>OX377204.1:27545541-27765971 GCA_947396885.1 Heligmosomoides polygyrus polygyrus | reverse complement strand
CTATATGTAGGCTTGCACCTAATTTTTAGCATAACGATTCAGAACAAAACTGCCTTGACTGTATTGAGAGCAGATGACGACGTTTGATCCAAACTGTGGTCACAGCTCCTAGAAGGAGCTGCTCTTGGACTTTTACGCGTTGTGGCCTTCTAGGCGTACTGCTCCTTCCTCGTCGTTATCGGCACAACTCTACGAGATCCAACCGAGAGCACTCTTTCCAAGGTAGGAATACTCTAGGTAGGGTTGTAGGAGGTCACATGTCAAGTTTTGTTTTGATGGCAAAACTCAGCATAGCAATGGGCAATCCTTGGCCGTTTCAAGCTAAAATAAATGCGAACTAGCTGAAGATGTCGAATTTACCTACATAAGCTGCCACATCACTCCTTCTACCCTGACATCATTCTTTCCGAATACCATGCCTCGATGAGATTTATGGCTTACACAGAGGACGAGGCGATCACTTCACTATCCCATTTCGTTCGGGGGATAGTGAAATAATCGCTTAGGCAGCTAATTGTGCTCTCTGTTCTAACATCGGCTAACAGACTCTAGATATTCTAAAGTCTGGGATAAGAAAATCTGCTTCCTAAGCGTAAGAGCTCAGTGACCTTTCAATCGGGAACCGTTCGTTCTCATTTCGACTCTTTAAATAAGCGGCGTTCGGCGGATCTCCATCTAGCGTTAACGGATCATTTATGGGGATGCCAGCAGACGTTTTATGAGCGTCACTAAGATGTCAATCTCTCATCATGCGCTGGGTAAAGTATCGGATTTATGAGATCCTCGGGGCGCAATTGCAAAAAAGCGCCGCCTGCAAATATCCACCCATGCCCGAGACATCCCGGTCGGTAAGAGTTCATAAGATCGGCTGTGAAAAAACACAGCATGAGTGAAAGTACACGTTGTTTTTTCTGCACATCAACACAAACAAAGGGTTATTACAATTTTTTTTATTTATTATTTATTTATTTATTTATTAACCTTTGTGTAGTAACTCAAAAAGAATTCACTTACCTCCCCGCGCAGAGTTTGACGTCCTTGTTCAGATTTCCTTCAATCAGCGCTATCCGATTTCTCATCACTTCCTTTGTTCTCGTCCAATTGTATTAGATTGTCCCATAAGTCCCCTCTTTTTTTCAACGATTCATTGCGGAATTCGCCGGCGGTCTCTTGCATAGCCTTTGAAAGGGAATGACTTCCTCTATCAGAACTTGCATTGCATTTCTTTTTACATCCTCAACTTTGTCAATTTTTAGGTCGTTAAAGTGAAGAGTGAAAGAGTGAAATTGCTGCCTTCTGCGCAGTTGTTCTGTCTACTTAGGTTTGGAATTTTTTGCGCAGTTTTTCATAGCATTTGGACAATGTTCTGTACTACAAGAATACGTGTTGCTCCTATTTGCTCACTTGTCCCTTATTGATATTTAGGCCATTAAAAGGGTGGCCGAAGGAGAAGATCTATTTGTACCGACAGCTCCTGCTCTGTGGTTGAACTTTTTTGCTCAGTGTCATATGTCGTTCGGAAGACGATGTCTTGCTCAGTGAGAATATGTGGCGCGTTTATTGGCTCATGCTGATTTCTGTCGAATATCACCTAAATTCCAAAAAGAGAAAAATCAATCTTCACCAACAACTCCTTCTCCTTCTTCAGTTGTTGATATTCGACAGAAATCAGCATGAGCCAATAAACGCGTCAAAGATTCTTATTGAGCAAGGCATCTTCTTCCGAACAACATATAACACCAAGCAAAAAAGTCCAACCGCAGAACCGAACTGTCGGTAAAAATTCGGACGGAAAAGTCGGACGTCTCACTTCAATGACCTAAAAATCAATAAAGTACAAATGAGCAAATAGGTGCAACACGTATTCTTGTAGTACAGGACATTGACTTCCAAATGCTATGAAAAACTGCGCAAAAATTCCAAACCTAAGTGGAGAGGACAGCTGCGCAGATGACTACTTTTTCACTTTTTCACTTTTCACTGTTCACTTTAACGACCTAAAAATTGACAAAGTTCAGAATGAAAAACGAAATGCAATAAATGTTCTGGTAGAGCACACCGTTCTCTTTCGAAAGCTATAAGCTGTTGCATTGAAATTTCCAGAGGCTACTACTGGGTGGCCCACAAGTCTTGCAACCAAATCACACAACCATATTAGGAGGTATTTCCAACTGAACAGAGTCACATAGTAACTTTTACGCAGCATATCGTTTGTGCTACGCTTTTGGCACCATGGTTGTAGCTTGTAGCCACTCTTATTAGGAAGTAGTGCGCTCCCACGGAAATCTTCCACGTATCTTCCTCTGGTCCGCGGTGAAGCACTTACTCTCCGAAGTGGCTAAATTTCGCAAGATTGTCATTGAATATTCATTATTATGGGAGCGTGTAGGACAGTGCAGGTCCTTCTCCAGAGCACAACATTAGACGAATATATCTGAGTTACAATTGAAGAACGCTAATAACTGCTACCAATAGCTGATTATTCTCTGTGCAGAACGAGCTGGAGCAGATGTAAAATTCAGATGTGTGGATACTAATATCCAGAATGTTGTTATCGAAAAAAGAGAAAGACACTTCTACAAGATCTCTTTATTTTAGTAGCATAAACGAAAGGCAATAACTTGAAAAATTTAAAACGAAACTACAGCGACCAATGGAACAAAGAACATGGGGAACAACGTGAGAAACAGTACTAGAAAACTACGCACGCAACGAAATTTATTGAAGCAACAATATCAAGCAACCCTTAAATTTACAACCCATCACGGGAATAAACGCCTAGGTGGGATCAGATGGAAAGTGCTCCAACCAAATACTCTTTGACGTTCACTTACAGGGAAGCTGTTGTGTCCGGTACCCATAAAAATTTTTGGAACTCCTCACAAATTTGCATGTCATCCTTTGCTCAGAAGACATACTAATCTTCTCTATATTGTTCGAATTTTAGTGCATGTTCGGGAATGAATCTCGAGCCAGGCGAGCAGTCGGCTATGACAAGAAGAGTGTAGAAAGCAAAAATGTGTTAGCGGAGGTAGAGCACGTCGTTCAAGCTAGGTATTTAGCCAACACTTCCTTCGATGAAAATTTTCTCAAAACTGGGAGACTCTAGAAAGATCTAGATATAACAATAGCGCGAATAATGCAGTCTCAAAGAAACCTGGTGCCTTGCAAATAATGGCTGCGCGTGGTAACCTTTCACGACTTCCTGAACATATCTCTCTATACACTCCGACAGCCGGCGCCTCCACTGACAGCGCTGCCGTGTGCGTCTGAAAAGATAATCTGATGTGTAATGAAAAGATCTTCCCCGGAGAAGCCCAGGGTTCCCTCTGTGATGTTGCCTTGGCTGAGTGCCCTTCACACTGGATCTCCCTTGCACCCACAGCAAAGTGCAGCTCCTGCCAGATCGGCGATGCTTAGAGGCCATTTCGTTCGGTTCCCTGGAACCGGTCTCCGTAAATCTTGGACAATCCCATTGGAGGCGGCTTCAATGGGATCAAAATCGCAACTCGTCATCTGATTCTGTTTCTCTGCATGCAACACACGTACACAGACGCATCCAAATTAATGATTTATTAATTTAATTTACAAGTATATCAACGGCTGAGATCACAGGAGGAATTCAGGATTCAATATTAAAGGCGTTCACCGCATGAGAAAAGACCAGAATCAACTGATGACAAGTACAAAACCTAATACGTAGAGAATAAGAGGTGGAGTAAAGCGACGAGCTTAGCAAAACAAGAGGAATTCATTTCATTTCTCACCACTTTCACTCCGAACTGACTAAAGGCACCTATTAGTGATTAATGGAGACGAATAACAGAAACTGGTTATATGAAGTAAGCTGTCGAACTCCCAGCAAAATATGCTATTTTTCTCGCTGGAAATAATAGCCAATTGTGCAGCGAAAGCGGGAGTTCAATAATATTGTTCGAAAACAACAAAAGGCTACCTACTCTAACTAGGACTACAAAAAACTAGAAAGACTACTGCATGTTTAGGCTTGAGATCGTTGCTGAAGCATCTCCTTCAGACACTGGTCTATTTGTTGTATACGATTCTCGAAAATCTGCAAAAAGAGATGTTGCAATTCTTTAAGTGAATTCGAACAACTGAGCTGCCCAGTTGCTCTCAAGAAATGCTGTGACACTGGATCGGCAGACACAATACTTACGTCGCCAATCATCGCCGGTTTCTCGCTGAAGCTCAACAGGTGCATCTCTTTATCATTGGAGATTGGCTGCCAGTTGAACGGAAGATCGCTGGCGTTGGGATTGCTGCAACAGTTGTCCTTAGTTGTCTTTCCTATTGAGCGATATCCATAGAAACGTTTCATGGAAGGTAAATCTCACAGTTGGCGTTAGGCTGAATCCTTCACACCTAGGAAAAGGCTGCAGTTGGTTTCCTAAGATCAAGGAGGAGGTAGCTGGTACCTTCCGAAAATCATAGGCGTATGAGAAATAAGGAGAACAAAAAACTCCAATCCTGTTTTTGTTCAATTCTTTTTTGTGCAGGCGAATCCAAAAGGTCATGGTCAATGGTGCTTTTTTGGAGAGCTGCGAAACATCTAGTGGCGTTCCACAAGGAACCTGTCTTGCTCCATTAATGTTTCTGATATACATTCACGATATGTCAGGCAGTTTACCTCATGGTGTTCACTGTACCGTTTATGCAGATGATTCTAAACTGTACCCTATAAATGTTCATAAAATTCTTCAATAAGGGCTTGATTCTGTAATGCATGGTTTTCAGAATGGCTGCTAGACATTTCACTAGAAAAAGACAACTGCCATGCTCGTTGGGCACCATCATCCAAAAAATCACTTCTTCCACCTGGCTGGTTGCAAGCTCCACACTTTGAATTCTATTCGCGCCTTAGGAGTTGTGTACTCCGACCAACTAACATTTGGTGAACATATTGAAAAAAAACTGCTGCTGCAGCCCACGCCAAGTCCAACTGTGTATTACGAGAATTTCAAACTCGCAATATGGTAAGGTTATTCAAACTTTTTTCTATTTATGTGAGACCTCTTCTGGAGTATTGTTTAAATGTATGGCCTCCAGTAAAGCAAAGTTCTTTCAATCTGATAGAAAATGTGTAAAA
This sequence comes from Heligmosomoides polygyrus polygyrus, assembly GCA_947396885.1. Taxonomy (NCBI): domain Eukaryota; kingdom Metazoa; phylum Nematoda; class Chromadorea; order Rhabditida; family Heligmosomidae; genus Heligmosomoides; species Heligmosomoides polygyrus. The sequence continues at coordinate 27,760,864 of OX377204.1, read as the reverse complement.
AGATTTACAAAACAAGTGTTCATAAGGAACAGTTTATTTGAAATTTCTTACTCTGCAAGGTTGGCTCGACTCAGTACTACTACTCTACCACTGAGACGAATTATCTATGATCAAAACCTTGTTTTTAGAAATATCAGTGATCACCTGGATATTGATAAAAATGAATTCCACAAATTTTCCTCATTCAACAGCATTAACAAAAACCACAATCCACATTCAAAAAAAAAATTCAAGAATCTTTTTCGGTTCGTATAGTGAAAACTTGAATAAGCTTCCTGCGTCAATCCCCAACACTTCGCCAAAAAACATTCAACTAGAAGTTGGAATGTTTGCTTAACCAGAAAGCATATTTGTGAAGTTAACTACAAAATAGCTTTTGTGAGAGTAAACAATAATTTGTTCAAAGGTATAACAGTCTTTCAGAGAATAAAATACTAAATCGCTATAAGGATAGAGCGCTTTTCACATTATACAATTCTTCGGAGATATCACTTTTGAGGATAATAGAAAAAAAAACTGATTTTGTTTCATTTTTGGCTTAATAAACGTTCTGCTCTGTTCTGTTCTTCGCAAATTTAAGTGGAAGCCGTAGTAATGAATAATCTCCTCACAGATACTTGAATGTTAACGTTGCGACAAAAAAGTGTATCGTCGATAACTCACCCAGATTTGACAAATTCCATGAAGCTGGTGCTGGTCATTTTGCTGACAGCACGGTCTGTTTTATTCATTGGCAGTGGAGCGGTGAAGTAGTTACAGTCGAACAGGTAGATAATGTCAGACGAATGCGTCCCATCTGAAACAAAAAAGAACTATGAAGGTTATACTTCGAGTAAGGCTTGGCATTGCTGATTCTACACCGTTGGGACGAGCCCTCTATTTTCAGGATCTAAGAAGCAGAGAAAGATGATTTTCAAATATCATGGAGGTATGCATTTCACCTATACATATAGTTGTGTATATTTACATATTTTTAAGAGCAAAACTATCTTGTGATCCCGTTGCAAGCCCGCTAAAAAATTTACTTACCTTGATACGCATAGGCTTTCTTAGTCTTGGAAGGGGCATGCACCAAAACCAGCCAACCTTTACCCCAGTAATTTTGAAGAATACGAGGTCGTACCCTTACCTTGGGTTATGCACTTACGTGACCAATTTTCGGATGTTGATTTTAGCAACAAATTTTTAGAAAGGTCTTCATTGTACGCTAGACTTTTGGAACGAGGTTAGAAAGCGAAAACGAGGCTCAAATATCAGGTCTGCATCAATGTATGGTACCATGAACATATGGAACTGAGTGCAGACAATGAAAAAGAGACAGACAGGCAAGTTATTTGGGCAGTTTGAACTAAAAGGTGGTACCGAATGCGAAATGCAGGATTTCTGGTTTTGAACGGGAGAAATGGGTACCCTTCGCTGAAATGGAATAATGTATTTTTTGTGGAAGGGTCTTTCTACAAAAGTGCAAGGATAATCATAGGAGATGTCGCCAATGAATCCCTGAACAAAATGCGTCACGCATTTTCTTTCTGTGCTTGCAGGCAAATTTGAATCCGTATGTGAGCTATATAATAACCACAGGTATTTGGCCAATAGAGCCAATAGGAAAGTCAGTGTTTTGTTCATACCAGACAAGTTTGATACTATTCCCCAGGGAGATAAGAGTCTCAGTTGGCCTGAACGGGTCTCGAGCCAAGAAACACGAACCCGTGCATTACGTACCCTCTCCAATGAAAAGATAGTTCTATGCAGTGTCTAATTATTACCTTCTAATACTTGTCACCACGATAGAGTTGCAGGGAGGAATATTCAGCTTTCTATAGGGTCAGAGTGCAAGATATGCGAATTGCTACAAAAGGCACTCTCCATCAGGTCAGGTCACTTACCCAGGTAAGGAATCATGGCCGCCAACCAGCCCCACATATTTCTGCTCGTGTAGTCGAAGCGGTATCCGTAAGTGGCTCTATTGTGCTGCTGGCTATGCTGCAGGTACTGGTAGCATCCGTAGTTGGCGAACAAGTCCGACGTGCACTGAAATGCTGCTGGATGACTTTGCAGCGGAATGGTCAGCGACATCTCCCCAAACACCAAACTCTCTCGGCTGATTTCTCTCGAAAAAACCGTTTAGGAAGGTTACCCACCGTGACGTAGGCATCCCGCATCGCTCGTCGATCACGACGCAGTTCATTGAGATCGCCGTAGACCCGTCTGATAACCTCCTCCACCTCGGGGACGTTCAACTGCGTCCTTCGCGCCAGCTCATGGACGACTTTGTTCATGTCCTTGCCGTTGCCTCTTATCGCACCGAGTGCCACTAAACACCTCCGCTGAGTGTTCGAAGGTCCGCAAGCAGGAAGCGTAGAGACTCACTGAAGAGCAGGGACTCTTGCCGTCCTACACCTGCAATTGATTCCATAGGAGGCGCTTCGGCTCGAAGCTGTGAGATCTCCTTCGGTAGGATCTCCCCATCGACGACCGGTGTTAGTGGCAGGCGACCTTCGCTGAAGAACACTCGGTTTCCGACCATGTGCGAGCGTAGCCTGGAAAAGTCTGAACAATGAATGGAGAGAAACTTTAACAAATTTTAAAATTGAATTTTAGTAGCGCGTTTTTGCTAGAATGCGGATGTAACGCAGTAGGAGGCGCCGACTCGGCACCACCATCACCAGTGAGCATCTTTGGTTCGCGTCCCGCCTGGGCCCACCAAGCTTTCCATCCTTCTGATCAATGAATTAGTATTGGATTATTGTGGGGAGGCAACATTGGCCACCTAGCTATCGCGATAATTGTTAGCATCAAATATTCACATGACTTTCACGATATCCAGTAAAGATAGAGTATGGCGCATCCCGCAAAAGTATTGAGTGATCCTAACCCCTACCCTATAAGGGCTCTCCCTTAATGGCGTACATCATAAGGGACAAGAGCAAGAGATATTTCAGTGAAGTGGCAGAGTGGGAAAATTCCTATCCAACTCTTCTACTTTTAAGATACCCCGGCTTACGGGAAATGTTCTCTCTGAACGGCGTCTGGTTATTTGATCTCTACGCCTACCCAGGAAATTATGAGTGATAAGTCCGCAAAATGGTAGAGCAGTCAAAAAAGAATGGCTCCTGAATAGTGAATCCCGCTCAGTTCCAGGCAGTGGCCGCTGTTATTTATTTATTTTGGTTATTATTATACGCGCATAGCTGCACGTATAAACCAGTAAAACATGTATATGGAATAACATGTTTTCGTCAACCAAGAGACCCCTTTCGAGCTTCGAGTTTCAAAGTGAAGCTTTTTAGGTGATTCGCTGATCTTCTAAGGACTTTCCGACACCACCTCAAGCGCTGCTCCCATTAACTGAAGTTCGTTGACGACTTCAATCCGCAGTCTGCCCAGTCAAGTCTTTCATCCTACGATCCACTCTAACTCTGGACAGCGTCACCGACTTTACCATTAGACACAGTTCCTGCCCTTACAGTTACTACCTTAAGGACTCCCACCGCACTTTATAGACTTCCTTAATTTACTTGGATATGGTGCTGGTTACAGGACCCCATCCCTTGAACAAAGCCGAGCTTATCTAACTCTTGACAGCGTCGTTCACATTTCTAATGCAGAGGTCACTCTCAAGATACAGAAAATCCCAGAACTTCTCGATGACGTGATCTTGGCAATCGACTCCACAAAGGGTTCCGTATGCCCTCTAGAGAACTAACTTGCCGTTACTTTCAGTCAGCCGCAAATGTTATCAGTCCTCCTACAGAGTGTGTAATGTCATCATTTAAATCCCAAGGCCACTCTTTCCATGCGACACCCAAGACCAATGAAGATTCGATGATCTACAATGCAAAGTCCCCTGCCTTCTCAGGTAAAGATGAACCCTTAGTGTGGCTCGACTGAGCGCAGCGTTGAATTCATGGAAGGGCATATACATACCTCCTAGCTGGCACTTTTCGCATGAATTCCAGCATGTCTTCGCTTTCTTCTTCGTGAGAGTGGTAACCTGCAAGAATCAGAACAGTCAATATTCTGCGTTTTCTCGAAATGCCAAAAAGCAATTACCCTCTGGACGAGGCCTCCACCCCAGTTTCAGTGCCTTTCTTCGGCAGTAATCGGCACACTTTTCCTTGGTGGTGGTCGACCAGTGGCAGAACGTGTTGCCGCCCATGACGATTTTTCGATGGAACATGTCTGGAGCAGAAAACAATAGAGCGCTCAGAAGCAGCAATTGTGGAGCAACACCGAAGGAAGGAAAGGAGAGGGAGCGAACCTCTGGAGAGCGGAGAGAGCGAAAGCAAATCGACTGAGACGGCACCGGCGCTCTGGCCGGCCACAGTAATCCTATTAGGATCTCCACCGAAGTGGTGGATATTCTCCTTTGTCCATCGGAGAGCCTGGAAGACGTTGAGCTCAGTGGCGAACTGGATCTAAGGCGCTGAGACATTGTCTCACCTCGAGTTGATCCCAAAGACCATAGTTTCCTTTGGCAACTCCGTCACCTGTGCAGAAGTAGCCGAGAAACCCGAGTCGGTACTGGATGGTAACGACGACGACGTCATGGCTCACGATGAGTCTGCAAGAGAACCCCGTCATCGGCATGAATATGCAAGCTGCTTAGGTGCCTTCACTGACCGCCATTCGACGGAAACTCAGTGAGGGACATTTGCCCGTCGGTTAAGCAGTAACTATCTACCGTGACATGTTTTCGGGCTTGTAGCGCACGGCGGAGTCCATGAGAAAGCCGCCTCCGTGAATGTAGAACATCACAGGGTAGCTCTGGAATCGATTTCTTCAAGAAGTTTTGGCTCAAAATTTGAAAATAGAGGACAGTAGGATGAAGCTTGGACATGAAAAATACCCGCCATGCATTGTCCTCCGTCGCGCTCATAAATGCCTATGCTTCGTACAATAGCTTTTTGTTTAAGAGCCAACTTAGTCACTCATTCATCCCTCTTGTTGGACATCAGTGAAGAATGAAAGTCTCCATTGTGCGACACCAGGCTCTCTACTGAATAAGTTGACGGAACGCATCACATTCTTATGCGTTTATGATTGCGCTAGTCAGGTGTGTGGCAAAAACCCGGCTTTCCCCACGAACATAGAACTTCATTCCGCGTTTCGTTTTTACTTCTCGGAAAGGCGCATTTGACGCAATCAGCAGGAGGCGCCTCTTCCCGTGAGCGTCATGAATCGATTGTAGATGCAACTGTGGTCCAGGCCAACCTAATTATCCATCCTTCTGCAGTCGTCAGCGATCTATTTGTAAGAGTTCCGCAAGGGAATGACAAAAAGAGATTCTGTCATCGGTTCACTTCTCCGTTGTAAGCAGAAATATGCATTCGAATTTGCAAATAATTGCTGTGGTAGAGGTGAATGCATGGCGTACCCTGACGACTCACTGGTTCTAATACATGCACTCGTAACTCTATTATACTCCATACTCTTGGCAAATCCCCTTTAATAATTGAGGAACTATGTACTGCGGAATGGGAGTTCGAAGAGAAAAACGAGCTTGAAAACGGTACAATAATAACAGGCGCCCTTTCTTTAATAGCAGTCAGTTTTGATCGTACATTCCGATCCTAATTTGTCACAGCAGTACTGCACTCTCTTCTCCCTTCCCATGTGTTGGATTCGAACATTTTTTTGTAAGGAGGGATGTGTAGCGCAGTCGGAGAAGACGCAGTCTCATGCGTACAACCCGAATTATTTCAACATTCATGTCTCGCTCAGACCAACCAAGACAGATACCTCTTCAAGGTCTACGAGTCGCTGCCAGAATTTCACGGATGAACGATTTACTGTTTTGCCCATAGCTAACTGCCACAAACCACTCTATAGATCAAGTTTCCAGTAACTCATGTTGCTTTCAGAATGCCCAGGAAAGGAATGCGAAGGGATTAAACAACGGCCAACTTTTGGTCTTATCTTTTCCCTTTACTATATGTGAAATCAGGTACTAGATTTAGGATGTCTAGGGGAGAATTGGCGACAACACAATCTACGAGAAGACTCCAGCACAGTTTTACCATGAGTTGCACCTCAACGGGGAGTACCTGGGGCACGCTGAGTGGCCTACACTGGACGAGGCTTACAGTCAAGCAAGTCATACCTTCTGTACACACTGAACAAGCGCTAAAAGTGTCACGTATCACTAGCTTCAAAATAAAGTCTTACTTTTGTGGTAATAGTTCTAATCTATCAATAAATGTTATCAAATCCAATGGTGGAGGTGAATGTGTATGACGATTGTACTGTTACAAAGAGAGTGGTCGACTTTCCCAGATCATAAATAGGGCTCTTCTTTAATTTTAATTTCTTTGCCGCAAGAGACTTTTTGTTCTCTTGTTTATCGCTTAGTCTTATTCTCAGATCTTTGACCCCTTGCTCAAAAGACCTGGTTTCGTAGAATCTAACCTAGTCGGGAGAGGGCAAGCTTAATGTGTTAACTGCGTACATCATCCAAAGTCATACAAGTACATCCAAATGGATTTAAATAAAACCCTCCCACTATGGAACGACTCCTCGAGGTCTCGTAGAAACTCAGCGAAGCGTTGGAGACGCGAATCACTATATGCCCCACCCCGAGTAGGACAGATCCGTCTCGCAAATCTGTAGCACCATGGAAGAAGGATTGATGGACGGTTGAGGAGGCGGCAAGGTAGGATTTCTTTGAAAAAAAAAACAACGAAAGCAGGTTTCCAGTAACTCTGGCTATCGTTTGGCTGGACGAACCTTGGCTGGATCAATTGCCGGAGCGAAGATGTTCAGATAGAGGCAGTCCTCGCTTTGCGGCGTGGAGATCGTGAACTTATCCCAGAACTTGTCGTCCTGGATCGAGCGATTTCCGAATCGACGACACTTCTTCACGCCTTCCCACGGTTCCATGCGTTGCGGTTTCTGAAAGCACCGAGCTTAGCGCGATCCACCGTCGGCTCGACCTTGGCCCGCTGATCGACGAGGCTGGCCGCGGTCGTCAAACGTTTTTCCCAGCTTGGTTTACGATGACCTTGAGATCTGTGGCTTTTTCGCCCCTTAATGGTCAGCATCGTTGCCTTGTATGCAGCCATAGAGTTATGCTGCTGTAGCGTCTTTGTGCTCGTCGAAATGATACAGTTAGAGAGTTTGAGTGATGGAGTTTTTGCGTGGTCACAGCCACAATAGACTTCGAAACCAGTTTGCTGCCAATCTCCTGAGGCTCAAGGTTAAAGGCCATGCGCGGCACATTCATGCAACGGCCGGTCATATGGTATCGAAAGGGAGTTAGTAACGAATGAATGACATTGGAGTGAGGTGTGGTTCACGCCGAGGCGAAAACAGCAGGCTTCCACTCATAAGAAGTAACTATAAATACAGGTAGAGCACAGTTTTTAAACAAAAATAGGGGCGAATGTTGTGCAGCAATATAATCGTTAAGCAAAAGCGTTTGAATTGCTAAATACAATACGGAATAACAAGCAAAAAGCTATAGTGTCACCGTTCTCAGCAGGTATCAAAAGTTTGCCTGCGCATGCGAGGAGATGCGCAGCGTAAGTGAGTTTTCCTCCACGAATGGGCTATAAAGCAGAACGCAAATCAAATCGCAAGTCGCCCGAGGTGTATCACGGCGTGGGAGAAGGACAAGGAAGAAAAAATATGTTAACACATGTTTTCCTGTGGTTTATGATCAATACTTGCAAGCTTAGCAGCTTGTTAGCAGCATGCACCTATGCATCCAATACTCTTTCTCAATGTACTTCGGCTGAGTATCTGTTAAAGTGTCAAAATTCCTCAGAGAGTGCTTCAACGGATCAGAAGCGTAGCAGTGCAGCTATGCCAGGATAGGGAGAATTCTGGTCTACGCTTTACAGTAGACAAAAAAGGTTTCACGAAGCATAGGGAGATAGTGAAAAAGGGGTCTCCGTCGAACGAAATAGAAAATGGCTAATGCATCCACAACGAGCGAATGAGAGCTGAATGCGCGGCGCATCCAGACTAGTGTATAATGGAACTGTATGCGGTTGTCCTACCAGAGAGGGACATTTGATGACAAACAAGATAAACAGAAGGCTATGGTAGAAGAACGAAATCAGAAAGAGGAATGCTAACATTCGAGGACTTCGCACTCAGCTTAGATTGCAAAATTAGACGATAAATGTAAACAAGTAATTTTTTGAAAATTATTTCAGCCTTTCAAAAATTCGAAATTAAGTCGAGTAGAGCAAGTGCAATATTAAGTGTATCCTTCAAGATCTACCTTGCGCAACATCAGATAATTATATTAAATTTATTTACATCGTTTTCACGTCACACATGGGACAGGAACCAAAGTTGACATTTTTCAAACCAAACTGGGCACGCTCGGAGGCAAGCACGACGCTTCTAAAATCAAACTCAACACCAAATTAATAACACTCTCCGAAAAAATTAGAATACTTTGTCCATCTAAGGAATATTTGATATGGCCTTATTGAAAATTTCAAAATCACCCAACCTAATAATCAAGCACACTGCTTACAATGTTCTAATATCTATAGAATGACAGAAATTTTTTGCATGTTGAAGGAGGAGATCGCGCCATGCACTGTCTAGCTCAATGAGATTTTAATTTGATTGATAGTGTAAATCCAGCATACTTGAAACAGCGAAGTGAAGACATGCGTATTTTCCACGTTAGCTTCTACAGTATCATTGAAACGTGCGCAATCCTACGCAGAATTTTTGCCATCAACCAAATTAAAATCGTGACATCTTCTCAAGAGCACTGTACAATCCCTTCTTTTAGAATAAAAAGTTCGCTGCCTTCCTGCACTTCAAAACAATGCAAACACACGAAAGCAAACAAGTATTTTGTTGGTGAACATCAGAAATCAGTCACGTCAGTCATATGCAGGAGCTCAATCTTCGAAGGATCTTCTTGAATTCTGAAGTGTTCGCATTATGAATGAGATTTTCAGGTAGCTCGCAAGCCAATTCGCCTTTCGAAGGAATCTAATTGTGCAATTTCCGTTTCCCTTTACACTGTTTGTCCAACTTCCTGTTTTTTTCTACTAGGTTGTCCGTAAAGTTCTCAGCGTTTTGTGTTACTACTTTTCATTAGTCTATGATTAAGTAAAAATTCAACGTAGATTGCGCGTTAATGTGTGTAATACTTTCTACAGAATTTTTTGCTCTATCTGACTAAATAATTTATGTTTCACGTTCTTTTACATTTCTGTTCCTGAAGGGCTTATTGAAGTATGTCGAGGGAGCAATTCCGAGCGGTATTTTATTCTAACATCAAATCGGGACGATCCGCAGCCGAGACAGCTCGACAAATCAATCAAGAGTTGAGCCTTATAGTGTTGGAAAAAGCACTGTGGGACAGTGATTCAGCAAATTTCGGGCCGGAAATTTCAACCTCGAAGATGACTCTCGTAGCTGTCGACCTAGAGCAATCCTGGACGACGAGTTGAAGGAATTGGTGGAAGCTGAACCATCCCAAACAGCTCGCGGGATCACAGAAGGGCTAGACGTCAGTAAAACTGCTGTTACAGATGCTTTAAACGCCTTTGGACGATGAAAAAGCTCGAAAACTGGGTGCCTCACGAGTTGAGTGAGCGGCGAAAATCGTCACGTTTCGAGAATTGTTCTTCTCTACTTTTGCGCAACAAAACTGACCCGCTTTTGGATCGAATCATCACTTGTAATGAAAAGTGGATTCCGCATGATAACGGGAAACGTTCCGGACAATGGTTGGACGCCGAAGAACTCCTAGGCGCTTTCGAAAGGCGAATCTGCACCAAAGAAGGTCACTGTGTGGTGGTCGGCGGCTGGTGCGATCCATTCAACTTTTTGGCATCAGGCCAGATGATCACAGCAGCGATCCTTTTGTAAGTCAATCGACGAAATGCACCAAAAATTGCGTCAACTTCACTCAGCATTGGTCAACAGAAGAGGCCCGATTCATTTGCACGATAACGCCCACCCACACGTTTAACAAATCACTATTCTACAATTGAACGAATTAAGGGTTGAAGTTCTGCCTCACCCACCATATCCTCCATACCTCTCTCCAACCGACTACCACCTTTTCAAACACTTTCAGAGCTTTCTCGCTGGTAAAACCTTCACCAATCAGGACCAAGCCAAAGCAGCTTTCGTGGATTTTGTCGAATCTCGACCACCTAATTTTTTTTCGCTGATGGAGTAACTCGACTGTTGGCCCGTTGGCAAATGTGTGCTTGTTCGAACAGTGGTTATTTCGACAAAATCCGACAAGAAAGTTACGATAGTTCAAATCTAAGCCCTTAAAACGCTGAAAACTTTCCGAACAACCTAATATGAATCACACGTTGCTTTTGATGATCGTGGGCAGGCATGAAAATATCTATAAAAGCTGCATAGCCTTAAAAATTCAAAAATGTTCTAGTTGTCACAAAACGACAAAGCTTAGGTGTTCACCTATGAAGTCTGTGCTGTCGCCTCGAATATTTCAGAAGCTCGCATTTCTATCATGTAGCAGTATATTATAGAGGTGGGGTACTGATGCACATATATATGGGAACGACCGGAACGATGTTACCGAAAGTGTTGAAGTTTCTTAAACTCACTTTGAATCGCAGATCTCCCACAGGTGGCTGAGCATACGGCACACCGAGAAAGCAGTCGGTCTCGTAGCCCTTTCGAGTCGTGTGGCGCTTGCCTTGGATCAGCCCATAATTGGTCTTCACAATGCATTGGCTCTTAGCCGACTGTTTCGAGAGTCCCGCGTTTTTCCCAATGGTCAGACTAGAGATTCGAGCTGAAACGTCGTTGTCTTATGTCCGAGAATCGTCCAGCTGGTCAGGCGCCGGTCCAACTCACCTCTACTCCGGACCTTCATTTCGGCGGTTCAGTGTTGAGTTGATATGTCGCTGAAGTGGTGCTGAGTGTTTTGCAGCTGTTGCTAGAATTAAGCAGTTAGGTTGTGGTAGTGGAGAATGCCGGAAAGGCCTTTTATATCGGCGAGCTGTGTAAGAAAAACGTCATGCGAATCGGGTAATAGCACGGGAGCGGTGGAGAGTGCAAGGGGCGGTGGCGAACCGCCGACGACGTCGTCGGCGTCGTGTAGTTTGTAGCCACGACCCCCGTCCACACCCCTTCTCCGGGGTGTCGAGAGGAAAATACCGGCCAACTAGGCTACGCTGATCACATCTCACTACAAGATCACTTACTAGACTGGCAGCAGTTGATGCCTGATCAGTGGTAGCAGACCGTGGCAAAGCAAGAATCAGGTGGGAGAGTTGCAGAGATGGAAGGGGATCTAACTAATCCAGGTGGTGCAACGAATTTTCATCAGAAGTCTCCTTGTTAAATTGGGAGGCATTTAAAAAGGCTCTCCCTTATTTAAATGAGCATTTCATGTTCAGCTGTAGCCGAACCGAACAGTTTCCATTCTACTCTTGTTTTTTATGACTGAGGTACGGCGCCTGCTGTATAGCGCATCTCAAGAGTTCCATCAATGTATTCCTCATTGAGATTTCGCCTGAGAATAAGGGATAAAGGACGGCGTCCCTCCTTTTTAGGGATGCGCCAGCGTATTCTACTTCTACGGGATGTCGTGGAGGCGATTTGAATGTGTACTTGGCCACACAATGACTTGCGGTTGCCAGCCGATGAACAAGGCAGCGTTTCATTCTTCCCGTACAAGTCTGACACCTATTCTCTGACCCCGGACGGATGGAAGCTTGGCAGGCCTAGAGGGATATCCGAACCAGGAGCCTGGTATCGGGTGCACGCGACCGTCGGCGCCTCCTTCAAGCGCCCATCGTGCCTAATTCCCATTTCGAAAATACTCGTCGGAACTCATCTCCCTCATCTAGCCAATTTTAGCAAACATGCTACAATTTAAAATGATACCTGAGCGACTATTCTCTTGCTGAACACCTCTTTCGCTTTCTAGGATGGGTTGAACGTACTTGTAGGTCTGATTCCCCAACAGAGGACCTATTTTGAAATAGCAGTAGGGAAACTATGTTCAGCTCAGGTCTTCACTTTTCAAATGTTGGAGCAAGATAAAAACAACTAAGACAAGATCCACACTATCACGATGTTATTGGCCTTTAAAAATACCCACGAATTTTTTATGCAAGCACTCAGGGAAAATACCGTATTTAAATACCGTATTCGTGTGGAGTGGTTGGTTACGGTGAGGGAATCGGTTGGCGTACTTTTTCAGACAAAATAACTGCTTGGTGTGCCGGCGATAGCCTTCGTTCTTAAGGATGAACTCGGCTCTTAGATTGGACGAGGTTCTTATGGCGAAACGATTGAATATGTAGTAGAACCACAACTACCAGTAAAGTTTAGACTAGTTGTAGTTAATAGTGAAAAGAGAGTTCAGACTCAGAAATAAAAACCGCGGTACAGGTCTATCGAATGGACAGCAAGGAGTTGTGAATCTGCTTCTCTTACTGGAACACTCTTAAGGAGAAATGGTTCAATCAGAATGTATTCTCCGGATTGTTGCGTTGGTGCCTTAGTGAAGAACCTCGTTAAATCGGGCTCCGTTTTCGCAAGGAAAGGCCACTCCCGATCCTCCGTGATGTAATCACTTATGTGCACGTATACATCAAAACGACTGTTAAAAAACCTTTCATATGAGCAAGTCGTCGAAACTTAGGTGGGTTCCGTAACACGAATTGTTGACACCCACTCGAGGATAACAGCACACGTTTGGATTTCGCAGGATCCCAAAGAACAGCACCACGCCCATCAGTGCACTGGTAGAACTTCCTCGTAAAAGTCCTAAACGAATGTTATGACACTCCTCGTGCCTGTCGAGCAGAGAAGATCCAGTGGTCTACTCTGGCACCAAGCAGGGACGAATATATAGGAGGTTGATGACGCACGATCAAAGCAATCGGAGATAGACGGGCCTTTAGGCAAGAGGTAACAGGTGATGCACTCAAAAGATTCTGTTATACTGGAAACCTGGCCCTCTTTGAGTGCTACGATTCTTCTTGGAATTCTGGAAAATGAAATTCCTAAAATTATTGTTGCACCCACAGCATTTCAAACACATGAATTTCCAGATGTAAAATTTACATAGTTGTTTTCGAGTAACCTATTGCAATAGGTATTCGATTGGTTTCCATTCGAATTTGAGCACTCTAATTCGAAGATTCAAAAAAATCGCGTTTTTTGAATGAGCGTATTCGAATTCTAGTACTCGGAAAAGCCACTTTTTTCGATGTACTCGAATTCGATTATTCGGAATTTGAGCATTCGAAACCAGCTCGAAGCTTCGAAAAAATTTCGAGAGTACAACTATGATAAGTAATAGTGTATGAAGCGGAATAACATAAGAAAAGTTGCCTGCTTTCTAATCATATCTAGTTCGTAATACTTATACTTGCATGAATATTTTATAGCTCAGCTGTTTTAGCAGTCATTTTGATGCGTACGCATAAATGATGACATCTCGCAAGATCGCGAGTGGCTATTCCTTGGAAAACCATGACCAATTTAACGACTTTTTCCGCTGCGACACCACCGCTGCATTGCCGGAGAACATATTCTGAATGTGAGCTTTGGTCTGACTGCACCATTTCTAATCGAGAATTCTCCAGACGAGATTGAATCACGAGTCCTCAACTGTCGATTCGATAGAACTTCAACGCGGTTTTCGCTCGTCCCTCACATGATATGACAGCCAGCCACCGGGTGTCGATGTCTCGCAAATCATCTGCCGTCGCAAGTTCTTCACCCTACATCCGAATCTACGTGACCCGCCAGTCATTCGGAGTTTTTGTTGAGAACAAAGTGTACAGCGAAGAGTGGAACAGTCATCAGTATCTTGACAAACCACAGAAAGAAGCAATGATGGCAATGAGCGCATGCATTTCTTTGCGGCGCCTTTTTGTGTGTGTAGTGGGCAGGTCTTCGGATTCAGAAATGTTTTCTTCCCAGAAGAAAATAGAGATTTCCTATCTTAGAGATTTCCTGTTTCTTTGGCTGACCATTTCTGCTAGAGCAAGTCAAAAAGGGCCTTGAATACATAGTGGTCGGACTTCTTCTCGCGCTTAATCTGCATGGTCAAAAACATTACATCAACAGGGGCCGCATTCATCAACAATTAACCCGTGGGTATGCGGGTGATAGGGGTAGCGATAAGATAAGAGTCAGGTAGAGATAAGGCAGGAGTCAGAGACGCAGGCTTCATTGTGGGTATCTCTACCCCTTATACCCGCGGGTTAGTCGTTGATGAATCCGACCCAGGACTTAAATCACCACTCCTCAAAACCCGAAGTGCTGCTCATTCCTCCATTGGGCGACGCATTAGCATCTCCACAATTGAGGAGGTCTTCATTTTCACTAATCAACACCGGATGAGTTGGTCACTGATATAAACACACAGCCGGTTATGCAGTACGCCACGGCTAGAAAAGAAAACCTGGGGTTATTACAGTCGGTGGACTTATCTTTATACACCACCAGCCTTATGGATGAACTAGTTCCTATTGAGGCGGACAAACATTTGTAAATCTTCGCACTTCTAGAAAAGTGTCTAGCTTCAATTCTGCCTAGAGGTCGATTACCTGCGAAGTTCATTAATATATTAAGCAACTGAAGGAACACAAGAAGGAGGTCGAACTGCCTCGCGAAAGCCCTGCAGGAAAATATGATGTTTCCATAAAGACCGTCCACTGGATCATTCAGGCACGCAATAGGGAATAGTGGAGATGCTACTGACACCGATTTAGCCAATCGATGATCAACGGGGAACAGATAAAGAAGACGATATAAAGACTATAAAAACTAAATGAACTAAGGCTGAATATGCTGTGGTTCAGCGCTGTGAGGTGCGCGGTAACGCAGTTGGAGGCGCAGATGTTGCGTGCGCCTGATTCCAGACGCCTGGTTCGTTTTTCCTTCCCAGGCCCAACAAGCCTCGTCAGCGAACTGGCATCAGACTTGTCTGAGAGTGGTAGAACAGAGACTTGTTCATCATTTATTTACTTACCTATTTTTGGAAGCATACCAACGTATGCGTTAACATGGGCTAGAACAACCACAAACAGCCAAAACATCTAGCTGGATGTCATGTGAGCACTACATGTCGTTGTGAAGGTCAAATACGCACTTAGATTACCTGCACAACATCCCGCAGAAGTAGAACGCGTAGCGTATCCCCAAACGGATTGATTGACGCTGCCCTTTATCCTCTATCCTTTAATTCACCGTTGGGGATCTCGAATGAAATTTCGGAAGTGAGGTGAGTAATAGAAGCTCGGAAGGCGTAAAACTGAGGAACGTTTGTTAAGGATAAAGAGTTCCTCTTTCGTTGCTTTCAGAGAATTCGTGCTGTAATTTCAGAGGAGGTGAACGTGTAGCCGCCTACACCCATTCGAAAGGCAGATGTTGAAAACACCTGGATGATTCAGGAAAGTTCGACGTCCGGAAAGGGAAGTCGTACATGCCAGGGTTCACCCATTCGTAATCAGCACCGATGAACGTGTTCAATGGGACGTGATGACGCACTCGGAAGGAGGTCTGAACTCGCTCTTCTCACGAGTCAGTGTCAGCCTGCTTCGGCCCATACAAAACAAGTGTTCCTTCCCTACGGTAAGGGAGCACCAGATTTGTCTGAGAAGAATAAAGCGCTGAGTTTTTCTGCTAGCACCTACAACTGTTCATCAAATACGCACTCAAGCTGTCTCCACAAAGACCCTTTACCGGTGAATTATAGGACATTTCATGTGAGGGCTGATTAGTGTCGAACTTCAGTTTTTATCTTTTACCAGTTCGGCTCCGCCGCGTCCGTCTCTGGTTCTTGTTTATATTGCTTTTAAGAAAACATCGGTGGGAGGCACGCTATCGCCTTCACCAAAACGGTCTCTTCAGAACGGCATCCATCCAACCTAAATACTCTCAGAAAAGCTGCCTTTCATTAGAATTAGTTGGTAGGGACAAAACACGAAATGGTTCACTGGACGGATTAACTCAGCTCTCTTCTAGGAAAATATGATGGCCTCGTTTGCATAGTTTTGCCAACAAAAGAATGTGAGGCGTATTCCAAATGGAGCGGAACAACTCTTTCCTTCCTTGAATAGACTATACTATGAGCATTTAAAAAAGCATGTTTTCTCCGAAGGAATTTAATGCTACGCCGTAGTTAAAGATCTCATTCTTCTTAATAGAACATGGTGGAATGAAAAGCTAGCAACTTTCATAGAAGGCGTGCACTCAGAAACTGCTCTTTATGTTTGTTCCTACGAAAGTTCTATAAGGAAGTGGAGCCTTGAAAAGAAAATAGTTGAGGTGTGCCACAGTACTGTGATCCTATCCTTCAACTTCAAGTGGAAACACGTGGTTTGGGTACTGTCTTTAGAAGTCATGCGCATAGTCAACATTACAACTACATCTGTTTGTTGCAATTTTAAGTCTATTCTGGTCTACTCGCTCCGAAATTAAAAGCCGTTTTAACCAGCCTGATTTTGTCATAGAAGCCGGTTAGAGATGGAGTCCTGCCCCCATATTATGGATCGCATGACCTCTACAAATATAGAAGGAGTTTATAAAGCCTGCGCCACTCTTTTACCTTATGACTTCCCATTGTCGGTAAACCTCTTCAGGTGGTATTAACTTCTCATATCTCGAACATGCTTCGACTTTTGCTTTCTGCTGGTCTAAAACACATATACATATTTAATCTGAGCACCCAGTTTAACACACATGCTAAATAACACGTGAAATAATTTTGATCACAAATCACAAAATAATCTACATGTATCAAGGCTTGAGTGAGCTGTGCATGCCAAACCTGATTTGAAGGAGCTGAACCGTCCACCAACATTTATTCTTCATTAGTTTGTCTCTTCTGGATCACCACGCATTCCGTTCAAACGAGAGGCTGCTCCGAGAATTTGAATTATTCTGTGAGTTGTGTTAAAGGGGGAGATTATGAGCAATCCGTCCCTTATCGAGCTAGATAAAGAAAGGAGCATGTATCTGAGTTAGATAAGGTAGAAGTGAAGGAGACGTAACACGCTCTTATGAGCAAGGAAGTGTTTAGCGAGACCAAAGCTTACTCATTTCATTTGCGTTATAAAGTTGCAGGAAACATCTCTGACGCTTCAAAGCATTGAATTACACCTCTAAAAACCTGATCTTTTGTTGAAGGCTCCAACGCATCTAAATACATGGTCTCCATGGTTGTTGTCGGGATGCATGTGTAGTTTTATAGGCTACAACCGTGCCTAATTTTGTTTCCTTTGACTTCCCCGCATGACAACCTGATGAGCACAAATCGAGTCGCAGCAGTAGACTGACGATGGTGATTTTCCGCTCGGCGTCTGATTCTGGCGTGACCTGTCAACCATTTAAGAAACTAGCCGAGGACAGATTTACGACCACCCACAGGTTGTTTAGTTGTCGAGAGACACTCGTGAGTGCCTTCGATCCTCGGTTGGGAATGGCCGCGCAGTTTCCGACTGCGTCGTCGGGACTACACTGTAGCCGCAAAAACGACACCATCGAGACTTCATACGGAATTCGATGACTTCGAGGCGCGATGGTTTTTGTAGACGACTATTCGGCGACTGCGAATAACAACCTTAGAGAAACAGCAGACGAACTACGTGCTTTAATCGTATCACTGCCCTCTCATCAATGCAGACTGGTTAGATTGCGGAGAAGTCGAGGAGAGTGCGAACTGGTATGACCTAATCGAGTCGCATGCTGAACAGAAGGCAACAACAACTTTGAACAAATTTCTAGCATTTGGCCGCAGGGGTAGCTCCAACCTTTTGTCCCGTGGTTTTCAGTTTCTATCCAGACACGAACACGTCGAGCAAGCACAATGAAGACGCTAGCATTTGATGGTATCCATTGCAGTACAAGAGCTTGCAGAAAGCTGAGAGTCAGTCTCTGGTTAGGGGGTGTGACTATAGGGCAACATTTGGATTTTCTAAACGATATATGACATTTGGGGCGTAAACTGCGAATTCTCATTAGTGTAGGTTCAATTCTTTTACGCACCGTGGTAAGATATCATTAAATATCGATACGGTTTTATTGAACAGTCGTCAAAGTTTGGTAATGTCCTCTACTAGTCTCACATTTCGGCGACACAGCCTTTTTCGGAGCCTGCAAAAGTCGGAGACATTTGCACTTTTATTAGCATAAACATCATTTCATCTTAAGGTACTCTCCTTAAGAAGGATTTCGGAAAAATCAAAAATTGAAGTTCTAACGTATAACTAGCCTTTCGTGAATGTGATCATCGCCGACATCTAATCTCTTTAAACCTTCTACTACTCCTCATCTTGATTAGCGGAGAAATTTGAAGAAAGGTTGAAAGGTATGTATTGTGGGATGACACAGAATCAGATTGACTTGCAATCCATATCTAAGCCAATCTAGGGATCCTTCCACCATTTTTACGGTGGTACAACGAATAACGGACAAAGCTGTCTATTAATTGGTGCTTAAAACTTCGAATTGTAGATCGGAAAGTGTTACCAACACAATCAGATGTGTGAAACCGCAGATGGCATGGTGCACTAATGTATTAACCGAAAAATCCGAAAAAACCGAAAAATCTATAAAAATACTGCCTGCTGCATGAAACCACCTTAATACCGCCCAATGGCGAAATAAAAATGTCCATAAAAGAGGTAGGGAGGCGAGAGAGAAGAAAAATCGCTGATTTTGTCATGTTATACAAAATTGTTGCAGATAAGGTGTCCATTGGCACAACTAACGATAAATTCTTTGATGGGATGCTGAAAGGATCCGTCAATGAATGGCTGCTGACAAGAGGAAAGTTGAAACTTCGAGTACCAATTGCTAAATCGCGAAACAGATCAGATTTCTTAGCCTATCGCATTCTCAAAGAATTCAACCTGCTACTGAGCAAGTACTTAGAGAGGCTCTCTGCTCAAGCCTGTAAAATCGTTGTCAAAAACTGAATGCCAAAGTTAAGAAATGATCCCTATGGTTTGTTGTTTACTTGGTTTGTGTTCGGGTGGTCAATGTGTGATGTTTTGTTTCATGTTTTTTAACACTTTACATGCTAGACAGTTGTCTGTGTCTGTCTATGCTTGAATAAATAAATAAATAAATAAATAAATAAATAAATAAATAAACAAAATGCCCTGTTGATAAAGCTTGTAATGCTAGGAAATTGAGGGAAGCAAAATTGAGAGCAATCAGTGAAGGCTGCAAAAGTACACATATAGATGCATCCTGTCAGCAACTTTGACCACCTGACCACGTACTTGTACATAAAGTGAACGGTGGTAGCCCAGGATCTATAACGCAGCTATCTTAACAACACACAGCTTTTTTGTTAAAGGAACACTTCGAAAAGCAGCGCACCTGTTCGATTTCGAGAGCCGAAAAAGGCACTATTTTCTGTCGAAGTCGAAAAGGTGTTGCGTTCCGAATAGATATTTCTGCTTGAAATAGGTCGGCGGACACATGCAACGGTACTTCTATGCGATCAGGACGCTGAGGAGTGTCATGGATTAGATTCTTTATGCTTGGAATGTACAGCGCAGCTAGTTGCACCACGTGCCATTTCGTTTTAGGTCCTGTAGCATGGGAATCTCTCAGCAGCACTTGTGCCTTTATTGGAACAAAACGGCGTCTTTGCAGCTCGCAACAGTGATTGATTGGGATAACGTGTATCAAATGGAGGAAAATTATTTCTTTTTCGAGCTGTCATAACGATGTTTTGTTGCGATCAAAACATCGTTATGACAGCTCACAACCTCGATACCAGCCACTTGAGGCCTAATGAAACTGATTTGAATTATTTCTTTTTCGTTTTTAATTAGGTTATAATTTTGTTTCACCACGTAAAGATAATCACCAGCTAGAATCACGGGGTGATAATATGCGTGTATTTTGAGTATTTCAGTAGCGCTGCGATTTTTTAAGCGAAAGCTGAACGGAATGCATTTTGTGCAGAATACTGATGAGCTGGACGAGTTTATTCGCACGAACAGTGAATAAGCAGATCACTTTGCTTCTTTCAGAAGCTCAAGTGTCGATTTCCATATCCGAAAAGGACGCAACATTTGGTTCACCATGGTGCGGAACGGTGTCAAAGAGTGCGGAACTGAACTAGAGGTAGATTATGCGGTGCTCAAGCTATCGCCACTCTGCGACAGAGTCATGGGAAACGTGCAGCATTTTCTCTGCGAGCCTCCACATCTCTGATACCTGTTGCGATTCACGACCTGTGACTTGCTATTCTAGAAGTTCCGTCGAAATTACGATTTACGGTATACGAAATTCACAGATCATGCAACGCATACTCCGAAATCGGAATCTCCAACTAAAACGAACAAAAAGGAGAAGAGAAGAACCTAACGCAGATGTAGATCTGCACAAAGTCAGACCGATTCCTTCAAGACCATGAGCGAGCAGCGGCCTTGACCAGGTCTCACAGCCGAACCCCTCGCGACAGAGACTGTTTACAAATCGTAAAGACGATTTCAAGAATTGAATAGAGCGGCGATGATTGCCTTGCTTTGTGTTGGCTGGTTGAGTCATCGTGTTTCTCTTTTTTGTGCCAGTCCCATAAGTGCAAATGCTTCTTCAGCCCCCGCTGCGATTTTTTCTTCAACAGGAGCTAGAACGGAATGCATTTCGGGTCGAATATTGATCAGCTTGGCGGAGTCTGTCACTAACTGTTTTAAAGACCGAGGACGAAAGTATTATATTTTCCCCACGACTATTGAATAGAAATGAGATGTGTGATCCAGCCCAAAAGAAGAGGTATTTCTTTGTCTTCCACGGGATGCCCAGGTAAAGGGTCTTGTTGTGCCAAGTGACCAGCCATTGAAGCAGTCAGTGCACATCTCTCCTAGGCAGCCTGTCTATCTACTTATCTATCTATCTATATGCATCTACATACATAATGAAGTTGGTATGTAAATAGCGAATAGGTGATGGTAGAGTTCTGCGGCGTATACGAACCTGCTGCTTATTTGAGGTTTACTATGCGCGATATCGCTCAGTTTATTTCCCTCGCTGCAAACAATTCCAGCATGAGTTGGACAACTAGAAAAAGTAGAACGGCTTTATGTCGTGAAAGTACGCAACTGAACATACAAGACTTCAAGAATTATAAGAATTTTAGGAGAATTTTAAGGATTACAAAACTGCTGTCCTGAGGCTGATGATCCTGCAAGGACATGCAAACAACTGCATGACATGCCGTTAGGCGTGTCGGAGCTCTTCAGCTATTGTATCCTATGTTGCTGAACGGAAAGCAGGCCTTCTTGAGGCTTCGAGGTGTGGTAAGGGCTCCTGTAGCGCAGGCGGAAGAGGTGCCGCCTGTCGCGTGCACCGGATTCCAGGTTCTTGGTAGGTATTTTTCGTCCAGGCCAACCAAGCCTTCTATCTATTGGAGGGGGGGGGGGGGGAAGGGTCGGTGAATTGCCACCAGGCTTCTCTGGGAAGGTGTTGACTTGTTCATGGGTTGACCAACTAAAGTCATTGTATGGCCAGATACTCATCTCCACGACACCCCGTAGAAGAGGAGAATGCGTGGCGCATCCCAAAAGGGAATGAGTAACGCTGTGATTTATCCTTTATCCTTCATCGAATTGTGGTTATATCCAACTCCCATTCCTAGCGTAATCAAGGTTGATATCAATATACGAAGACTGCCATTATTGCATTTTTCGAGGACACACACCAGAGAAGGTCATTAAATGTCTTCAAAACAGAACGCATTCAATAGCAGCAGGTTTTGTTTCACCCGTATCTTTTCTCGTAAGGACGAAATAACAGAAGAAGAAACTACACAGTGCGGAAGGAAGAGATGAAAGCTCTGATCAGGGAACAGAGCCGACAGTGAGTCCGGACTTGCTGCAAAAATTCTTCACCCTAATTGACCTACCAAACTTTAGAATAGAGGAAAATGCCGCCCAAAAGCAAAGTCAGTTATGAATCTGACAGCTGACTCAATTGCTCTCCAAACGAGCTCTGCTTTTAATCGCTTCTGGCGGCTGAACTGATGACAGATACGAACGAGACAGAAGAGGGCGCGAAGCCAACTACTAGATTTCATCTACATCCATCTTTAATTCTTCTGCAGTTTAGGATATGTTAGGTATTGTATAAAAACCTTAAGACCTGCGTTCCTTTTTTTAGGGGAATTGAATTTCTGTACAAGATCGTGGTCAATTTTCTTAAAGCAAACACTTATTTTGATCTCAGAGGGTGTCTAATTCAATCCGGAGGACGTTCGCTCTCATTTTGAAAATCATTCAAACAATGCTTATCCATCAGATTGGTATCTTTTTCTGACAATGAGCATACAGTAAAGATAACGTCTATTACAGCTTTCTTTTCACTTTCCGGTCGGAAGAGTAGTTGTGCTTAAACTTCACCGACACAGAAGGAAAACGACGGGTACATATCTCTAGGTAGAGTAGATGTTTCTGTTGATGATGTTACGAAAAAGCTTTCTGGTAGAAAAATCCTCCCAACGATCAAGGAGAGCCAAAGCGATGTGAGCTAAAGGAACGTATGACACTATTCAGTCTCGCTGCGAGATGCGCCACGCATTCTACAGTACCGGACATGCCGCTGCGTCCAACAAGCACAAGCGGCATGTCCGGTACTGTATTTATTTATTTATTTATTTATTCTACGTGGTAATCCACGCAAAAAGAATACAACACCAAAAATCAACACGGAACACAGTGAATATGAGCAGAAATACACAAGAAGCAATTAGTACAACAACAAAATCGATCAAACCAAACTGCTAAGGAACTTCCTGCAGATACCTGTCAATGAGAGTTTTGCATTGTCTTATAGAATTTGGTAAGCCGTTTATATCGTCTATTTCTATGGTATGCCGTTGATGCGACTTGAATGCGCATTTGGTATAGAGAATGACTTTCGGTGGAGCATCTGATGGAAAATCACTCTGCGGAGTCTCTCTCTACCATTTGAAGCATACCAAAGTTGACGACTCAGAGATAGTTGACGGAAACAGCAACTGTGGCAAATCTGCTATCCGTAACCGCGTTGGTAAACAGCTAGAGAAACGTTTTTCAGCGCTATTCGTGATACGGTTCTCTCGCTCATGTCACTTTACAGCTGGTGAGGGGGTGACTGGTGTGCGACCAGCCATAAATGCTGTCCACCGCGCTTCTTTCGGTTTCACACTCCCTGCATTTGCTTCTTTGGGGCAAGCCTGCCAAGTGACGGCGCTTCGGATGCAAATGCAAGCCAGTCTCGTTCTCGAAGTTTGAACAGATATCAATGGCAATGAAGCGAACGACAACAAGCTGGGATCCGTTCTTACATTTGGGTGGTTCACACATATAGTGAAGGGTTAAAATACAAGGGTGAGCATTTGTGATTCCATCTCTGGGGTGCGCCGCGCATTTTTCTCATGTGGATTGAGTCGAGGCAGATTGAATGCGTATTTCCTCGTCACAGTCAGTTGCGGTGTTAACAAGAGGTGCCGGTCAGTGTTTTATCCATTCAAGAAGAGTGTGGTACTAAATTGAGTGCTCGGAAGAAGAGAAGGCTTGGCCAGTTTGGTACACGCCTAACTGAAAAATGCAAATTCAAATTTCGATTCCAATCTAAACACGTTAGTGCGAGAAATCAAAAAATCGGTTCATAACTTAAGTTGTTGTTGTGACAACAACGCTTCTATGCATTCAGTGCTACCATGAAACGTTTCTAATGAGCAGGCCGAGAACTGGTCATTTGCGCGGTTTTGAACCGGCTTTGGGTTCGATTTGCATCCATGGTCAACCAAGGCTTCCATTATTGCAATTTGATCAGTTAGGGTCGAAGGAGAATGAGTTAGAATTAGTATATCCTTTCTGTTAGCACTCATTCTTTGACACATATCGTGCTCGAATTTCGAGATATCACAGGACCATGAAATATTTGCCAGTCTTCATCATGGGCTGAAACAATGTCATGTGTTTTCTGCTTAATTTGCTTCTTGCCCTTCAGCGTCCACTCAATAGATCGCCATGAACATATAGACTAACACAGCAAGGAGGAAATAGGATTTCAAAACCTGAAAATGTTCACGAAAAAATCCGATGTGCGGCGCATCCCAGGGAGCCCACTGTGTATCTCATAATGATTAATTGCGAGTCGACTTACTGCGTGCTGGAAGCTTTGATGATGAAAAAACATGCCGTACCATTGCACGACATGATAGAATACAGTGATCCATGTTATAGTCAGGACTACTCGGTATTTATCCAAAAATTGTTTTCAGGATCATGTCTGGATCAGACTGACCAACAGGCTAAGTTTCTGTCAAAGCTAATGCCCAAAGCCACCGTAATCTCTAACTTTCTAAATGCTTGTCGCACACGAAACCAGCTCAATTCGTCAAAGCCACTCGAAAGAATCAAAGACTACGCGGAAAAGGAGGCAAAAAACAGCGATTGTGGCAACGACTTCGGCCGAGACGCTCTGAGCGTGTTGAGCAAATAGGTTTGGCTTTTATTGAAGAGTTTTGTTGGTGGCCGGCCGACGACAACTCGACTCGCCCGTGGATGACCACTTCAATCAGTGCAATAACAGCGCTGTTCAATCAATCCGGATTGCTCGACGAAGGCGCAAAACCTGCGCTGCAGATTCACGCTCGAGACCGCTCTGAAGACCGTTTTTTGCAGCTCATCAGCAGGTCTGTCGCCAGCAACAAGAACATCGCGGGAAAACACGATGTCCGGTGGCCGTGGGGAGAGCGTTCTTCCTCGTTGGCACCTGACACGGCCACCACATAACCTGAGTTTACCGAAGGGTCCAGTGCTTTTGCGAAATCTTGGCGACTCTTGGTATGTGTGTCCACAGTGTGTACCCATGCGCTCCAGGCTTGACAAATTAATCCCTCGAAAATACCAACCTAGGAATTAAACCGCGTCTTCATTTCAGTACCGTGTTTCAGATTTATATCCGTGCCTGGATGGGAGCTCGCATCTCGAGTGATGTTCCGGAATACGACGAGTACATTTAGGAAATATTTGAGGAAAATGTAGTTTTGAAGGACGTTATGCGGATTGAACTCAAAAGCGTTTATTGCCAGATTGGCTGATTGTGAGCGCATAGCTACGGTGCTGTAGGTGCACCACGAACCGTTTCTTTCAGTAAAAGATAACCAATCCTTTTGTCTGTCCTAGTAGGATCGGTTTGGTAGATTTGGTACATGTCCTGCTGTCCTGCCTCGCCAATTTGGTTCAACAACACAACCGGTAACGTTATTTAACATTCAAGGTGGTTGTCTATCATAAGCAGAAGCGAGCAACGATGTAGCTTGACATTAAACCAAACAAAGATGTTTTCGGAAAGACCAGCCTTCCTGGAAGGAACTTGGAGGCGAGCCTCGACTTTTTGCCTGACAGCATCACTGGATCACCCATCTTTGACGGGCCGAACAATAGGGTACTTACTATAACGCCAGAGTTCTACGGAAGAACCAACAATGAAGCAGCTATTGCTTCCTTAAGCTAAATGTGATGGTCGAACACAGGTAACTTGTTTGTGCACGCCCTTGGTGTGGTGGTAGCTTACAGACGTTACACAGCGGAGGACACGAGTTCTGTCCACAAGGTGAAATGTCCATGGTTTGCAATACAAGACAGCCTTTGAATTTCTGAATGGAGTTGTCAACAATACAGCTTCGAAATCGACACTACAAATTGCCGGGAGAGCAACATTGAGCTTTGATTTCTCAGTTCAAAGTCTTATTGCTCCACAGGAATGAATCGTGAGTGACAGAAATCAAGGTGAAAGGCTTGGAAAAGAAAATGTTTGACTAAAATAAAAGGTTTTCTACAAGCTGGATACATGAGGCTATTCAATGAAATTGGTTTTTGCAGGCCATTTAGGACGATGCAGAAGATACTTCAACCTATGTAGAATTAGCAGTAGTTCTCCAAAACCTACTCGGTTGGGAAGGAAATCCTGTGTAGTGTGCTACGCTCAGTGACGCTCACAAATTTGTACCTACACTCGTTTCAGTTCAGAAATATGAAAAATTCAAACAAAATGGCAAGCCTAAGTAGACTCGAACTCTGCAAACACTACAGGCTTTGGTAAGTTTTATAGCACGAACAAAATCGCTGGAAGAATGCTTCCCATAAGAATTAATGGCACAGCTTCCTTCAGGAAAGTTGGTGATGCCAAAAAGAACGCACCGTCTGGAAAACAAAACAGCAACAGAAAAGTGGAAGAAAGAGCATTAGTTTTTAAAGAATCTCTTATTATCTATTCTCTTATTACCTAGCCACCTACTATCTCCGTTGTCGACAAAACTGCATGGCATTCATATTTGTGTCTAATTCATCCCTAAGGAACTTTGGTGATTTTTTTCTTTTCGTTCCGTTTTGAAGGGTCTCCTTCCTTGATGTGGAGTTCCGGGGAGACCCTTATTCTTTTCCACATTTTGTTGTGTTCTTACAGTCATTTAAGAAAAGAAACGAAACGATTGTAAGGTTCTCCACACTTTTTCTTAATATCTCCCCGTTTATTTTTATAGAGTAGTGTTCTTCTTGCTCATTGGCTGGGTAAACATACTTTTCAGTGAGTTAGATAGCGCTCTTATTCTCAACGCAGCTGGGAATGCGCAGGCATGTTTTCAGCGGCTGGTCTTCGAAAACTGTTTTTGGACGGTAGTTGCAGAATTCGTAGGTTGTTTTGCCTACAGCACTCTCCTGAATTCCTACGAGAGCACCAGTAGCTGCCTTGTGAGCTGTGGGCTCTATGGTGTCGTTCAGGGGAGAGTGCGGTGAAACGTGGAAGTAGAGATGCATGTGCAACTTCCGGCCTTCCCCGCCCTACTGGTAGAAAGCTAATATGGGTTTCGCCCAAATATTCAAGTTCGAAACCACTATAATTCGCAGGGGCGATCTCCGAATCCCTTCACGCCATCAGGTCGATGACGCGTTGACGTTGAGTAAGGGAATGATAATGGGTCGTTGCACTGCACTGCACTGCACCAGGCTACACTGCAGTCAAGCCAGGTGATCATTAGAAGTAATCGCGATCCTTGGCCGTGGCAGCTGCAAGAACTCGTTCTTGGAGCACATCTACGAAAGATGCTGTCTACATTAGCATCTAGGATAGACTGAGACCTTGATGTTATCCACTATAGATGATTGGACCAAGGCGCTGTATGAAAACGCTGACGTTGACATTGTAGACGTAGGCTTCTGCAAGGCCTTCAATAAGGTGCCCTTCAAGGAACCTTTTCCAAGCTTTAAACTGCTGGTATTTAGAATTGTTAAGTGGATGAAGTCTTTTATCACAAATAGATCCTTCCAAGTGACGGTTAATGAAAATTCTTACTCAATTGCGAGTGAAGTTCCCCAGGGTGCTGTTTGTCACCGGTTCTCTTCATCACTTATACCTACAATTTTCCTGTCTTGTTAGTCGAACGACATGGCCTCAAATTCGAAAGGTTTGGTGGCATATAAAAGTATACAGGAATATTACTAGAGCAGAGGACCATTTCGCCTTCCAATGTGCAGTTTTAGTGGTGTCGATTGGTACAGGTGGAAATAACTTGTTTCAGCACTAAGAACTGGAGTTTTTCATTTCAGCTATTCAAATTCGGCAAAGAAAACTTACAACCTTAGTAGTAGCGACCTACTCAGTGAAAATAGACTGCGAGATCGGAGCTTCATTCGGAATAAAAAGCTTACTTTTTCAAAGTATTGCGAGATGATTGGAAACAAAGCTGGAAGAATTACTCACAATATTTTTAGAGCCCTATGCACAAATTGAGCAGCTCAGTTTCTTTTTGCATACAAATCATATGTTCACCCATTATTTTAGTACGACACCACTGTATTGTCCTCGCTTTGAACGCTGCAGACAGAGGCTTGAAGTACAGAATAGCTACAGAAAGCTGTGGTTCCTCTTAATTGTCTCTGACTACTCCACCACTCCATCGGCGCCCAATCGTAGTAAAATATTCATGCTGGAATCGGCCACTATTCGTAGGAAGGGAAATGATCTAATTATGATTTTCAGGATAATGACTGGAAAAGTTGGGCTTCCACTTACTGAGCTTTACACAGTCCACCGTCCTAGCACAAGGGGTTGTAGAGCTAAATTTCATTATCCACGGCCAAAAGTTGCGTTCGGGTTCCCTTTTTTACTCAAAAAGGCAGGTTCTGAATTTTTGATGTTTTCCAAAAAAAAGCTCTACAATCCTTGTTGAACTAGTATAAAAGGCTTATTGACCGTTACCTCAAGATTCGGTAATTTGCCGTTTCCTCCATTGTTGTGCTTATTATCACTGTGTTTTATCGCAAATTGTGTTTCGCTTGTCGTGTGTTGTCATGCATTTTAAATAAATAAATAAATAAATAAATAACTGTAGAAAGCAGTGCTCTTAGATACGTGGTATATCCAGTAGGATGCTTGGTTGAAGCGATTAAACTACATAACGAATACCAGTAGAAAAAGTGAACACTTAATAGATGAGAGTGAGGGGATCAGCAAGGATTTGGAAGCTTCTCTTGGTCCTTAAGCTCCTGAAGGGCTTGAAAAACCTTGCAGATCCCAAGCAGCTCAGAAGATATACATAGGCTTATTGTGTTGTGTCTAAGGACGCGTGGAGCGCAGTCGGAGAAGGCGCCGGATGTCGCTTGCACCCGATACCATGTTCCTGGTTCGGATTTCCCGCCCAGGCCAACCAAGGCTTCCATCCCTCCGGGGTCGGTGAATTCCAGACTTGTCTTGGAAGGATAACGCACTGACTTGTGCATCGGCTGGCCACCTCAAGTCATTGTATGGCCAAATATGCATTCAACACCCCTCCACGACATCCCGTAGAAGTACAATGCGTAGCGCATCCCAAAGAGGATTGAATAACGCCGTCCTTTATCCTTATCCTTATTGTGTTTCTACACTGACTTGAATATTAAGACTGGTCTACTGTTTCAATTGCATTTTTTGCATCATTACAAGTGTAAGATGAAGATGAAAAACATTTTTCTTTTTTCTCTTGAAAATTCTATAGAACATTCTTTTAGCAGTTCTCCGCCGAATTTTGTAGTTGTGTAGGTTTTAGTTCATCATTACACCTACCGTGAAGAACAAAAACAGAAGAAGAAGAACAGAAACCTACACAACCAACTCGCTTGAGTACGATTTTCTGGATAACTAGAAATCAGATAGGAAGTTAAACATATAGGTCGCACTCCTTTCAAAGTTTTTAGTTCAGATGCAGCCGCTTCAACTCTACTCAAATTCGACTAGTTGCGTTCGCTAATGAAATGATGTTTTACGCATGAAAAAAGGACTTAGAATGCCTCCTCAGAGTTATATTTAGGTGTCTGCGTACCGTCAGCACTAACAATCCTGTTTGTTACCTGTCTGTACGATACTATGCATGCATTCTTGAGCGAGTGGAACTCGAGATAAGGCACGTATTCGGTACACGTTGTACACTTGCCTGGGGAACACCACGAAACCTATAGCGGCCGTATTTCTCCAGCAGAGACTGCTGTCGAGCTTCAGGGCTGCGAGAAGATTTGCTTCTTCCATTTGGTCGATTCTCACGTGGAAACATTCTCATAGGAATCACTCGAGCAAAAATTAGGCGTCGGTGTATGCCTTCTGCTCTCGGACAATGACCAATTCATTCAAACTATTCGTGGATGACAGACACCGATCCCACCAACACACGTGATCGCGTGGTAGCGACATCGAAGCAGGCGCGGGTTGTCGCGTGCACTCGATTCCAGGTTCTTGGTGCGGATTTCCCGCACAGGCCAAATAAGTCTTCCATCCTTCCGGGACAGTGAATTGGTACCAGGCTTGTCTGGTAAGTATGAGACACTAACTTGTTCACTGGTCACCGGAATTCACTGCATAGGCCAAATAAACGCTTAGATTGCTTCCGCGACGCCTCGTAGAAGAAGAATGCGTGGCGCGTCTTAAAGGCGATTCACTGACGTTGTTTTTTTCTTTATATCCATCATCCTCATTTTTTTTTTGATGAAACATTCGCATCTATTTCAATAGCAATGACAAACGACTAGTGAAGGACACTAATCGACTGTGTCAATAATGATCTCTATTTAGGATGGGCCATGGATTCTCCTTGCATATCTTCTGTGGAATGTCTTGAGCACGAATTTTGCTTGAGGGGTATAGCACTATGGACGTGTTGGCATCGCACATGGGAAGGCGTGGTTGTTGTGTGCAGAATCGATCGGGAGTGTTGGTTCAGGTACTGCCTAGCACAACCGAGCTTCCATCTCTTAGGGGGCTATCCGTCTGATTCCAGACTTGTCTAGAACCGATGAAACAATCACTGTTCATTGGCTGGCCGCCGCAAGTCGTTGTAAAAGCAAATACGCGATTAACTCTCCACCAAATAGCGTGGAATTAAGGTGTGAAGCGGGTTTCAAAAAGAATTCATTAACTCCGACCTTTATCCTTTACCCTTATCATAAATGAGCTATAGTGGCTGCTGGTGAGTAAGTCACGGCTCCACCATTTCCTGATCGGTCTGGAATCAATTCAACAACCCGACAGATGGAAGACCTGGGTAATCTGGAAGCAAGCAGAAGCTAAAGTCACTTAATCTGCAGTAGATAGCGGGGTCACCTAACGACTGCGAAGAATGTGTCATTTTCTTGGCGAGACGTTTGAACTCCGCAGAGAACTGGATGGACAGGATGTTGCATTTGTTGTCTGCGCCACATGTTGATAATCGAATTTGTCACCATTCTCAAAAATAAACTTCAACAAACAACAATCAGCTGTCACTGCGTCACAACTTCAGGTGGGGCTGATGCAATCAATGTTACTGGTACAGCACATTCCAGGCACTGCTGGGTATTTTCCACCGCGCGGGACGTCTGCTTGTCTCAGGTTAACACTGCGCTGTCTCTTCTGCTCAACTTCAGATTTGATTTCACGACTGGAAAGGCGCTGGAGTGATGTTTGTCGGCAAAGGGCGAAATGCTGGGACCAGATGGACGCTTATGCACGTCAAGATTGCCGTGGTCTTTCGACTTTCGATAATGCCTCGTAGTTATTCGCAGAGTACGATTTAAGGCGACCCCTTCTTCTACTGGGAAATGACTAGAGGATTCTTTTATGCAACGCAGAAACCAAATATGACTCCGGTCTTCGAATTTAGTTACGGTTGGACGATGAACGTCAGACGACAGAAGGAGAGCCCGGAATAAAGGGCTGGCCTTTCTGATAGAGCGCAGATCGAGAAAAGGAAAATTAGGGTCAAGGAAGCAGTAGTGATGACATTGTGCAGCTGTAATAAAGCTTGCACCTAACTATGCAATGATTCTTAGCCTTGCTTCAAAAGTTGAACGGCAACGCTTAATTGAGGGTTACTCACCAAAATCCACCCGATCGTCTCGGTGCAAACCAAGAAGGACTGCCTTAGCAAGGTTCTGGTCTTTGAAGACGCCCCGCTAATAGCAGGTCGAAGAACTACGTTCAGGACAACCAACTATGCCTTTCTTTAGTCGGTATTTAAATTGGCACCAGTTGTCCTTTGGGATGCACCAGCTATAGGTGCGTAAACCTTGAGTTTTAACTTCTCCAACTTTCACAGTGCTGTGTTTCCGACTGACTGGTCTTCAGTTCGATTACCCTTCTATTTTGGGTCTATCGTCTGTTTATTGGACAATTACTGGTGTCCACAACAAGTGAGTTGCGATGTTTCTCAAAGCTTGACGCCATCACCAAACGCTTGAACCATTTTTATACCTTGGCCATCCGCAAAGGAACGGGAAGGCAGTTACTTATGCATCCTCAAAATCCTTGAAATTCAAAAAATGCGGTGCTGGAAGTGGACGATAGTGACAGGGAGATGTGATTAAGCAGCTCCAAAGGGTAACCCGTTTACGCTATATAGCACACCTACCATTCACTGGTCCAAAAACACGGTGCTCTGGGAATGGAAGGAGGGCAGTATGCTTCTCAAACGGTGCACTCTTTCGTGTTATCGTGATATTATTCTATTTGATAAAGTTCTGTGCACAGCCAAAAAAGGTTACAGCAATGATGGTTCTGGTGGTCTATGTTAGGAACATCTGCTAAGCCTAGCAGATAAGTTGGAAATCTAGGTATTGCGCTCTCCTACCCTGTAGACAGAATCAAATTTCACCTCGTAAACGGGACCTCCGTGTGTTCTGTCTAGAAATTAAAGAGCTGTGAGTGTGAGTATCGTCTCAAAGACTCCTTGGGTGTTTAAAATGAAATGCAATCCTAAGCGGAAACAGTTCGCCTTTCAACTAGGCCCATTACCGATTTTTACGCCAGGTCTAGATTTTAAGAAGCATAAAATTGCCTTATACAGACCATTTATGCAACATATCATACCCTAAGCAAATACGCTCAGATGATCAGTTGAAGCACAGTTTCCAGTCCCGGAATACACTGTATGTACCTGCTACAGTAAGCTATATCGCGTTCCTTCTAGAAGCACAAACATTAACGCCTTTTATCCAGGGTTTCCTTCGTCAAAGAGACTACCGTTTGCTAATTTCCTCGTCGAGATATGATGGAAATTAAGTGCATTCCGTGTTCTTCGCCAAACATGACTAACGATAAGACCACAACGCCGCGTCTGCTCCTCGATGAAGGATTCCGTTGGATGAAGAATAAGGGAATATGTTGTTCTGACAGGATGTCCCTTCTCTTTCAAAATGCATTAGAGGTGGAGGGCAAGCGCAAGAGATTTGAATTTGTATAGAAAAGGTGCAAACGACTGTATTTAAGGTTGACTCTGGCCATACCCGTCTGACAGAGCGTCGCGTCCCGAATTTTAGGTTGCACTCCGTAACGCTAGAACTGGCACTGAATTTCACTGTAACCAGAATTGTGGTTCACTGCAGGTTTCAGCAGGCAAGCTTGCTGCGTATACTGCTCGGTTTCTCGTGGCGCATGTTAAGAGATCTCAGCTTCGGAACAAATTTAAAGGCATTCTCTTGAATTATGTTCCCCTTGAATGTTGCTGTCACTGCATGGAGAAGGAAAAACGTTTCAGTAACCAAAAAGGCATGATCGAGTGATGTTTACAAAAGGGATTCCCTGACAGTGAGTAGTCAATAAGTGGTGTGACGACGACTACTAAAGAACCCAGAATTTCAGAACTTTCCAGAAAAGATCGGAATTTTTAGTGTGAAAGCAGTTAATTGGGGGCTACATATTATTTAGGCAGTATGAGACTCATTGAGAAAGAAACCTTCATCAAAATGAGCTCGCAGAGATCGATTTGTGAAGCAATAATCACATTCTTTTGAATTGAGTCTAAAAACGATCATGTTAAGCGAGAACAAATTCTGCTTCCTGTAACGAAAACATGCAATTTGAGTCGTCCACAAGTTTCAGAGCATTCGAGTAAGGTTGCGTGGCCGCACAGTAGAAAACGGCGTTGGTAAGGCAACACCAGGAGGCTGCTACTGTAAACAGCATGGAGCCCCTTTCCGTCGCAGACAATTCTATGGAAGTCAAATCATGCGTGAAGAATTGACGTGGAATTGTGCCATCGCCCGCCAAAAGAATACGCAATTCGTATGGAATACCCAGCATTATAACGATCCTAAAAATATCGGCTCGTAATGGGATGAAGGAAAGTGGAGTGGAGACTAGCGCACGTGATTCGCAAATCTGGACCTCTACATGGAGTCGAGCATCTTCGTAGTTCTCTCCAGATGTTCAACAAATCGAATCAGCCAAATTAGCTCCAACTTTGCCAGTAAAATTTTTGTGATCTGCTGTTTGATTTCTTATGAGTTGCGTTTGATAGTGTTGAAAGCTGCCAATCCGGGACGGCGCTATGGTTACTGATGCACGGAAAATTCGCAAAAATTCATAAAGCTTCTGGAATTCGAAACAAGACAAAAATAAAATGCACCCTGAGTTTAAGTGTTCACAAAATTATTTGAAATAACAAAAACTCCTTAGATTCGATTGGATTTCTGCTGAGATGTGAAAAAAGCAAGTGTTCGCAAACACAAACATCACGCGTTCTATTTCTACGGAGCGTGAGAGCAATTTGAACGCGTATTTGTATTGTACAGTGACCGGCAGTGCCATTCAATGGAGAAGCCAGTGTTTTATTGCTTCCAAACGAATCTGGTACCACACTATGGTTCCAGAGGGATGGAGGGCTCAACCTTCCTGGACGGAAATCCTAAACCAAGGACCTCAGTTCAGATTATACACGACTGACAGCGCCTCCACCGACTGGCAAGTCACCTCTCGCCCTAGAACGTGGGACATAGAACATCAAAATGTAATACAAAGTAAGTTTTGTACAAAAGGATACATCGAAAGTTGACTTTTGAAAATTATCAAAAGCAGAACGTAGAAATTTGTTGAGCAAAAAGAGTAATACAGATCAGTTTAGCACAAAACATTATGGCAAAAGTCAACGATTTAGTCCTTCAACGACACAAAAGCGTTTTGTTTCCATGGATAAATTAAAATGAAAAACGCTTCTTTTCTTAAGAGCGACTCCGTGGTTCATAAACTGAAAAAGCTATCATATGTTAAAGCAAGGTATCGTTCCTTTTGCCATATCCATCCAAATATGTCCATATAAACCCTATTATCAAACAACTACCAAAACCCCCTAATATTAGAAATAGTTGCAAATCTATACGTAATGCATATATACTATCTCACAGTTCTTCAACATCACAAAAATCAGCGGCGCAACAATCGTAACCAAATGAAATTGCCAACGAAAACATTGACAGCTAACAACAACACTAAGCATGTTCTGTTCCGCCTCTACCTGCATACAAAGGATAAAGAATAAAGGACGGCGTTAGTCAATCCCTTCTGGGATGCTCTACGCATTCTACTTCTACGGGATATCGTGCACGCGCATTTGGCCATAAAAACGAATGAGTCAGAGCTTTATCCTTCCCTGACAAGTCTGGTACCAATTCACCGAATACGTAGGGATGGAAGGATTGGTTGGCCTGAGCGGGACAAACCTGGTATCGGGTGCACGTGACAGCCAGCACCTCCTCCGACTGCGCTACACGCGCCCCTATATACAAAGCATGTTTAAAATTAGTTACCGCTAAGGCGGTTCAATAAAGAAGGTAACTAATTAACTTAGATGTTAGTACAGGGAAATATATTATTATATTTTCACCTATGTTCTTACAACTAAGTTTTACAATTAAAAATAAACACGCTGAACACAATGGACACTTATTTATTGGCATTTTTCGTTTTTTATTTAATTTTATCTTAACTTTTCAATTAAATATTTTTTGAAAACTACTTCTTTATTTTTTATTTAAAAATATGAATTCATTTCTAACTCATAAAAACGTTGGAATATCAAATGTCAGATCAACTTGATGACGCACAAAAAGAATATCCAAAAAAGATACTAATACTACCCCCAACACGGTTCTTAAAATATTCCGGAGAATACGCAGAGTGGATTTTTTTAGTGACATTCAGGTGGTGGAGTGGGGGGATCGGCTTGTTGATGTAATGAAATGAAATGCACGTGGCCCACTAGTAAACTATAGGACATCTTCATAAGGCCCAGCTAATGCAAATAAAGTAAATAGCTTGGAAGCCATTTTAGAAAAGAATGAAACTGGTTGCAATTGACAGAAATCAGATCGAGATATTGATAGGAGCTGCAGGAAAGCAGCAGACGAAGTGTCGCAGAAAATCTCGGAAACGTCGAAAACAATTGGGGAGAAGAGCGATAGAACCAGGCCGTCTCCGACTATAAGAAGAAGGTGGCTTCAAGTGCGGGGAAATAGTTGCCGCTTCATGCAACACTATATGGGCGGCAAAGAGGCACCTGTTGAGTTCGCATCAGCAGTTGAGCTGGAGCAGGCAGTCGCGTGCCGCCAGAGTGAGATCGTTCCCACAAAAGAGTCAACGCTCCTAAGCGAATTAGTGCATTAAGGCTTGGCCTAGCCGCTCAGCCCATGACGGGTGGAAATTAAACCAGAGCTGCGCGCCACTGCGATCAGCAATGAAAAACTTCATGATTTATGGCGATTTTGGAAGGCTTTTCACGAATTACGATTTACAACATCTTGGGTCGTGAGCGAAAGTCTTAGCAAATGTGAACTTTGACCAGTGGGCGCCCACATAGCCATCGTGCTCCAATATTTCTATGTGTCGTCAATATTTTATTTACTTATAGCTTACTTACTTTATAGATTACACATCTTACTGGTACTAGAAACATGTTCCTTATGGCACTAAACGCAGCGGTCAGTCTCCACATTGCTTCTTATGCTTCCTATCATGAGCCCTTTTCGAAGACTTCTTTTCCCAACCAGAAAGAAGGGAAATCAAACGGCTCTACCCACCCACCCCCCGTCACTAATTTTGCCTCGACAACAGGCGGTATTCTTTTCGCATTTATTATTATTGTTTCAATTTACTATTATTGTGTACTATTATATTAGGTCGCTGCATACGAAATGGCCAATTTTAACTGAAAACTTTGACAGACCATAACTTTGCTTGGAAGCAATTTTGTCAATCGAAATAAGCACCGTTATAATTAATACGCTTTTTTCACCACGAGATTTAATAAAACGTAATAAATCATTTTCGACATCGTACTGGTTGCTGAATTTTTATCCTTCACATGACGATCTAAATGCTTGAAAAAATGATAGTAGCTAGGCGATGGATCTGATGAATATACTGGATGTGGCACAGTTTCGTTTCCCAATTCATCCAATTTCTAGACGATAATTTTTAAAAGTGCGGATGCGCTTGACATGCAGTAGGATTGGGCCTCTTCGATTGATCAAGGCCGGCTGTTTCTCAATCAACTTCTGGTGCATCACTTCAACATCGGCACAGCACTTCTTCGCTGCGGTAGGCTCTCCAGTCTTCAAGAACTTGTAATGGACTATACTAGCCATTGTCCACTATGCGGCCGCCATGGTCCTCTTTGGATGGAGACATGGGGTCGACAGCTCCGTGGGACTCTCCTTCTTGCCCAGCCATTGTGCAGAGCGGCGACGATTTTCATAAGGGATCCACTTTTCGCCGCATGTCACGATCTTGCCCAAAAAGGCTTCCCCGGCTTCATCTCCAAATCGAAACCTATTGAACCAGTGGCGCATTATGCGTTCCTTAGCGATGTCCTCGAAATCCTCCCTAAATGCAGCGTTGATGTTACGATCTGCGACCGCGGCGCTGTGTCCACTTTTGCATTCATATAAGTAGAGCATCCTAATCTCGTGTTGATTTATAATGTAAAAAAGACGTCAAAAGCTCGGCAAAAGGCAGTCATGTTAAAAGCCTATAAATGGTAATAAAACGGAGGTTTTGGGCTTTCACAAACTATATATGTACAGTGCCTAAGAAGTGAACGTTTGTAGTCACGAAAAATGAACCAGAAATTGAGATAGCAAAATCGACCGTTTTATATGCAACGACCTAATACATTGCCAGCAGCCAGCTGGTATATTGGCATAACTGCTGGTAATGATATATTATATATTTGCCTTGGTAACTTTTAACAAAGGGAAGCAATTCCGGCGTCTACATATGTAGCGATCATATAATAGCGATCCTACCATTAGTGTTCTCTTAACATATCTTAGCACATCTTGTAAATGCGAGGCGGGCATCAGCCTGCTATACACCGTAAAAAAATTCATCTCCATTACACAGCACTCTGACCGTATCAGTGCGGTGTGATCCACCTTAAGAAAGTCAGGAACTCTGATAAGAATTGCTCGTTTCAAACTCCGTGAAGCGATCCTTGATTCGCTTACTATGGAAAGGAAGTAAAGTAGTTGCTCACCAAGTCACCAAGTTGCTAAAGGTAGGTACACCCATGGCTCAAAAGTTAAGAAACCGACCCTACCTTTGCGTTACATCAATCGTAAATCCTCATCGCATAATATTTTTCGGGATGTTAAAATTGAGGACAAGACCTAAAGGTACATTGACAGACTAACTAGTACGTTTACTTAAACACAGTCAGCGTAACACTCTAACAGTTGCCTTAAGTTTCAAAACAAAGCAGGAACCTCCTACCCTGAAATGCAAGAGATGCTGGATAAAGTGCTTCACGCTACATGCAATAGTTGGTCTAGCAGACTATCCTTGATGAAATCTCGCTTCATTTGTAAAACTTCTGAATTGAAAACTTTTCTAACAGCTGTATAGAAACAGCGGAGCGGAGGTAGTAGTAGTTAGCGGCTCTTCTGCATTATTTTAGTTTACTCTGCTCTTAACAAGCGCGAGAATATTGTGGTTGAAAAGAATGAGAGAGAAGCTTTAGACTTTGGTTGATAAAGAAGCCTGAGAAAGCATCCGTAAGATTTGGTGGGGACGATGCTGAGAGAATCTAGCGCCTCCTCGCGTGTGTTGTTTCGCGTCGTGGAAACCTGCATCGCTTGTCATTTGACACAGGATTATCTCGACGCAAAGAGTAAAAAAGTTGGGAAGAAGCATCAAACACGGAAAGCCTTAATGGAAGGATAAATGTTGGCGTTAATCAACTCCTCCTTGGGATGCGTTGTGCATTCAGCCTCGACGGGGTAGGAGATAACATGCAATAAAACCAGTAAAACCTGGAACATTTATTTAGTCAAAAAGTGGTACCAAAGAAGTTAGGCACCAAAGAATAAAGCGAAACTTGTCTTTTTTTAAGATACATATAGGAGATAGAAATAGGACCGTTCCGAAACATTTTCACCTTTTATTTGATGATCCTACATATGAGACCTAGAGTATGTTTCATAGGTAGGATAATGGAGTCCAAAGCGACGGTGAATGAGCAGTTCGATTCAGCAACTGATTCGATGCCTAGTTGGTTTTTGTCTTTGTTTTTGTGCTCGCCCTCGGTACACCGTTGTGATGACGACATTTCTTGCTCCCTCTTCTTTCTACAGTTTTACATTCCAACGGATCGTTAGGCGCGCCGTTGACAGTTGCCCCGCGCCCGTCGCTGGAGCGACGCGTGAGTATACCATAGGCCTAAGGCCTAGGGCTGCGATGGATCACGTTAAGGGAAGCGCAACTTACTAAGCTATCGTGAGTTGTACAATCCAGTCCAAACAATCCAGTCCAAGTGTTAGAAGTGCAGAATAAATAAAAGACAAGCAGAACTATGTAACCATGTGTTTATTTTCTTTTGCGGTTGAGGTGGCACGAATTAGGGGAAACGGTGGGTCAAAAGTGTTACTGCGCCGCTTGGGTCGTTTGACCATCGAAGGCTCCAAGAATCGGGCGCGAAGAAAGTGACAAGGGGATCGCCGCCATTGGGACAATTTTTGCGTGGTAACCGACCCTACCTCGTCGCCCTCGCATAATAGCGCCAGTAAGCGTTTCTACCTCATATTCCGTGCGAAGCCTCGCTCCAGTCGCCTCATCGCCGCATTCGAGACTTCCTTCGAGTGCGTTTTTCCTGTCTAGGAGTTCGAGTAGCGATTGCCACAGCAAACGTGACCACCGTCTCCTCCGCGACGCTCATATCTCTCCACTGTCACGAATAAATTGCTGGTTTCGCCGGGCTGCCTCGTCCCTCTCATCCTTTCTCACACTTAACCGTCTTGCTCACAATTGTGTTTTGATCATATTGTCCGTGCCGTTTTTGCTTGTTACATATTTTTGCAATAAACCGTTTTAACCAAGCAGTGGGTATTGCAGTCGTTGGTTCCAACTGGTTCCACGCCAGTGTCTATCTTGGGTCACCTAATCAAACACTCCGTCAAGGAAGAAGAGTCTCTCCCCCCCCCACTGGCTCCTATGGCGCCGAGTAAAGCTCTAAATCTTTGTTGGGTGACCATCACAAGTTTTTGTGTAGGCGAGACATACATTAAGATTATTTCCACGATCGTCCGTGTTATATTACAACATACCGCTTTGGCCAACATACATCCATGTGATCGTAGATCTAAACGGTTGTGCTCAATTTTCCTGTTCCGTGAACTTCTCAGTCTTGGAGGCTATTCCGGTTGAGAAACATTCGCTGTGATCAACAGCTAAATTTTACCTTCCCTGCAATGCAAATCTTAGTTCGTCCAACTGCTAAGTACAATAAAACTTAAGGAAAGCCAAAGATCTCCATACTTTAACATTCTATGCCTAAATTGCTGCACTGATTATAAGCGTGAAATGCTAATGGGCATGCAAAATTCTCAGGATCTAACAAGCTTTGGTGTATTATTTTTCTTCCTTGATATAATCGGAAAGGTTTTTATATAGCTGGGAGGGCTAGAATCTTAAGGTGTTTCACCCCGATTTTTAACGTTCCTTGCTATTGTTTGTGTCATCTTTCTTAGACAGAAGGATGTCGGTGGCGCATTGTTCATTCGATTGAAGACGACTGTACAGTGCAGGAGCGCAAGAGCAATGAAGCGAGTGTTCAGATGGAGTCAACGTTACGAAGAACGGAAGAATTAATGGCGCAGATCGAAGTGCAACGGGTGAACAATGACTGGGCCGTCAATATGCTGTGTTTGGCGTGTAGAAGTCAAAGTCGAGTGATAATGTTCGCGGACTCGAAAGAAAACTGGCAAACCGTCGTTTTTTCACGGATCGGCGCCCCTCTGATCTGCAGCTCGCTCCAAGCCTGTACGCTTTTTCGCGCTTTAGCATGTCGTGCTTTAGCGGTCAGGACCGAAGTGTTCGAATTCCACAGTAAGCGTCGGCAGTGTATTTACTTTGACAACTGCTGACAAATGCTCTTAATCTTTCTATCTTTTAAGTTGCAGTTTTGTCACTTCACAGTAGAGTTAAGGAGTGCGTCTACTTTCAGTGTGCCAAATATGTTTACGGAAAAAGTTAACGCCTATCCTAAATATTTAACAGCACCTTAGGAAATCGCTTCTAACGTGGGAACGAGCAATTCTCCCATGGGACGCCAGCTGCAAGGTGCAATAATTTCAACAGCGCGTGTATAGCGGATTCGGAAGAAGGACCGGCTACCGAGAGCACTTCAAATCGATCCATAGTTAATGCAACTTCAGGCCAACTATGTTATCCTTCCGTCACTTGGAACAGCAACTTGATGACGGGCTTGTGCGCAAAGGATAAAACATCTCTGCTTCGCTGACGACATCGACAAACCGAACATCAGCCAGGCGGAGCGAATTTTGATCGTGTATGTGGGAAAGTTGGACTGCGGCTGAATCTTACGAAGACGATGTTCATGAGAAACGGACAAGTTTCTGATGCCCGATTCTCGCTCAACGGAAAGAACATCTCCGAGCTGAGCAGGAGGAAACGAGCGGCTTGGAGAGCTTTCAAGAGCGTCGAAGAAGTCGCGAAGAAGACGAAAAACGTCCGACTCCGTGCCCACCTTTTCGACTCTACCGTGCTTCCTGCCCTAACATACGCCTCAGAGACCTGGGCTATACGAAAGCATGATGAACACGCGATCGGTGTCGCGCAGCGTGGAATCCAGAGGACGATGCTAGGAGTGACACGACCCACGCAAGTGAGAGAAGGCCTCCGGAGTTCGTCGACGTTTGAAGATCAGAGGCGCTATTGCGTGGCCAAGTTCTTAAAATTAGGTGGACCGACAACGTTGTGCGCTTCGCAGACGAAAGCCCTTACCGACTGGGATCCGCGGGATGTCAAGAAAACAACGGGACGCCCACCAACGCGTTGGTCGGACTTCTTCGTGAAAGCCCTGAACGACCGATATAACGCTCTTCGTGTCCCACGAGCGAGGAGGATCCATTAGAGCACTCTGGCACGCGACAGGGACGAATAGAGACGCTGTTGGCGCCCGCTCGAGCGAGTCAATTATCAACGGGACGACAGATAAAGGTGATTCGAATTCGATTGCTCAAAAATAACGTTCTTCGAACATATTCGATTTTCGAATAATTGAAAATCGTCACTATTCGAATATATTCGGTTATTCAAAATTTCTGGAAGAGTACAACTGTAATTTCCATCTTTTAGGGAATGACAGTTGCAGTCTTGCCACTTTCTAGAAGCGCTATGCATTCCGAAATGATCGAAAAGAAAAACTCTGTGGCGGCAATGGAATGAAAGAGTGCGGCTACCTTCAGCGCACCAAATATGTTTACGGAATGGGCTTTGTGACTAATGGAGGTTTCAGAGATAGAAAAAATGTTGATGTAGAATTTCTCGAAAACTGCGGGAACTGGCTTTCTCTACTGAGAGTGCCGCTGGTGACATTGGCGACACAAGGAATAAGTTTGGCAAAAAGGCAAGAAAAGCTCCCCAGGTTTCTTCCTTCGTGTTCTCCAACCTAGATCGTATTGATGTGATTGCCAAGCTGTAAAAAATCCAGCCCTCCGTCTCTTTAGATAAGCAACTTGGTGACAGGCTTGTGCGAGAATGGTAAAACACAGATTGTTCTGCGGCTGGTAACTGTAAGCCATTCTGTGTACCAAATCTGAATCGGAATTCCTCGACATTTTGAAAAGTAGAATGTGCGCACATGTAGCAAAGGGAGTGGCCAACACTACAATGTGTGGCGCATCTAACAAAGGGAGTGAACAACCCCAGTCCTTTCCTTTTGGTATTTATTTCTGTCCAATTGCACGCTGGCTGTCTATAAATCTCACATCGTACGCGTGCCATCCTTTTATCCTGCTTCATGCTTTTTGAGTTAGCGAAATGGGAGGTGAACTGTTGAGGAGAT
Source organism: Heligmosomoides polygyrus polygyrus (assembly GCA_947396885.1). Classification (NCBI taxonomy): domain Eukaryota; kingdom Metazoa; phylum Nematoda; class Chromadorea; order Rhabditida; family Heligmosomidae; genus Heligmosomoides; species Heligmosomoides polygyrus. Next base: position 27,718,293 of record OX377204.1, on the reverse strand, counting down.
GAGCGGATGCTGGTTATTCATCACAGATATTTGTCACATTCATGCATATAACGGAGAATACCTCGAAGACTGGGCAACATTAATAATCTAAAGTTGTTGCTTGCCTTTACACTCTTTTCCTGGTCACGTATTATATTGATATAGCCATATTTAGTCGTTGTATGTGATCTTAGATAAACCTTGCGTAAAATTGTGAAGGTCAGCTTCGGTTCGGACGCCACTCCAGTTATGAGGCAAGTTTTCTACGGTCTCTTCAAACGCGTTATAAGGAGGTGGTCTGTATAGGTATGATACATAACTACATCAAAGAAATGTTCGTTCCTTTTTCAGTTAAGCTAAGAACCATAGGTTTCGTTGGCCCCTCATTTGTTTAGTGGACAGATAGGGATTGCAGGCTAATTGGAGTTCTTTCCTTCCTTAAAGGGATACGGATCAACAAGAGTTTTCGATAGCTCAAGCCTGAGGCAAATTTGGGAAAAAATTATTTCGGATTAGCTTCTATCTCTTTCTCTGCACGTCCGCTTTTCTGCAAATTTAAAATTTTCTATCTCCAGTTAAAAGTGTCTCATTTTTAAAGATCGGACATTCCGTTACGAAAAAATATTTCACGAAATTGGGCTAAATACGCATTGGAAGCACGATCATACATCTAGTTAAGCATTACTTACATCTGGTAGTAGAAGTTCTATCTGCTTTTCATGTTTCACAACGTTGTTAATGACTTATTCTGGGTCCTTCCATGGTAAGAGTTGTAAGAAGAATGCACTCATCAATTGTGACTATAAGCGCGAGAACACCACAACGTGTTGTATTGCTTTCCACAGTTTTGATGAGCATAGGGATTGTCGCGAATGCGATGGTTCGCTCCCTATATTCAAACTCCCGCGGGCTGCCGTATCCGGTCGGGACCCCGATGAGGCGCTCCCGAGGCTCGGCCTGCCCGCGCACGCTATTGGTCGGCGGGGACCGAGGTGCGCCGCCCCTCGCCCGGCTCATTCTATACTTCGGTCGACACGTCGAGCGGCTGCGTGGGCGCGGCTCTGGGGGCGCCGCCATTGTGAGCCCGCTTCGTCAACATCCCGGGGATCTTCCGAGCGGAGCCTTGCCGCTCCTGACATCGCACTACAGCCGGCTGCAGTACAAGGAGGACGGCGAGCCTGGATGGGGCTCGCCTAGCCTCGGATAGCCATTGCAGTTCTACCTGCCGGAGCTGCCTCTCCTATTCCATATATTCTAGTATCTAGCTGCTATATTATTATGGTCGTGTGGTGCTGGTATATGGAATGAACCGTGGTTATATATGTCTACTGTGCTGTCTACGACGAGGAAGGTGGTGAGTCTCCTATCAGTGTCTTACGGGTATCGGTATTGCTATGTATATTTGTTGTTGTTGTTGCTAGTGGGTTAGTTAGGAGTTAGCGTTGTAGTTGGGTACCATGGGATCGTTGGGTAGTATTCGAGGGTTGTGTGTGTTCAATACAGTCCGGGTTCAATACAGTAGCATCCGCGGCTGATGCGTGGTGCGGGCGTGCGTCAATCCAGGCGCTGCCCAGCGCGATGGGAGAGAAGTCACCACGCGGCCCCCCCCCCCGTTTACCAGGAAGGGGGCGTGGGCTGTTCACATCATGGGGTCCCCCGTATGTCCCCCTTTGGGTCCTGGGTTCTTGGGTGCCTCGTAGCACCACGGGGTGAATGGGGGACCACACTCAACAGGGCATGCTCCCTCGCCAGTGGGGCCACCGATTCGCAACAGGGATTGTTGCTTTTAAGCTATTACAAAGAAACTGAATTAACCATTACAAAGACTTTTTCCGCATCGATCTTATGCCAAATCGCCGATCTCTGTAGAATAACTGGCCTGGGCAGGACTCGACCTGATAATCTCAATTCGAAGTGAAAGCGACAACCGCCTCCTTGTCCAACTGCGCAATCATACGTCCACAATTTGCTGAGAATGCATTATAAACGATTTTTCACTCAGATAAGTTTCCAAAAGAAGTCGTTTGTTCCCGAAGGATTTCGAATATGTAGGAAAGTGGATTAGATTTTTCGAGTTTTTCTCAAAAAGCTGCTGTAAGGGTTATGCGTGTACTGCTGCTGATTTCATGGTCTGGAGGTGGTAAAGGTGTGTGTGATGCAGCATGCACATTGAAACACTGTAAATGATAAGATAAAACCATTTATTTCACTGTTGTGATCAGCCACGATTATAAACAAGTATGTAACGGTTTTAGTGCGACTTGCGCGCCGACCATATTCCATTTTACATTAATTGTGCTTTTTTTGGTTGATAACTGTATTAACATGGCCACAGTTTTAATCCTTCGTCGTCTCGCCCGACATTCTTTTCACGTCCCTCATTGGCTCCTCTTGTGGAACTCGTTTCTGTAAACGTTTCAGTTTTCGAGCGAAATGCAAAATCAAGGAAAATCCGTTACGACTGTAAAGTCAGCATTCTTCTTCAGATTTTTCAAATGCTACTAATTGCTAGGTCAATACTAACGGGTCATTTGTGATCTAATCGAAGCTTTGTCTTTATTCGTAGTTCTGGCTGGGCGGGAGAACTTGCGCGGTAGGTTCCGCCCCTTTCCAATTAGGCACTGGGCAGTATATGCTGCGGGACCGCCCCTCGATTGTGATTGATCAGTGGGGCGCGGGTATGGCGGAGGAGGAATCACAGCAGGTACTGCGGAGGTGCGGCACTGTTGCGAAATGACTTTCCGAACCGGGAGATGCCGCGGAGGTACAGCGGGGGTACAGCGCAAGTACTGCAGGAGCGTTCGCTCTTTCCGTCAGCGCCGGCCATTGGCTTTACACGCCCTAATGCCCAACAATATCAAGTGGAGTGCTGCCAAGGTGCTGCGCGTTGCGGCGACTAACTGCCCAGGTACTGTCCAGGTACCGCCCAAGTACTGCGGCACACATGGGTCCCACCGCGATTTCCGCTTGCGCAAGCGGTCGATCCGAGTGGAGCACGGGGTTGCGCTACGTTATTTGGGTTCACTTTTGTTTGTCAATGGTTTACCTCGGTTTTCGTTGCAATTTCTCGATGATTGGCGTCGTTCGCATTGGTGTTCGTTTCTGTTTGAAAAATTAAACTCGTTTATTTTGTCTTTTTCAGGCGAAGGAGACGTTCCAGAGCGAGGCGGTCATCGGCGTTGGACGCAAACCGCCGGAGTTTGGTGAGAGTATTTTAACTTCTGTTCCACCGACCACTTCTTGAGTTATAGTGGTCGGTGGAGCAGATGTTAAAGTAGTAGTAGATAGTGAAAAAACTAGAACTAGTAGGAGTTGGTGCTTAGAGTACTGTTAGGAGCACGAGTAGTAGTGGGAGTACTACCAGTGGTGGAGGTACTAATTTCAAGTGAAGGTAGTGCTCAGGCACCGAAGGGTGCGCGCAAGTTCGGTTCGCGTGTTTGTGCAATACGTGCTGCGGAATACATGGAAAGGTGCCCCTTCAAAATGAGCAAGTGTGCTTCCCAGCTCGAGCAGGATGTGCTTCCGAGCTTTGCAAGATGTGCTGCCGAGCTCCGGGAGCACCTGCTGCCCTTAAAAAGGATGACCGGATGGCCGAGATGACGAAGTGCTGCGCGCTGGGCAGGTGGTTCTGCCCACTTTTGCAATTCTTGGGCCGTGTCCTGGTAGCTGATCTGCCTACCTACAGCCCAACTTCTCCCGTCCGGCCAGAGTAATAGGCATACCTTCTTCGGCTCACGTTTTTCTACATCAAACGTTGTGATCGTAATCGTGTTGGCCCATGTCACCATCTTTTCGCTCCTCTCTGCCGAAGGTAAATCTTTCTCTGAAGATCTCTTTGGTTTCTCTTTAGACTCCCCTTTAGACTCTCTGAAATTTTGCTTGCATGCATTGTACTTCTGGTTGCTGTGGAAGTGGAGTGAAACGGTTAAACTCTACAGAACATACTTCTGGTCTTGGCAAAACAAATTTAATACGCTGGTTACGGTGTTCCCAAAAATCAGTTCTCTGAAATAAAGCGAATAAAGGACAGATTATGGTTCAACCGATTTACCCTTTAAGAGACACTGAGAAATCCATTTATTAAGCGTTAAACGAATCGTGAACTGTACTATACCACATATATATTTATTTATTTATTCATATTAATTTTTATATCTCTAGCAGGCAAACCTTGTATAAACGAAATAAATTCCTGTATTGCATACAGAAGGTATATATATATATATATATATATATATATATATATATATATATACAGGAATTTATTTCGTTTATACAAAGTTGCCTGTTAGAGATCATCACGTGCGGAAAATTTTCTAAGCTTAAGGAAATTTATTAGTGCCTTGCTTTATTTAATTCAACCTAAATAGCTTCACTAAAGCAGAAAGAAGCTCCTAACCTAAATAAGGTGTTTTTAGGGACAAGAATTAACTGTTTGGATTTTACTTTTCAAACAGGGCGTCGTCTTTCTTGAAGGTATCCATGTCGGCATTGCAGTCGAAATTCTTCTTGATAAACGGTGGTCGCTTTAGTTCGGCGCCATTCACAACCTATAAGCACAAGTGAATCCAATTACAAGAACCCACACCGATCTCTAGAGTTTTGACTGTTCCACGCTATATTGTTCCTTCGGAGCTCGTTCAAGCCTTTTTATAAGGACTAGGAGTGAATTCTAGTATAGGATTAGTTTTCTACACAAACAACAAAACAAAAACCTTCAACCATATGTTATCCATTCATTGAATAAATGTGCCCTCATCCGTTAAGGTGAGCAGCTTCTTTTCAAGGTTGACAAAACAGAAATCTACCACGACCGCTCTACGGCGGAAGCAGTATAAAGACTAGAATAGTCCCTACCCTAGAAAAAGGTCTTTCCTAGTTGTGAAAAAGTAAATGAAGCCCAGCGGCGAATTTCAACAAATAGTCTACAAGAAGCTATGACCCATCGGCTTGTCACCCAATCCGTATTTCCTTCTGTCCGTTGTCACTAGACATGCTCCTTCCTCCGTATGTACAATGGTCGACGTAGAGCTCCACATCGCAATCAAAGTTATCAACGTCATCGACTTCACCGTTTGATATAGAAATCACGTATCCATGAAGAAGACGGATGTGATTAGATATATCGATCGGTTGCAATGGGTTTTTGAAGTCGAGTATCTGATAGTGGAAACGACGGCTACGCTGGATGTTTACTGATTGTAACCTAACATAAACCACAACTAACACAAAATAGGAAATATAAGAGGTAGGGAAGCCAAACGAGAAAGAGAGCAAGAAGTTCTGATGCTTCCAGTAGAACCATGTACCGACAGATTGCAGAACAACGAACATCGAGAATTCCAGTTGAATGTGGCGTGGAAGCTGTGGCATTTAAAGATCTACAGCTTGCTTTTGCAAAGTATGGAGACCTCTCTATCTCAACCGTCTTCCCTTTATTGACTATTCGTCGTTTTTCTTGTCTTCGTTGCTCACCACACTGTGCACATTTGTGTCTCTCTGGATTTCAGACTGGTCCCTTTGATTGTATGGCTTAGATATCAGACAAGAAGTAAGAAGTTATTTCCAGTAATAACCGCTAGGCCGTATGTAGGCGTTAAGAGTTGCTTAATATGCTGTACTAAGAAAAATGTGCCGAATTTCTCGAAACTGTTAGATGATAAGTTAGTAGAATCGTCTACCTTTTCAATCGCCTCGATGTCAACTGGGTAATCGTCTTCGGCCATTTCTTCCTCTTCTCTAGAATAGGCTCACATGTATCAGTTCTAGTCGGTTCACGAAAACAAAGTATCCCAACAAAACTTGCTGGTTGCCCACCCTGTCCCAACAGTCCAAAATGGACATCCTTTGATAAACGGATTTTTAGCGTTGATTCCCTTCTTGATAGAGGACGTTCTACTGTCATCTTAATGCAGAGGTTGATTTCAGTGAAGATGTATTAAAAAGATCATCAGAAATTATAATTTTGATCCATGGATTGTTCAAGTCGAGGGCTATGTTTGTGAAATCTAGACTGAAGCTTTAGAGAAAGCTTTTATTAGGGGGTGGGGGGGGGGGGAGGCCAAAAGTAATGAGACTCTCCGTGCCGTGTTCATATTTCTCGTGACTGGAGTCTGGTTTCATGCTAGCCGTATTTGTATGTTTGTATGCTACTTATTGAAAGCCTCTTTAGAATTTACCACTTTGGCCCTTTCCAGAAGCATGCCAAAACCGCAGTATGTCTCATTCCGAAACCCCAGCCTGACGAGTCGACCTGTGTCGCGCAAATATCTCCCGATTCCCAACCCCGAGCAGCCTGGATTCAATCCTTACGCAGGATGAGAAGCACTTCTTCTACCTTGACCCTGCCAAGCAGCCAGTCTGGGTGAGGCCTGATGACCTGTTACCGACCTTCGTACGGCGAGATGTTCACGGCGATGTGCACCTTCTGAGCTTTTAGGTCTGCGCCCATGGACCGGTATACTAAACGTTGTTTACCAAAAGCATGACGATGGACTCCAAGGCCAAGGTAAACGAAATAGAAGAGATGGACATGCGACTCGAACTTAATCAGTCGCAGCGCTTCAAGAAGCTCCTCCTCTTCGACAACGCCGCACCTCATCGAGTAACCACAGATAAGCTTGCCCAGTTAGATTACTTTCACATGCCTCATCCACCGTATTCGCCGGACATTTCTCCATGCGACTACCACCACTTCTTGGGCCTACGGGACTTCCTGGACGGAAGGGACACAAGAACCCAACCAGTCCTTGACAATCATATCGAGCAGTTGATCAACACCAGGCCCAAGCAGTTCTGGAAAGATCAGGAAGTTGGCTGAGCGATGACACCAAGTCATTGATCTTAATGGCAAACACATTCCTCAGCATCGTTGAGTTGTAATTGAATTTATTCACACAGCATGGTGGCAGCCACGCATATAATAAAGAAACAAAAAAGCAACACAAACATTAATAACTCAAACTTGAGGACTAAGTAGGCACCAATAAATGAGAACGGAAACAGTTATAACAATGAACGCTGGACAACAATCAAGCGAGCGAATGCTCAGATAATCCTAAGAGATTCTCGTTTTGGGCTAGTAATAAGTTGAACTCCCGCAAGCTTCTATAGGTCAAGAATGTTGATCTGACTGTGGTCCTCGCTACCGGCACATATAGCTGAAGCTTACCTCTCCTTGTTCTAGACAGATGGCCTCGGAAAAATATGCACGGGTTTATGTGCACCTTTTGGGTGAGAATCTTTAAAAGCATCTTGAGATCGAATGATTGCCTTCTACATTCAAGAGACTTTAATCCCAACATCCTGTTTCTTTCTCGGCCATTTGGGATTTGCGAGTAGTCCATGCCAAAGCATCTCATTACTGCTTTGCGAGTGAAATTATTCTGAATTCTTTCGAGCATGTCAATGTCTTTCTTCTTGAGAGGGTTGAACACAGTTGTTCCGAATTCAGCTATCGGCCGCACATATGATTTATAAGCCCGCAGAAGGAGATCAGGATTATTGCTCTTCAAAACTTTGAAAATGTTGTAGGTGCGAAAATTTGCCATTTTTACCAAAGATTTGTAGTGAGCGTCAAAATTCAGATTTTTGCGTATTAAAAATCCAAGATCACGAACCTCGTCAACTACTCTAAGTGTTGAATTCTGTAGTTTGTAGGCAGGGCGAGAGACAACATTTCGGCCACCAATTACTAAGCAGCAAGATTTCTCAGGTGCAAGTGGTAGTTTCCACTCATTCGCCCAATTGGAAATGTAGTCAATCGCTGTTTGAACGCAAATAGAGTCTTGGTCTTCTTTGACAATTTTATAAATCTTTAAATCATCTGCATACATTTTGCATGTGACTCCAAACCTGGAAACTGTGTCTGGAAGTTCATATGTATAAATAAGGAAGAGGAGAGGAGAGAGCACTCCGCCTTGTGGAACTCCAGTACACGCATCAAAAACGGAGGAAAATGCTCCCTCAACTTTAACCTGATATGTCCTTCCAGTAAGGAAGCTGCGCGTCCAATTAATTACCATAGGGTGAATACCGACCATGCTCATTTTGCATAATAATTGTGGTATCGGGACTCTATCGAAAGCTTTGGAAAAGTCAAAATATACCACATCAACGCGGTTCTTACTTTCCATTCCTTCAGTCCAGTCATTGAGGGAAGTAAGCATTGAAGTTTCAACAGATCTACCTGGTAAAAATCCAAATTGGTTATCTGAGATTATCTTATTGGCTTCAAGATGCCTTAGAATATGTTTCTTAACGATTTTTTCAAACGCTCGGGCTAGAACTGATGTGATACTTATTGGACGATAGTTACGAGGGTCGTTTAAAGGAGATTTCTTGGAAATAGGAGTGACGAACGCATGCTTCCACCTTCTGGGCACCTCAGCTGTAATGAAACTAAAATTGAAAATATGCTCTAATGGATAAGCTATGTGGTGCAGAATCCTTTTGAGAAAACTCAACGGAATGAAGTCTGGGGATAGAGAACTAGATCTTGGCCACTTTAAAAGAATTTCATAAATGTGCTCCTTATGAAACCACAAGGAAGACTCCATTTGAGAAGCACTACGAGCGGGAACTGAATTTGTACTCACACCCGCTTGAGCCTGGCTTTGAGACGGTTGCGAGTACGAATTCGTGAACGTTCCAAATTGTCTTAGGAACTGTGAAGCTAGTAAATTGGCTTTGTCCTGAGGAGATGAGTGACAGAAGCCGCGTTCGTCAATCAAAGAGGGAATTGCGGAATTGTTTCCACTACGCGCATTAACGTATCGATAAAATTTGTTTCGATCCGTGGATCCGAGAAGTTTCTTCTCTAAGTAAACGTGATATCTAAAGGTAGCTCTTTCCAATTTTCTGCTGTACACAGCATACTTACTCCAGTCACTTACATCGTTGGTTGTGGACGCCTCATTCCATAAGCAGGAATTATAAAGAAGAAATTATATTGAATTATAAAGAGATAAAGAATTCTTTCAATTTGTCTCATTATTTTTGCCCCCCCCCCCACCCTAACAATACCATGAGAAACCTCGGTTTCCTTTAAGTTAAAAAGTGCCCCTTTCTGCTCCTACTCTTTCATATAAACTTTTATTGTTTATTGATGAAAACAAACCGTAACTACGCCTTTCTCTACCAAGGAATCAGTATGCATTCCACCTTTTTAGTTTGCAAATAACTTCTACCAATCACCTGTATCATCCTCCTCCTCCAGATCTTTTGGAAGACTTTTTTCGGGAACTGGTGCGATAGGCAGAAGTATTTTGCTTTTCCTGTAATATGGTTCTAGCCATTTCAGAAAGAGGTATCAAGGACTGTGCTAACATGGGAATGAACGGCAAATCCCCTCAGAACAACTACAAAGTCGTTGCAGTTAGTGGCTTATACCACTGAAGCTGGTTGCTGTCGTAACTTTCGCCCTGACTGCTTAAAGCCGCATGGAGTGACCTTATGGGTACAACCGCGAGCAAGCTGATGCGCATACTCGATACTCCGCCAACGTTTATGAGCTCGGGCTCACTTTCTGTCGCTCACTGTCCTGTCTTCGCCGTAGATGGCTGTCCTCTCTTCCACCCTCTTGTGGAACGGCAGCCTTTCACTGTCATCGTTTGTCTTTTCTTGGAGCAACTCTATCCACAACGTGGGCAACTAGATCACAAGAAAAGGCTAGAAGGATGAGGAGGTCTGATCGTATATGGAATCCGAAAGAGGTAATCCACCAGAGGAAGAACACCGTTTTGTGGGCATACGCCTCAAGAGTAATCGTTGGCGTTCCCGCAGTAACGTAGAGGAACGGTTGCTTGGATTGAAAGCTGTGGATAAACCTTGGGTATTATGTATATTAACACCTGTCTCCACCGATCTGCCATACAACGAGCCTCGGGCTCGGGGCACCGTTTACTGTTGCGGGTCGGTTCGAGCCTAGGGCACAACAGCTGTTGAAATGGACACAGGACTTGATGCTTCAGGTTCTGACATAAATTGCCGACTTAAGCGACTACTACACTTGCGCTGAAGTCAATTGACATAAAAGCAGATGCAGCTTTCTCGGTTAAGTCGCACTTCGCGCTTTTGTCAGTGGCACTTTCCGTGCAAACGATTCAGTGCGCTACAATTCGCTGCGAAATTGTACTCACCATTCCGCCAGTTACGGAATCGGTGAATAGACAAAGAAATACGAGTGCAGCTACAAATTTTGGCTCTAGAAACTGATAGGTGATGAGTACAGGAGTACTGGAGCCCTCCGCTAGGGTTCTGTACGGCTCTGTGCTCGGATTCCGCGCTCTCCTCGGCAGTGGCGTGCCCAATTTCGCGGGGCGCAAAGCACGGAAATACTTGCTATGACAGCACTCCTACAGTGTTGGAATGAGCAGCAGCAGCAGTCCGTAACAGAGTGCTGCTTCTTTTTGATGGGTTTACCATCCGAAACGAACTCATCGACTGCTGGGGTTGCTGCTTTTTTCTTCTTTCCAAACCACGTCGCGAACTTCGGATTGGGCCGAATCGACAGGAAGTAGGCCTTTCTCTCACCAAAGCCCATTGATACACCGCGTTTCCGACGAGGAAAGGACTGAAAGTATTTCAGTGACAGGCTGCCTTTGCAAAGCTGGAAGAGCCATGTTTTCAACCTTGTTGAAGAAAATAGAACATTGGCAAAACTACTCTCTTTATCACTATAAGCGAGTATGAAGCAGGCTTTCCTATTAGCTTTGATAGACTTTTTCGCAAACACGTAAGCTCTACTGGATACGCTGAAGACTAAGGACTAGACTCAAGTTCTATCTCGTTTCTCTTCCTTACGTAATGGAGGAGTACCCTTGAAAGGGGCTCGATTTATTATAGTTTTGTGTAAACTACGATTAGAACAACATCAACCATTTACGTTGCGGTACTGTTGAGCTGTTTCAAAGGCATAATTCGCGGGCTGATGCCTCTAACAAGGAAAGGCTCCCAACTCATGGTGAGCTTTGGTATGATGGTATTTTGGCAGGATGTAGGGCCCTGTAAGTGGAGTCCAGAACCACAGCCATTTTTCGCTGTACGCTTCTTTAAAGACTTGAAAAGGAGGCCTGAAAGCATGCCTGCAACTATCATCAACCCCTACGACAACCGCAAGATGTGCATCGGTGGCGCAGCCGGCAACACTGCCGCCTCATAGGAGGGCCGGCGGGGTTTTCAGTTCGAGTCGGAGTGCTGCAATCGTTTTCGCACGTATTAGTTTGTTGTTATCACACTTTCTTATGATTACAGGGGTCAAATTTAGACCACCAATGCTACAACAAACCAGGCCTCTCTATTTGTGCCTTTATATGTGCTAGTTTTTCAACTATGCATATCTATTTCATGTCACTTCTCTGCAAATAAAAAGTCTCATACATCATTAAATTAAAAGTCTTATATTTATTATTTCCCTTCCAGTCAACAGCTATGGTACAAAACTATGAAACAAGTAAAACACAAGCGCTTGGCACACCAACAGCATCATAAACAAAAGCCAGTGTCAGTCGGTGTCCAGTCGACATTCACCTCCTCGTCGAAACGCACCTATGAAACCACCTAGATGATACGTGTAGAAAGGTGCTATTTTTATTATACTATAGTACCGTCGGTAAACGTTCGCCGAAACTCGGCCGGTGGCGGATTAATACGCCGTTTTTGCCGCTTTGCCATAACTCTCTTCAAAGTCGCTTATATTCAATGAAAGGCACATTGTTGGAATCAGAAGAACATGATCTACCCAATGGCGCAAAAACCTTACCAAGATTTCAAAATTTTTGAGTTCGAGATGACCTAGATTAGTCGAGCCCGTAATTGCCTTGACCTGATCCACATTCGCCCCTGAGTCTCCCCTAATTGTGCCCCTGGCAAAGATCGACTGGCCCAGTGGAATTTTAAAAAATTTAAACACTGTCGAAAATGTGTTTCATGCTAATTTTGGGTTTTGTCTCATCACGGCGATCTCTTTGATATCAAATTCGCTTGGCTTGTCATCGTTCAGCGTTGCATGCATCCTCAACTGCCAATTTTTCCCATTTTCGTTAATTATTTACGATCACATCACTTTTGCTCTAGGGCTCAGTTTTGCTGAAGTTTTCGACTTTGAGGTGTGGATTACAACTATGGGTTTCAGGCTTAGTTTGATCAAAAGTAAGACGGTATTCAGCCGCCAAATTGGCAGTGCATCAGTGTTCCAGGGAGACACGTCCTGCAAAGGCTACTTCGTGTGTATAGATCTGTGTCTAACTGGATATGTGGTCAGACACCAAGCAGAAATGCTGTCTCACATAAACGATGGAGCTGACAGCTCACTTATCGGAGTTTCGCTTCCATGGAAAGGCAGTTTCCTTCAAATCCAACATTGAGATTTGACACTGACGTCTGCCCAACCCTCGCAGAAGAGTTCCTCCCACTTAGCAAAGCCCATATTTGCGACATTTTTCGAAATTTTTTCACTCGACTTTAATCGAATTTATTACTTGACACAGGTCCGATACTGGAGCCCATACTGTTGCTGTAATTGCAGTGACCTAACCTGACCTGTCCCTGCAAACATGTGTCCTTTGGACATGCAATCGCTACTTCTCCCCTCTCACTACTCACACTAACCATTTGCTCTCTTTAAAATATCGATTAATGATGACTTAAGTGGTTTCATTAGAATTTTTTTCTGAACAGCTGTTTGAATCTATGACCGAGTCGAAACCGAAGCGATGATTTGTCATGGAAAGATATGTTTTCCACCTCTAGGAAACAACATCAGAAAACGGAATACCTCATAAAAAGTACCTCACAAAAATTCAACCCCTAGGTATCGTACGATAAAAAACCTGGCTCTCCGCTACGATCTTCGACACGGTTAGGGGTTTTCCGCAAAAATCGACTAAAAATCGAGCATTTCCAAAAGCTCTCCGATTTATGACAGTTTAAGTGTAGGCAACAGCGATCTCTGACACCAATTAACCTATGTGAAGGATTAACTTGTCACGAAAATAGTTTTCTCCCGTGCGAATGAAAAACCTTAAAGATTTGACCATTAAAAATCAATTTGTTATGCAGCAATATTCTGTGCGATCAGTGGGTTCCACTATTCAGACACATTTTTGGAATAGGAAAAATGGAATCCCCAGATCATATGGAAGTTTGCTTAAGAAATCTGTATTTTTCTCTGTATATAGGGCAAAACGTGGATCTATTTAAGGCAAAATTTTACCTATATTATTTCTACTTTAGGTAGAAAATAATTTTATTTTTATGCAAATGACAATTTTGTAGACGGTCCCAAATTATATCGAAGCTTGAAGCTTATTTTTTTTACTGTGTGAAGAGATAAACAAAAGACAGAAAATCAGATAATATTTGTAAGGGAAGCACTTGAGTGATTACTTGCAATTAACGCTCGATATTTTATAGAGTGCAATCTTGCATGCAAATGTCGCTCTTTCAGGTTTAAAAGCAACGGTCGTGTCCATAACGTCCAGGTGGAATCTGCGAAACTGAAGCGGACCACACTGATTTAAAGACTGCCGAAATTAAAAAAAGGATTCTTTGAGGTGTACAAGAAACTACGAAAAAATACGATAAAGTCCTTAGTTAAAACGGGGAGGAGTACGACGCTCCTTGATTCTGAAACCTCAATCCTGACCCTGCGTTGGGTTAGTGTGAGCAGTGAGAGGAGAGAAGGAGCGACTGCATGTCCAAAGAATGCATGTTTGCAGAGACAGGTCAGGTCACTGCAATTACGGCAACAGTTTGGGCTCCAGTATCGGACCTGTCTCAAGTAATAAATTCGATTAAAGTCGAGTGAAAAAATTTCGAAAGATATCGACAATATGAGCTTTGCTAAGTGGTAGAAGCTCTTCTGCGAGGGTTGGGTAGACGTCAGTGTCAAATCTCAATGTTGAATTTGAAAGAAACTGTCTTTCTATGAAACGAATCTCCGAGACGTGAGCTGCCAGCTTCATCGTTTTGTCTCTGCATGGTGTCTGACCACCTATTCAACTTTCATCCTGATCCGCCTCGTGGAGACACAGATCTGAACACGTGAAATAGCTTTGCAGGACGTGTCTCCCTGGAACCCTGATGCACTGCCAATTTGGCGGCTGACTACTGTTTTACTTTTGATCAAACTAAGCCTGAAACCCATAGTTGTAATCCACAACTCAAATTCGAAAATTTCAGCGCAGAGCAAAAGTGATGCGGTCGTAATTAATTAGCGAAAGTGGAAAACCGGCAGTTGAGAACGCATGGAATGATGTACATGGGGCCAAACAAGGCAAATTTGATATCGAATAGATCGCCGTGAAGAGACAAAACCTAAAATTAGCATGACACACATTTTCGACAATGTTTAAAATTTTTAAAATTCCACTAGGCAAGTCGATCCTTGCCAGGGGGCACAATTGGGGGAAACTCAGGGGCGAATGTGGATCAGGTCATGACAATTACGGGCTCGACTAATCTAGGTCATCTCGAACTCTGAAATTTTAAAACTTTGTTAAGACTTTTACGCCATTGGGTAGATCATGTTCTTCTGATTCCAACAGTGTGCATTTCATTGAATATAAGCGACTTTGAAGAGAGTTATGGCAAAGCGGCCGAAACGGCGGATTAATCCGCCGCCGGCCGCGTTTTGGCGAACGTTCACCGACGGTACTGTACCTCTACTCTGTACCGCCTCTTCTTCCTGCAGTTGATATCTCCATAAATGGCGTCGTTTTATGGCATCCGCAACCGCAACCTCTCTCTTTGTCGGAGAAGTGAAATCCAGTGTGAAGGTGGAAAGTAGTGGCCAACAACACGTTCAGGTGAGAACGAAATTTTTAGTGCACTTGGGTATGTACCGATATGGCCCGGTTTCATAATACTTATTCAACCGCATGAAGAGCGTATTTGTTACGGTATCGTTACGGTATCGTTGGTGATAAGGCATGATCGGTGGTGGTAAGGATATGCATAGTTGAAAAGCTAGAACATATGAAGGCGCGAATAGAGCCTTGGTTTGTTGTAGCATTGGTGGTCTAAATTTGACCCCTGTAATCATAAGAAAGTGTGATAACAACAAACTAATACGTGCGAAAACGATTGCAGCACTCCGACTCGAACTGAAAACCCCGCCGGCCCTCCTATGAGGCGGCAGTGTTGCCGGCTGCGCCACCGATGCACATCTTGCGGTTGTCGTAGGGGTTGATGATAGTTGCAGGCACGCTTGCACCGCCCTCTTTCATATCTCCTTTTCAGGTCTTTAAAGAAGCGTTCAGCAAAAACTGACTGTGGTTCTGGACTCCACTCACAGGGTCCTACGTTCTGCCAAAATAGCATAGCAAAAGCTCACCAAGAGTTGGGAACCTTCCTTGTAAGTTCTCCGGTTGCTATCTCATGTGAATACTAATTTCTTTTACGCAAAAATAGTGGTGCTCACGTCATCTGGATTCCTTGATGCCGCTGCTGACTTGGGCCGAAACTGGTATAGAATTTCCATCTTACGAAATTCGACATAATTTTTTTCTTCCTCTCGAGCTAGCTCTCTGAAAATCGGAAGCACTTGTTGCGGCACTGGTGTAGTCCCAGTATGGGAGTAGTATTAGGCTGCCGCAAAATTAATCTCCGTTTTGAGGTATGTATAAATACATAAGTTTTTTTTACCCTAAGTCGTTCTATAATATCTCAGAAAAAGCCACATATACCGCTCGGTAGGTTTTTTCCTGCTCTTTCTAAAAAGTTACGTGGATGCCGCTCCAATTTTTCTAGCCGACCGTTCCCAGGTCTCCGTAAAATCACGGTCCTACGCGACTATCGAACCATCGTCCTTCACATATTAAAATTGGGACATTCTGCGGAAGAGGCATACCGTAACCTTAGCAGCGCATTTGGGATGGACTGTCCTTGCGAAAGAACGGAGAGGCACTGCTTCGAAAAATCCGCTTCTGGCGATTTTGATCCCGAAGAAAAACCGTGTAGCGGGCGCAGGTCGTCGAAGGTCGAAGTTTTGAGCAGAGCCGTTAAAGCAAAAACCGAGGACGAATACACGTACGTTAACAGAGGACCTTCACGTGCATCATAATACGGTAGCTATCACGGTGTCCGAAAATTTTTGAGAATTTTTGATGCATCCAAAAAATGACATTTCTTCTCACAGGTCCCGTTGTATCATGTTACTATGTATACTTACTTGTTGACCATAGAGTTGTGATCCTAGATTACGAAAATCCGTCAGTCATATCACGTCCAGCCGAACTTACTACCGCGTCACTATGCTGTGATGTTTCCGTTCCGGCTCCAACCTAACAAAGGCCCTTTTTTTATTAAGGCGTAGACCAAAGCCTAGCGTAAACAGCGTTAAAAACAACAACAAACAATGTGTTACACGAACATACAATCATCCTATAAATCAATTGTGTAACCAAATCGTCGTACTTGCCAATCAGCAAGTTGAACTCGTTAAGAATCCTATAGGTTAGGAAATCTGGTCTAACGATGGAGACCCGAAGTGTGAGCTTTCCTCTTACAGATTTCGTATGCGTTCCGTCAAAGAAATTCCCTTGATTAATTGATAGTTTTCTGACGAGAATTTTGTACATCATGATAGCATCAGCCATTTTTCTTTTGTTGCTTAGTAATGGGAGACCAAAAAGCGCATCCCGTTCAGAAATTTTAAATTTAATTGTAATCCACAGAAAATATCTTATCCAAGCTTCCTGGTGACACTATAGGTTGCATATAGGTTTTCAAGGCCCTTATGTATACCGTCTGGAAGACTGGATTTCAGAACCCTTAAGAGGTTATAAATGTGAAAACTGGCTTTTTCACCAGGAGTCTGCAGTGTTTTGAAAAACATAAATCACTCGCTATAACAAAGCCCAAATCTCGTTTTCTAAGGCCTGACCATTAATACTATATGTCGACGCTTGAGCATGATTTTCACATCCAATCACTAAAACGTGGGTTTTCTCAAGTGCCAAAGGGAATTCCCACTTATTAGCCCAAGAACTCATAAAATCGATCGCCGTCTGAAGAACCTTTGCGACTTCGGTGGTGTAGATTGTTTTGTACACTTTTACCTCATCAGCGTACATTTTACATGTGACTCCTTGACTAGCAACTCTGTTTGGGAGTTCATACGTATATAGCAACAATAGTATTGAGGACAATACCCCAGCTTGGGGAACACCACTAAATGTAGGGAAAACCTTGGAGTACTGACCTTTAATCTTTACCTGGTAAATTCTTCTGCTCAAAAATTATCGAACCCAGCTTATGACCGTAAGGTGAGTTCTACCGCCTCCATCTTGACAACCAAGTTCTCCACCGGGACTTTGTCGAAGGCCTTTGAAAAGTCAAAATACACAACGTCTGAACGTTTTTTATCTTCTAGTGCACGAGTTTGAGTTGCTTGCATGGAACTGCCATCAACCAGTTTCCCACTAGCCTTGCGTTGCTCCCTCCTGCACATTCTCTCCTCCAACGTTAGGGGAGGGTTTCAATAAACGCCTTTGTTAGCAGGAGAGAAGCGTAGGCGTGGAGCACGCCTTACGCAAGCCGTTGGAACGTGCTGGCAGGAAGTACGACTTTGATTAACCGAATTTGTTCTGCTCTGACCTTCTCATGAGAAACACGGAGGTAGGATTACACTCTACAGCGAGGAAATCAAGCAACCCTACAACATATGCAAAGTCATGAGATTTTCGTTCCGACGCTTTAGACGAAGAGGACTCAGGAGCGTGGGAAAGTAAAACGGACCATTCGTTTTCGTAATCGACTTTCCCAAAATCATGGCTAGGTCTTAATTCAGAAGTGTTTACAGTAAAAGTATTTCTAGAAGCCTCAACATTTGCTAGCTTGCCCTTCAAAGAAATGATTTACTCCCTGAGAAATCGAACTCCTCAAGCAGCTCCATGTTCTTCATGTTGACCAGCTGTATCTCCTGCCTCGTCGCAATCAGAGTTTCGACCATTTGTTTAGCATAGTCCGGTACCTTCGCCCTGATCATTAACAACTGCAGTTGGCCGACTGCATCTGCGGCGATGTCCGTGGGCGATGGCCTAGGTGGTGCTGCAGTGAAGGAAACACCAGCGGCGAATCTCATCGATCGATTGCCTTCCCTGCCAGCCATTGCTAGGAAACTCAGCCTCAACTCTCACCGAGAAACAATACCTTTTGCTGTGGCAAGTTAGAGCAAATAGCAGGCTTGCCTCCTTGCCGCCTAAGGCGACGATTAGAACAATTTTGGCAGAGCGGAGTAGTGAAAGCTCGACAGAATAACAGAGTGAGTACAGGTACTCGCAGTCACGAAAAATACAGCCACGCATGGTCTACGCTACGGAAATGTTATATGATCCTCATCAGATTGTGCCGCTGATGGGTCCCGAGTCCCCCTCCACTGCTACGGTGTACCGATGGTTTGATCGATTCGCAAAAGGAGATTTCTTCCTCGACGATGCTGCTCGATGCGAACGTTCTTAATCGAGAAGCGTAACGGTCGTCCTCGCGTCTGTTCTAGCTAAGCAGGCTAGGTCTATAAGAAATATAAAGAGGGAGACGGGCATTTCTAAATCCACCGTTCATGATATACGCACTCGATCCTCTCTTGTGGCGAAGCGTCCTCATACAGTACCCCACGATCTGACAGCCGCCCCGAAAACACACTTGTAAAGGTCTGCTCTTCGCTACTCTCCTCTACTGAACGACGGCATGGACTGAGACGGTAGCGGGCATGGAGGAGAAGTGGAGAACCTGCAGCGACCCGAACAGGAAGCTGCAGTGGCTTCCTCACGGCAAGGACCCACAACCCATCCCGAACAGAGATATCAACAGCAAGGAGCGCCTGTTCTCTTTGTACTACTGTAGCAAGGGTATCGTCTACTACGAGGTTCTGACGGCTGGGCAGCCGATTGATGTCTACATTATCTCCTCAAAACTGGTAGAGATGGAGTCCATGTTACCCGCTGACCACATGTGCAAGGGCAAGATTCATCTTCTGATAGATAATGCGAGGTCTCAGTTCGCAAAGACTACCAAGAGTCAGCTAGAGAAGCTGAACATCGTTTCGCTACCCCATCCAACTTACTCCCCAGGTCTCTCTCCCTGTGATTTCCACGCTTTCCGCAGTCTCGAACAGTTCTGCCGTGGGCGGTAGTTTCACAATAACAACGAAATCGCGCGCGCAGTCGACGAATGGGCAGCGTCACGCCCTGCTTCCCTTTGTAGAGCCATTTGCCTCCATGCTCGAACGATGAAGAAAAGATGTGGTCACCAAGGGACCATACATTGTTGATTGACTAATCTTTTGTTAGGTTGCAGTTTCAATACAATAAATGTTCTGAATTTTCTCAAAACTTTCCGGACACTTTGATAGACACTTGGTGAGAATCGGCAAGGTGAGGAAGATGGGTGCCCATAAGCTGACCGTATTATAACTGTAGATGAAAAATGGGTCCTTTGCGATAACAGGAACCGATGATTTGTATGGGTAGATGAGGATGCTCCCCTAACATCCTTTCCTAAACCCGACTTTCACCCTTAAAAAGTGTTATGCTTAATTGTGTTGGGGTTGTGAAGCTGTAATCCATGACAGCTTTTTACAACCTGGTCAGGCGTTCCTTTCAACATCATTTTCTCATCGAAGGCGACAAGCTAACAAAAGTAAAATAGGTTTTCGAAATGTCCTCCATTAGCGAAAATGCAAGCACGAAGGCCACGATCGACCGAAGTGTAGGTTTCAAATAGTTCACGTCTATTTCATCAAAGGATTTTTGAAGGCAGGCTTTGTGAGAGTCTAGACTTTGATCGTGATCATATTGGCGAGACTTTGTAGGAAGCTAGGACTCCAAGCCCCCACCCCACAGAGAAAAATCTAAAAGGTTCAAGTGTTGCGAATTCGATGGCCAAAGGACCTTTTCCCAGTATCGCGGAAAATAGGCATCCCAGAAGACAACTGTCGTTTTCGAAGCATGGTGCGGTATCCAGTCCTGTTGAGAAATTATTTGTCGGTTATTGAAATTTAGCTCTATCCTAGGCAGCAGAACGTTCTTGAGAACTTCATTCTGGTAGATCTCGGTGTTGATCATGACTGATTATTCGATGAAAAAAGGAATGTTTTGGCTTCTGCCGTAAGTCCAGCCCAAGCCATAAAACTTTTCGGGAACAACGTCTTCGTATGGTTCGTCTCTTCTGAGATATTGCTTCAGTCGGAAGGAGTAGCTCGCGGTGATTTGGGGGTTTAAGCGGCCTTCACAGTGCAAATCTCTGCATCTGTTCAGATTACGTCCTCAATGCGGCCTCATCGAAGCTCATCCATTCCTTTGCAATCAGTAGCCTGCTCTGCTATGCTTGGTGTATTACCAATGGGGTGGCATGATATTCAATGGTGCTTATCTTATATTGCCTTCCTAAGTATCTTAAGTCTTATCATTCAAATCGAGATGTCCTATATTATAATACACTATATTATATTACAGTAGTACATTGATATATCTGGACATAGATCTAGTTGGGTATACACAACAAGCCGGCTCTGCTATGCTATGTTCGAGAGTGTCGTTCCTTTCTGAACGCGATAACTGCAAAGCTCGAGGTTCTTCTTAATGATTCGTTGGATAATCTTCTTGCAGCTTGTAGGTCAGATTCGAATAAGGCGGTTAAGGCTGAGAGAGTTGCTCCACTTGATCCTCTTCCTAACGTTGCTGCGAATGTGTTGACAGTGCACAGTCTTCCTGACCTTTGGAGGTCATTGACGTACCCTTTCTCCATGTGCTGCTTAACGACTCGGTGGACTGTGATTCGCGGTATTTTGAGCAACTCTGCGACCGTTTGCAATTCAAAAGGGTTTCAGAGAGAGTAGCTCAAAATACCGCGAGTTCACGGAGAGGCGCAATATGGACTCGGTCGCACTCTGTCAAGAAGTTACCGAAGGCGATCAAATGCTTGCACTCTGCTACACATGATCTGCTTTTAAAATTTAACGCAGCAGTCAGCTTTCAGAACATTCTCAGGGCTGCAAATTCTGGAACGTCTATCTCAGCATCTGTGCGCCGCCGTTGAACAAGGTAATCTAATGTCTTTGTAGTTCGGAATTTACCCCCGCCTCTCTGTGAGAGAGGTTGCCAGCCACTCAAGTGCTGAACATCGCTACATTATTATGGGTATTTGGAACAGGTCGTACCTTGCATCACGCTTTTTCTTGACTCTTTCTCTGAAAGCATCTTCTTGTTTTTTGTTCAATGCAACTAGTTTCTTCGGAACTGAAAATTTTGGCTAAATGGTACTTTTATGAAAGTATGCAGGATCTATCTTAATGATGGAATAAGGCACTTTATTCTGTCTGTTTGGAAACGACGGCAAATTCGAAAGCTTCCTTCACGGTCCAAGTCGAGTTCGGAGGGTGAGGGTCCACCTGATATTCACATTTCAAACTGTGAACCCTTTGACGCTTTCGCTTCAGCTCACTGGATATGACGACATGCCCTCTCGAGTGCGTCGGCTGCTTACTGTGTCGATGCACAGAGCTGTTCATATTCGTTCCAGGTTTTCTTTTATGCTGTCGTTCAAGTCTCTCCTCTAAGAAATGAAGTTTTAGGCATTCGTTACTGTTTTAGACTAAAGAACATAAGGTTTGTGTGGTTGCACTTTATCACCCAATTCTTTTTTTTAATTTCTGTCACGATTTTTTCGGGGAAACCAGGCGGACTGCCACGGCGATTTCTATCTTTTTCCTTCTGCCCTGTCGGTCTCCATCCCACTACGATAGGGACTATCCCCAGTAAGAGAGAGGTCCTGCTAGTAAAGCAAAGCAAACGTAAACAATTCCGGCTAGAAAAACTGCAGAGGAAGACCGTAAAGTAGGCATATTCACGGTTTGTCTTTGTTCTTCTCAGATTTGCCGCCGTTGTCAAAGAGCCAGACTAGAGTGGTCCTCATTAGATCATAGTAAAGATCCTTGGTGATTTATAAAAACTCACTTTCTCGTTTACTCATTCCATATGACCAAGTAGTTCACTGAAAGGTCAAGATTGAGGTGTGTCATGAAAGCTAAGTTCGGTTGCGATGGACGAGGTCAGCCACTGGGTCAACTTTACTGGTCCAACTTGTGATACTTTCTAGGCTTGCCTTACAGTTCCACCGGAGTCAATGCTCAGAGGCTTGTCCTTAGCGAAGGGGAGCATGAAGAGGAGCCAGGGAAGGAATTGGTCCACGCCAAGAGGCTGGGGTTGAGTTTACAACGGAAGGATACTAGATGACCATGGGACTTTGAGACGAGACGTACATCGCTGGATGCGGCTTCGAACGCTGATTGCAAATATTTGTTCCGTTTCAGCAGTGCGCATCTGTGAACGGAGTTATGGACCATTTTCATAGCAGGTTTCCTTGCCCTCTAGACCCACGCAGAGCGGGCCAAACATAAGACAGCGAGCTCAAGTAGGGTTGAAACTCCGCTGCCTGCCGAACAGTGGTGGCGCAGGGGGTAGGGGAGCGGCGTGGCGAGACAGGGTGGTCTGTTACAGCGATGTTTTGTTGCGATCAAATCTTCTAGCGCCAGGCGGGAATCAAACCCGCACCTTCTTCTGACCTGGCGGGGATGCTCTATGCCATTACACCACCGGCGCTGTTTGATCGAACGCAACATCCACACCAGGGGTGTCCGTTTAATGATTAACGATATACCGATTTACCGGATTTACCGGCATTTTTCGTTTAAACTTTTTAACGAAATTTAGCGACGAAAAATCCGTTAAATTGCATTAACGACTTTTTGTTCCCATTCTTAAAATTTTGCTTCCTCTCCATGTAAATCCATTTTGATCGATTTTTTTTGGATGAGCTTTCGCAGTATACCAAGAAAACCTTCTACTTACTTGAATCAGGATAGGTAATCAATATTGTTCTCGCGTCTCGATGCATTTTCCGTTTGTTGGCATTTTCTTTGCTCCTTAACCAATTTATTTGCGTGCGACCTCGCTTTTCTCCGTCACAGTCGTTCCGTGATTCCGACTTCCTGGTCCGTTTCTTGCGTTTGGTTGCTACACATTAGTTGTTCCTAATTACCAACCATTCAGTTATTTTACAGTTTTTGTGATATTTGCTTCGTAAGTGGTGTTGAAAAGCATAGAGAACGCAATGAAAACGCTACGAAACACAAGCTATGCGAGTAGGGCTAGGTGTTTCTGATAAAACTCTACAAACGCTCACTCTATAAGTTGTACCCCCTCTCGATTGAAATGTTCGATTCTATATGCATTGTTCACGGCGCACTCCAATGGCAAGCTGGACGGTCTTAGAGCAATTCCTAAGTGGGACGGCTAAGAATTTCCGTTAAAACTCCCTAAACGCTCACTCTACAAGCTGTCGCTCGCTCTACAGATTGTCGCTCTCGCTCAAAAGCGTTCTTTTCGGCAATCGACCAAAGCCTATGCGCGGTACTGTATATGTAGATTATTATAAAAACTGGCACTTTACAAGATGTCTATCGCATAAAGTTTACGAAAGAGGTATATCTTTAAAAGTGCAGACCCGGCTCGAGCAAGAAATTTGCTTCATATGTGTGGATTTCTTCGCCTAATATGCGAATTTACTTTAATAGCGTTCATCAGTTGGACCGCAAAAGTCTGCTGAGTGAGCTCAGGTTTCGTAAAAAAAAATTTCGTCAAGAAGAAAAAGAAAAGCTCAAAAACGTTAACCAGCGATACGATGCACCTGGGGTCTTCCTGTAGCTGGATGACTATCTACTAATTAAATGAACTAGGCATAGTAAGAACTTTCCTATTTTAGAAGTCTTGTTATTGTTTGGTTTCAAAATTTTTGTGATTTCTCTCTCTTAGCAATTTTGCTGATGATAGATAGACTTTTGTTATTTGCTGCGAAGATGAAGGCATAGTTATATAATTATCATGCAGATGGAGTCGAAAAAAAAATCAATAAGGAAAAAAGCTCTGGCTTTTTACATGCTAAACTACAACCGAACTGGATACAGCTAAGAGACATTCTATTTGACGAATTTACCGAATTTACCGTTTTAAAAATTTTTCGTTAAAAATTTACCGAAAAAATTAACGCACATCCTTGATCCACACCTCGTGGGACCAATCAGCACTCGCCCGTATATCGGGATGAGCCGGCCGCTGATATCAGCATGGAACCAGTTAAGCTGTAGGTCTTGATACAAACGATCCTATTCTACGGGGTTTGTCTGTGGTTCGAATCCCATATGGTGAAGGATTTTTGCACTTCCTAAAAAAGATCTGCCACGATTAACCAAAGCAAATCGCAAAGGTCACCAGAAAGGACTCGTCTTCATACTGACAACTTCATACTGGCACGAAGATACAATTTACCATGAGTAGTTGTTAAAAACATGGCGAGAAAACAAACAATGCGCTACACTAGCAACTGTGAATTAACGCTACGAGATTTTCAAAACATAACAGCTGTTGGCAATGACAGCAGCGGATAAAAAATACATCAGTGCAGCCGCTGTAAGAGCAGTGCTCTACGTCATTAGGGAAACAATATTGAATTGGTGTATCAAACGTCCCAGGGTGACTGTGCAGGCACCCTGCAGCATACCCTGAATACGTGAGAGAAGTTCTGAATCTTGGGGCAGAAAATTGAGTGTAAAGCAGCAATACAATTCGAAGAATTGACTTCGCGGGAGTGAAGTGAGAACTTTATACAGTGTGTCAATACATAAGAGGGGAAAGGTTTGCACATGCTTTTGAATGGCAAGAAGAAATGTACGTCTAATGGTTGTATTTGTGATGTTGTTCCTGTTGTTCTTGTTCTCGTGCCTTGTAGGAACGCGTGATGTATCGGAAGGGCCGAACTCCTCCAAAAGGTACGCCAACACAACTGCTGATGAGAACATAGTTTGGAGGATAAGTCGGCAGTATTGTCCTTACCGACCTTAACGGAGTGTGAAAAAAATCGCCCAAGGGGTTATTTAATGCGCTGATTACCCACTTGTAAGTATG
The DNA here is from genome assembly GCA_947396885.1 of Heligmosomoides polygyrus polygyrus. Lineage (NCBI taxonomy): Eukaryota > Metazoa > Nematoda > Chromadorea > Rhabditida > Heligmosomidae > Heligmosomoides > Heligmosomoides polygyrus. The sequence goes on along the minus strand of OX377204.1, from coordinate 27,693,352 downwards.
GGTGGTGTGATCGTGGTAAACGATTTCGCCTAAACTTTGTCATCTGACATAGAGAGCTTGGTTGATCGTGGAAGATCTTTTTTATGAAGTGCGAAAGTCCTTCACCACAGGGGAGTCAAACCATACACCAGCTCACTACGCCGCTCCTCTGCCCTCTGCGCCACCACTGCTCGGCCGACAGCGCAATTTCGACCCTACTTGAGCTCGCTGTCTTATGATTGGCCCGCTCTGCGTGGATATAGAGGGCAAGGGAACCTGCTATGAAAATGGTCCGTAACTTCGTTCGTTCCGTAATCGAAATAAGCACCGTTATAATTAATACGCTTTTTTCACCACGAGATTTAATAAAACGTAATAAATCATTTTCGACATCGTACTGGTTGCTGAATTTTTATCCTTCACATGACGATCTAAATGCTTGAAAAAATGATAGTAGCTAGGCGATGGATCTGATGAATATACTGGATGTGGCACAGTTTCGTTTCCCAATTCATCCAATTTCTAGACGATAATTTTTAAAAGTGCGGATGCGCTTGACATGCAGTAGGATTGGGCCTCTTCGATTGATCAAGGCCGGCTGTTTCTCAATCAACTTCTGGTGCATCACTTCAACATCGGCACAGCACTTCTTCGCTGCGGTAGGCTCTCCAGTCTTCAAGAACTTGTAATGGACTATACTAGCCATTGTCCACTATGCGGCCGCCATGGTCCTCTTTGGATGGAGACATGGGGTCGACAGCTCCGTGGGACTCTCCTTCTTGCCCAGCCATTGTGCAGAGCGGCGACGATTTTCATAAGGGATCCACTTTTCGCCGCATGTCACGATCTTGCCCAAAAAGGCTTCCCCGGCTTCATCTCCAAATCGAAACCTATTGAACCAGTGGCGCATTATGCGTTCCTTAGCGATGTCCTCGAAATCCTCCCTAAATGCAGCGTTGATGTTACGATCTGCGACCGCGGCGCTGTGTCCACTTTTGCATTCATATAAGTAGAGCATCCTAATCTCGTGTTGATTTATAATGTAAAAAAGACGTCAAAAGCTCGGCAAAAGGCAGTCATGTTAAAAGCCTATAAATGGTAATAAAACGGAGGTTTTGGGCTTTCACAAACTATATATGTACAGTGCCTAAGAAGTGAACGTTTGTAGTCACGAAAAATGAACCAGAAATTGAGATAGCAAAATCGACCGTTTTATATGCAACGACCTAATACATTGCCAGCAGCCAGCTGGTATATTGGCATAACTGCTGGTAATGATATATTATATATTTGCCTTGGTAACTTTTAACAAAGGGAAGCAATTCCGGCGTCTACATATGTAGCGATCATATAATAGCGATCCTACCATTAGTGTTCTCTTAACATATCTTAGCACATCTTGTAAATGCGAGGCGGGCATCAGCCTGCTATACACCGTAAAAAAATTCATCTCCATTACACAGCACTCTGACCGTATCAGTGCGGTGTGATCCACCTTAAGAAAGTCAGGAACTCTGATAAGAATTGCTCGTTTCAAACTCCGTGAAGCGATCCTTGATTCGCTTACTATGGAAAGGAAGTAAAGTAGTTGCTCACCAAGTCACCAAGTTGCTAAAGGTAGGTACACCCATGGCTCAAAAGTTAAGAAACCGACCCTACCTTTGCGTTACATCAATCGTAAATCCTCATCGCATAATATTTTTCGGGATGTTAAAATTGAGGACAAGACCTAAAGGTACATTGACAGACTAACTAGTACGTTTACTTAAACACAGTCAGCGTAACACTCTAACAGTTGCCTTAAGTTTCAAAACAAAGCAGGAACCTCCTACCCTGAAATGCAAGAGATGCTGGATAAAGTGCTTCACGCTACATGCAATAGTTGGTCTAGCAGACTATCCTTGATGAAATCTCGCTTCATTTGTAAAACTTCTGAATTGAAAACTTTTCTAACAGCTGTATAGAAACAGCGGAGCGGAGGTAGTAGTAGTTAGCGGCTCTTCTGCATTATTTTAGTTTACTCTGCTCTTAACAAGCGCGAGAATATTGTGGTTGAAAAGAATGAGAGAGAAGCTTTAGACTTTGGTTGATAAAGAAGCCTGAGAAAGCATCCGTAAGATTTGGTGGGGACGATGCTGAGAGAATCTAGCGCCTCCTCGCGTGTGTTGTTTCGCGTCGTGGAAACCTGCATCGCTTGTCATTTGACACAGGATTATCTCGACGCAAAGAGTAAAAAAGTTGGGAAGAAGCATCAAACACGGAAAGCCTTAATGGAAGGATAAATGTTGGCGTTAATCAACTCCTCCTTGGGATGCGTTGTGCATTCAGCCTCGACGGGGTAGGAGATAACATGCAATAAAACCAGTAAAACCTGGAACATTTATTTAGTCAAAAAGTGGTACCAAAGAAGTTAGGCACCAAAGAATAAAGCGAAACTTGTCTTTTTTTAAGATACATATAGGAGATAGAAATAGGACCGTTCCGAAACATTTTCACCTTTTATTTGATGATCCTACATATGAGACCTAGAGTATGTTTCATAGGTAGGATAATGGAGTCCAAAGCGACGGTGAATGAGCAGTTCGATTCAGCAACTGATTCGATGCCTAGTTGGTTTTTGTCTTTGTTTTTGTGCTCGCCCTCGGTACACCGTTGTGATGACGACATTTCTTGCTCCCTCTTCTTTCTACAGTTTTACATTCCAACGGATCGTTAGGCGCGCCGTTGACAGTTGCCCCGCGCCCGTCGCTGGAGCGACGCGTGAGTATACCATAGGCCTAAGGCCTAGGGCTGCGATGGATCACGTTAAGGGAAGCGCAACTTACTAAGCTATCGTGAGTTGTACAATCCAGTCCAAACAATCCAGTCCAAGTGTTAGAAGTGCAGAATAAATAAAAGACAAGCAGAACTATGTAACCATGTGTTTATTTTCTTTTGCGGTTGAGGTGGCACGAATTAGGGGAAACGGTGGGTCAAAAGTGTTACTGCGCCGCTTGGGTCGTTTGACCATCGAAGGCTCCAAGAATCGGGCGCGAAGAAAGTGACAAGGGGATCGCCGCCATTGGGACAATTTTTGCGTGGTAACCGACCCTACCTCGTCGCCCTCGCATAATAGCGCCAGTAAGCGTTTCTACCTCATATTCCGTGCGAAGCCTCGCTCCAGTCGCCTCATCGCCGCATTCGAGACTTCCTTCGAGTGCGTTTTTCCTGTCTAGGAGTTCGAGTAGCGATTGCCACAGCAAACGTGACCACCGTCTCCTCCGCGACGCTCATATCTCTCCACTGTCACGAATAAATTGCTGGTTTCGCCGGGCTGCCTCGTCCCTCTCATCCTTTCTCACACTTAACCGTCTTGCTCACAATTGTGTTTTGATCATATTGTCCGTGCCGTTTTTGCTTGTTACATATTTTTGCAATAAACCGTTTTAACCAAGCAGTGGGTATTGCAGTCGTTGGTTCCAACTGGTTCCACGCCAGTGTCTATCTTGGGTCACCTAATCAAACACTCCGTCAAGGAAGAAGAGTCTCTCCCCCCCCCACTGGCTCCTATGGCGCCGAGTAAAGCTCTAAATCTTTGTTGGGTGACCATCACAAGTTTTTGTGTAGGCGAGACATACATTAAGATTATTTCCACGATCGTCCGTGTTATATTACAACATACCGCTTTGGCCAACATACATCCATGTGATCGTAGATCTAAACGGTTGTGCTCAATTTTCCTGTTCCGTGAACTTCTCAGTCTTGGAGGCTATTCCGGTTGAGAAACATTCGCTGTGATCAACAGCTAAATTTTACCTTCCCTGCAATGCAAATCTTAGTTCGTCCAACTGCTAAGTACAATAAAACTTAAGGAAAGCCAAAGATCTCCATACTTTAACATTCTATGCCTAAATTGCTGCACTGATTATAAGCGTGAAATGCTAATGGGCATGCAAAATTCTCAGGATCTAACAAGCTTTGGTGTATTATTTTTCTTCCTTGATATAATCGGAAAGGTTTTTATATAGCTGGGAGGGCTAGAATCTTAAGGTGTTTCACCCCGATTTTTAACGTTCCTTGCTATTGTTTGTGTCATCTTTCTTAGACAGAAGGATGTCGGTGGCGCATTGTTCATTCGATTGAAGACGACTGTACAGTGCAGGAGCGCAAGAGCAATGAAGCGAGTGTTCAGATGGAGTCAACGTTACGAAGAACGGAAGAATTAATGGCGCAGATCGAAGTGCAACGGGTGAACAATGACTGGGCCGTCAATATGCTGTGTTTGGCGTGTAGAAGTCAAAGTCGAGTGATAATGTTCGCGGACTCGAAAGAAAACTGGCAAACCGTCGTTTTTTCACGGATCGGCGCCCCTCTGATCTGCAGCTCGCTCCAAGCCTGTACGCTTTTTCGCGCTTTAGCATGTCGTGCTTTAGCGGTCAGGACCGAAGTGTTCGAATTCCACAGTAAGCGTCGGCAGTGTATTTACTTTGACAACTGCTGACAAATGCTCTTAATCTTTCTATCTTTTAAGTTGCAGTTTTGTCACTTCACAGTAGAGTTAAGGAGTGCGTCTACTTTCAGTGTGCCAAATATGTTTACGGAAAAAGTTAACGCCTATCCTAAATATTTAACAGCACCTTAGGAAATCGCTTCTAACGTGGGAACGAGCAATTCTCCCATGGGACGCCAGCTGCAAGGTGCAATAATTTCAACAGCGCGTGTATAGCGGATTCGGAAGAAGGACCGGCTACCGAGAGCACTTCAAATCGATCCATAGTTAATGCAACTTCAGGCCAACTATGTTATCCTTCCGTCACTTGGAACAGCAACTTGATGACGGGCTTGTGCGCAAAGGATAAAACATCTCTGCTTCGCTGACGACATCGACAAACCGAACATCAGCCAGGCGGAGCGAATTTTGATCGTGTATGTGGGAAAGTTGGACTGCGGCTGAATCTTACGAAGACGATGTTCATGAGAAACGGACAAGTTTCTGATGCCCGATTCTCGCTCAACGGAAAGAACATCTCCGAGCTGAGCAGGAGGAAACGAGCGGCTTGGAGAGCTTTCAAGAGCGTCGAAGAAGTCGCGAAGAAGACGAAAAACGTCCGACTCCGTGCCCACCTTTTCGACTCTACCGTGCTTCCTGCCCTAACATACGCCTCAGAGACCTGGGCTATACGAAAGCATGATGAACACGCGATCGGTGTCGCGCAGCGTGGAATCCAGAGGACGATGCTAGGAGTGACACGACCCACGCAAGTGAGAGAAGGCCTCCGGAGTTCGTCGACGTTTGAAGATCAGAGGCGCTATTGCGTGGCCAAGTTCTTAAAATTAGGTGGACCGACAACGTTGTGCGCTTCGCAGACGAAAGCCCTTACCGACTGGGATCCGCGGGATGTCAAGAAAACAACGGGACGCCCACCAACGCGTTGGTCGGACTTCTTCGTGAAAGCCCTGAACGACCGATATAACGCTCTTCGTGTCCCACGAGCGAGGAGGATCCATTAGAGCACTCTGGCACGCGACAGGGACGAATAGAGACGCTGTTGGCGCCCGCTCGAGCGAGTCAATTATCAACGGGACGACAGATAAAGGTGATTCGAATTCGATTGCTCAAAAATAACGTTCTTCGAACATATTCGATTTTCGAATAATTGAAAATCGTCACTATTCGAATATATTCGGTTATTCAAAATTTCTGGAAGAGTACAACTGTAATTTCCATCTTTTAGGGAATGACAGTTGCAGTCTTGCCACTTTCTAGAAGCGCTATGCATTCCGAAATGATCGAAAAGAAAAACTCTGTGGCGGCAATGGAATGAAAGAGTGCGGCTACCTTCAGCGCACCAAATATGTTTACGGAATGGGCTTTGTGACTAATGGAGGTTTCAGAGATAGAAAAAATGTTGATGTAGAATTTCTCGAAAACTGCGGGAACTGGCTTTCTCTACTGAGAGTGCCGCTGGTGACATTGGCGACACAAGGAATAAGTTTGGCAAAAAGGCAAGAAAAGCTCCCCAGGTTTCTTCCTTCGTGTTCTCCAACCTAGATCGTATTGATGTGATTGCCAAGCTGTAAAAAATCCAGCCCTCCGTCTCTTTAGATAAGCAACTTGGTGACAGGCTTGTGCGAGAATGGTAAAACACAGATTGTTCTGCGGCTGGTAACTGTAAGCCATTCTGTGTACCAAATCTGAATCGGAATTCCTCGACATTTTGAAAAGTAGAATGTGCGCACATGTAGCAAAGGGAGTGGCCAACACTACAATGTGTGGCGCATCTAACAAAGGGAGTGAACAACCCCAGTCCTTTCCTTTTGGTATTTATTTCTGTCCAATTGCACGCTGGCTGTCTATAAATCTCACATCGTACGCGTGCCATCCTTTTATCCTGCTTCATGCTTTTTGAGTTAGCGAAATGGGAGGTGAACTGTTGAGGAGATGAGCGGATGCTGGTTATTCATCACAGATATTTGTCACATTCATGCATATAACGGAGAATACCTCGAAGACTGGGCAACATTAATAATCTAAAGTTGTTGCTTGCCTTTACACTCTTTTCCTGGTCACGTATTATATTGATATAGCCATATTTAGTCGTTGTATGTGATCTTAGATAAACCTTGCGTAAAATTGTGAAGGTCAGCTTCGGTTCGGACGCCACTCCAGTTATGAGGCAAGTTTTCTACGGTCTCTTCAAACGCGTTATAAGGAGGTGGTCTGTATAGGTATGATACATAACTACATCAAAGAAATGTTCGTTCCTTTTTCAGTTAAGCTAAGAACCATAGGTTTCGTTGGCCCCTCATTTGTTTAGTGGACAGATAGGGATTGCAGGCTAATTGGAGTTCTTTCCTTCCTTAAAGGGATACGGATCAACAAGAGTTTTCGATAGCTCAAGCCTGAGGCAAATTTGGGAAAAAATTATTTCGGATTAGCTTCTATCTCTTTCTCTGCACGTCCGCTTTTCTGCAAATTTAAAATTTTCTATCTCCAGTTAAAAGTGTCTCATTTTTAAAGATCGGACATTCCGTTACGAAAAAATATTTCACGAAATTGGGCTAAATACGCATTGGAAGCACGATCATACATCTAGTTAAGCATTACTTACATCTGGTAGTAGAAGTTCTATCTGCTTTTCATGTTTCACAACGTTGTTAATGACTTATTCTGGGTCCTTCCATGGTAAGAGTTGTAAGAAGAATGCACTCATCAATTGTGACTATAAGCGCGAGAACACCACAACGTGTTGTATTGCTTTCCACAGTTTTGATGAGCATAGGGATTGTCGCGAATGCGATGGTTCGCTCCCTATATTCAAACTCCCGCGGGCTGCCGTATCCGGTCGGGACCCCGATGAGGCGCTCCCGAGGCTCGGCCTGCCCGCGCACGCTATTGGTCGGCGGGGACCGAGGTGCGCCGCCCCTCGCCCGGCTCATTCTATACTTCGGTCGACACGTCGAGCGGCTGCGTGGGCGCGGCTCTGGGGGCGCCGCCATTGTGAGCCCGCTTCGTCAACATCCCGGGGATCTTCCGAGCGGAGCCTTGCCGCTCCTGACATCGCACTACAGCCGGCTGCAGTACAAGGAGGACGGCGAGCCTGGATGGGGCTCGCCTAGCCTCGGATAGCCATTGCAGTTCTACCTGCCGGAGCTGCCTCTCCTATTCCATATATTCTAGTATCTAGCTGCTATATTATTATGGTCGTGTGGTGCTGGTATATGGAATGAACCGTGGTTATATATGTCTACTGTGCTGTCTACGACGAGGAAGGTGGTGAGTCTCCTATCAGTGTCTTACGGGTATCGGTATTGCTATGTATATTTGTTGTTGTTGTTGCTAGTGGGTTAGTTAGGAGTTAGCGTTGTAGTTGGGTACCATGGGATCGTTGGGTAGTATTCGAGGGTTGTGTGTGTTCAATACAGTCCGGGTTCAATACAGTAGCATCCGCGGCTGATGCGTGGTGCGGGCGTGCGTCAATCCAGGCGCTGCCCAGCGCGATGGGAGAGAAGTCACCACGCGGCCCCCCCCCCCGTTTACCAGGAAGGGGGCGTGGGCTGTTCACATCATGGGGTCCCCCGTATGTCCCCCTTTGGGTCCTGGGTTCTTGGGTGCCTCGTAGCACCACGGGGTGAATGGGGGACCACACTCAACAGGGCATGCTCCCTCGCCAGTGGGGCCACCGATTCGCAACAGGGATTGTTGCTTTTAAGCTATTACAAAGAAACTGAATTAACCATTACAAAGACTTTTTCCGCATCGATCTTATGCCAAATCGCCGATCTCTGTAGAATAACTGGCCTGGGCAGGACTCGACCTGATAATCTCAATTCGAAGTGAAAGCGACAACCGCCTCCTTGTCCAACTGCGCAATCATACGTCCACAATTTGCTGAGAATGCATTATAAACGATTTTTCACTCAGATAAGTTTCCAAAAGAAGTCGTTTGTTCCCGAAGGATTTCGAATATGTAGGAAAGTGGATTAGATTTTTCGAGTTTTTCTCAAAAAGCTGCTGTAAGGGTTATGCGTGTACTGCTGCTGATTTCATGGTCTGGAGGTGGTAAAGGTGTGTGTGATGCAGCATGCACATTGAAACACTGTAAATGATAAGATAAAACCATTTATTTCACTGTTGTGATCAGCCACGATTATAAACAAGTATGTAACGGTTTTAGTGCGACTTGCGCGCCGACCATATTCCATTTTACATTAATTGTGCTTTTTTTGGTTGATAACTGTATTAACATGGCCACAGTTTTAATCCTTCGTCGTCTCGCCCGACATTCTTTTCACGTCCCTCATTGGCTCCTCTTGTGGAACTCGTTTCTGTAAACGTTTCAGTTTTCGAGCGAAATGCAAAATCAAGGAAAATCCGTTACGACTGTAAAGTCAGCATTCTTCTTCAGATTTTTCAAATGCTACTAATTGCTAGGTCAATACTAACGGGTCATTTGTGATCTAATCGAAGCTTTGTCTTTATTCGTAGTTCTGGCTGGGCGGGAGAACTTGCGCGGTAGGTTCCGCCCCTTTCCAATTAGGCACTGGGCAGTATATGCTGCGGGACCGCCCCTCGATTGTGATTGATCAGTGGGGCGCGGGTATGGCGGAGGAGGAATCACAGCAGGTACTGCGGAGGTGCGGCACTGTTGCGAAATGACTTTCCGAACCGGGAGATGCCGCGGAGGTACAGCGGGGGTACAGCGCAAGTACTGCAGGAGCGTTCGCTCTTTCCGTCAGCGCCGGCCATTGGCTTTACACGCCCTAATGCCCAACAATATCAAGTGGAGTGCTGCCAAGGTGCTGCGCGTTGCGGCGACTAACTGCCCAGGTACTGTCCAGGTACCGCCCAAGTACTGCGGCACACATGGGTCCCACCGCGATTTCCGCTTGCGCAAGCGGTCGATCCGAGTGGAGCACGGGGTTGCGCTACGTTATTTGGGTTCACTTTTGTTTGTCAATGGTTTACCTCGGTTTTCGTTGCAATTTCTCGATGATTGGCGTCGTTCGCATTGGTGTTCGTTTCTGTTTGAAAAATTAAACTCGTTTATTTTGTCTTTTTCAGGCGAAGGAGACGTTCCAGAGCGAGGCGGTCATCGGCGTTGGACGCAAACCGCCGGAGTTTGGTGAGAGTATTTTAACTTCTGTTCCACCGACCACTTCTTGAGTTATAGTGGTCGGTGGAGCAGATGTTAAAGTAGTAGTAGATAGTGAAAAAACTAGAACTAGTAGGAGTTGGTGCTTAGAGTACTGTTAGGAGCACGAGTAGTAGTGGGAGTACTACCAGTGGTGGAGGTACTAATTTCAAGTGAAGGTAGTGCTCAGGCACCGAAGGGTGCGCGCAAGTTCGGTTCGCGTGTTTGTGCAATACGTGCTGCGGAATACATGGAAAGGTGCCCCTTCAAAATGAGCAAGTGTGCTTCCCAGCTCGAGCAGGATGTGCTTCCGAGCTTTGCAAGATGTGCTGCCGAGCTCCGGGAGCACCTGCTGCCCTTAAAAAGGATGACCGGATGGCCGAGATGACGAAGTGCTGCGCGCTGGGCAGGTGGTTCTGCCCACTTTTGCAATTCTTGGGCCGTGTCCTGGTAGCTGATCTGCCTACCTACAGCCCAACTTCTCCCGTCCGGCCAGAGTAATAGGCATACCTTCTTCGGCTCACGTTTTTCTACATCAAACGTTGTGATCGTAATCGTGTTGGCCCATGTCACCATCTTTTCGCTCCTCTCTGCCGAAGGTAAATCTTTCTCTGAAGATCTCTTTGGTTTCTCTTTAGACTCCCCTTTAGACTCTCTGAAATTTTGCTTGCATGCATTGTACTTCTGGTTGCTGTGGAAGTGGAGTGAAACGGTTAAACTCTACAGAACATACTTCTGGTCTTGGCAAAACAAATTTAATACGCTGGTTACGGTGTTCCCAAAAATCAGTTCTCTGAAATAAAGCGAATAAAGGACAGATTATGGTTCAACCGATTTACCCTTTAAGAGACACTGAGAAATCCATTTATTAAGCGTTAAACGAATCGTGAACTGTACTATACCACATATATATTTATTTATTTATTCATATTAATTTTTATATCTCTAGCAGGCAAACCTTGTATAAACGAAATAAATTCCTGTATTGCATACAGAAGGTATATATATATATATATATATATATATATATATATATATATATACAGGAATTTATTTCGTTTATACAAAGTTGCCTGTTAGAGATCATCACGTGCGGAAAATTTTCTAAGCTTAAGGAAATTTATTAGTGCCTTGCTTTATTTAATTCAACCTAAATAGCTTCACTAAAGCAGAAAGAAGCTCCTAACCTAAATAAGGTGTTTTTAGGGACAAGAATTAACTGTTTGGATTTTACTTTTCAAACAGGGCGTCGTCTTTCTTGAAGGTATCCATGTCGGCATTGCAGTCGAAATTCTTCTTGATAAACGGTGGTCGCTTTAGTTCGGCGCCATTCACAACCTATAAGCACAAGTGAATCCAATTACAAGAACCCACACCGATCTCTAGAGTTTTGACTGTTCCACGCTATATTGTTCCTTCGGAGCTCGTTCAAGCCTTTTTATAAGGACTAGGAGTGAATTCTAGTATAGGATTAGTTTTCTACACAAACAACAAAACAAAAACCTTCAACCATATGTTATCCATTCATTGAATAAATGTGCCCTCATCCGTTAAGGTGAGCAGCTTCTTTTCAAGGTTGACAAAACAGAAATCTACCACGACCGCTCTACGGCGGAAGCAGTATAAAGACTAGAATAGTCCCTACCCTAGAAAAAGGTCTTTCCTAGTTGTGAAAAAGTAAATGAAGCCCAGCGGCGAATTTCAACAAATAGTCTACAAGAAGCTATGACCCATCGGCTTGTCACCCAATCCGTATTTCCTTCTGTCCGTTGTCACTAGACATGCTCCTTCCTCCGTATGTACAATGGTCGACGTAGAGCTCCACATCGCAATCAAAGTTATCAACGTCATCGACTTCACCGTTTGATATAGAAATCACGTATCCATGAAGAAGACGGATGTGATTAGATATATCGATCGGTTGCAATGGGTTTTTGAAGTCGAGTATCTGATAGTGGAAACGACGGCTACGCTGGATGTTTACTGATTGTAACCTAACATAAACCACAACTAACACAAAATAGGAAATATAAGAGGTAGGGAAGCCAAACGAGAAAGAGAGCAAGAAGTTCTGATGCTTCCAGTAGAACCATGTACCGACAGATTGCAGAACAACGAACATCGAGAATTCCAGTTGAATGTGGCGTGGAAGCTGTGGCATTTAAAGATCTACAGCTTGCTTTTGCAAAGTATGGAGACCTCTCTATCTCAACCGTCTTCCCTTTATTGACTATTCGTCGTTTTTCTTGTCTTCGTTGCTCACCACACTGTGCACATTTGTGTCTCTCTGGATTTCAGACTGGTCCCTTTGATTGTATGGCTTAGATATCAGACAAGAAGTAAGAAGTTATTTCCAGTAATAACCGCTAGGCCGTATGTAGGCGTTAAGAGTTGCTTAATATGCTGTACTAAGAAAAATGTGCCGAATTTCTCGAAACTGTTAGATGATAAGTTAGTAGAATCGTCTACCTTTTCAATCGCCTCGATGTCAACTGGGTAATCGTCTTCGGCCATTTCTTCCTCTTCTCTAGAATAGGCTCACATGTATCAGTTCTAGTCGGTTCACGAAAACAAAGTATCCCAACAAAACTTGCTGGTTGCCCACCCTGTCCCAACAGTCCAAAATGGACATCCTTTGATAAACGGATTTTTAGCGTTGATTCCCTTCTTGATAGAGGACGTTCTACTGTCATCTTAATGCAGAGGTTGATTTCAGTGAAGATGTATTAAAAAGATCATCAGAAATTATAATTTTGATCCATGGATTGTTCAAGTCGAGGGCTATGTTTGTGAAATCTAGACTGAAGCTTTAGAGAAAGCTTTTATTAGGGGGTGGGGGGGGGGGGAGGCCAAAAGTAATGAGACTCTCCGTGCCGTGTTCATATTTCTCGTGACTGGAGTCTGGTTTCATGCTAGCCGTATTTGTATGTTTGTATGCTACTTATTGAAAGCCTCTTTAGAATTTACCACTTTGGCCCTTTCCAGAAGCATGCCAAAACCGCAGTATGTCTCATTCCGAAACCCCAGCCTGACGAGTCGACCTGTGTCGCGCAAATATCTCCCGATTCCCAACCCCGAGCAGCCTGGATTCAATCCTTACGCAGGATGAGAAGCACTTCTTCTACCTTGACCCTGCCAAGCAGCCAGTCTGGGTGAGGCCTGATGACCTGTTACCGACCTTCGTACGGCGAGATGTTCACGGCGATGTGCACCTTCTGAGCTTTTAGGTCTGCGCCCATGGACCGGTATACTAAACGTTGTTTACCAAAAGCATGACGATGGACTCCAAGGCCAAGGTAAACGAAATAGAAGAGATGGACATGCGACTCGAACTTAATCAGTCGCAGCGCTTCAAGAAGCTCCTCCTCTTCGACAACGCCGCACCTCATCGAGTAACCACAGATAAGCTTGCCCAGTTAGATTACTTTCACATGCCTCATCCACCGTATTCGCCGGACATTTCTCCATGCGACTACCACCACTTCTTGGGCCTACGGGACTTCCTGGACGGAAGGGACACAAGAACCCAACCAGTCCTTGACAATCATATCGAGCAGTTGATCAACACCAGGCCCAAGCAGTTCTGGAAAGATCAGGAAGTTGGCTGAGCGATGACACCAAGTCATTGATCTTAATGGCAAACACATTCCTCAGCATCGTTGAGTTGTAATTGAATTTATTCACACAGCATGGTGGCAGCCACGCATATAATAAAGAAACAAAAAAGCAACACAAACATTAATAACTCAAACTTGAGGACTAAGTAGGCACCAATAAATGAGAACGGAAACAGTTATAACAATGAACGCTGGACAACAATCAAGCGAGCGAATGCTCAGATAATCCTAAGAGATTCTCGTTTTGGGCTAGTAATAAGTTGAACTCCCGCAAGCTTCTATAGGTCAAGAATGTTGATCTGACTGTGGTCCTCGCTACCGGCACATATAGCTGAAGCTTACCTCTCCTTGTTCTAGACAGATGGCCTCGGAAAAATATGCACGGGTTTATGTGCACCTTTTGGGTGAGAATCTTTAAAAGCATCTTGAGATCGAATGATTGCCTTCTACATTCAAGAGACTTTAATCCCAACATCCTGTTTCTTTCTCGGCCATTTGGGATTTGCGAGTAGTCCATGCCAAAGCATCTCATTACTGCTTTGCGAGTGAAATTATTCTGAATTCTTTCGAGCATGTCAATGTCTTTCTTCTTGAGAGGGTTGAACACAGTTGTTCCGAATTCAGCTATCGGCCGCACATATGATTTATAAGCCCGCAGAAGGAGATCAGGATTATTGCTCTTCAAAACTTTGAAAATGTTGTAGGTGCGAAAATTTGCCATTTTTACCAAAGATTTGTAGTGAGCGTCAAAATTCAGATTTTTGCGTATTAAAAATCCAAGATCACGAACCTCGTCAACTACTCTAAGTGTTGAATTCTGTAGTTTGTAGGCAGGGCGAGAGACAACATTTCGGCCACCAATTACTAAGCAGCAAGATTTCTCAGGTGCAAGTGGTAGTTTCCACTCATTCGCCCAATTGGAAATGTAGTCAATCGCTGTTTGAACGCAAATAGAGTCTTGGTCTTCTTTGACAATTTTATAAATCTTTAAATCATCTGCATACATTTTGCATGTGACTCCAAACCTGGAAACTGTGTCTGGAAGTTCATATGTATAAATAAGGAAGAGGAGAGGAGAGAGCACTCCGCCTTGTGGAACTCCAGTACACGCATCAAAAACGGAGGAAAATGCTCCCTCAACTTTAACCTGATATGTCCTTCCAGTAAGGAAGCTGCGCGTCCAATTAATTACCATAGGGTGAATACCGACCATGCTCATTTTGCATAATAATTGTGGTATCGGGACTCTATCGAAAGCTTTGGAAAAGTCAAAATATACCACATCAACGCGGTTCTTACTTTCCATTCCTTCAGTCCAGTCATTGAGGGAAGTAAGCATTGAAGTTTCAACAGATCTACCTGGTAAAAATCCAAATTGGTTATCTGAGATTATCTTATTGGCTTCAAGATGCCTTAGAATATGTTTCTTAACGATTTTTTCAAACGCTCGGGCTAGAACTGATGTGATACTTATTGGACGATAGTTACGAGGGTCGTTTAAAGGAGATTTCTTGGAAATAGGAGTGACGAACGCATGCTTCCACCTTCTGGGCACCTCAGCTGTAATGAAACTAAAATTGAAAATATGCTCTAATGGATAAGCTATGTGGTGCAGAATCCTTTTGAGAAAACTCAACGGAATGAAGTCTGGGGATAGAGAACTAGATCTTGGCCACTTTAAAAGAATTTCATAAATGTGCTCCTTATGAAACCACAAGGAAGACTCCATTTGAGAAGCACTACGAGCGGGAACTGAATTTGTACTCACACCCGCTTGAGCCTGGCTTTGAGACGGTTGCGAGTACGAATTCGTGAACGTTCCAAATTGTCTTAGGAACTGTGAAGCTAGTAAATTGGCTTTGTCCTGAGGAGATGAGTGACAGAAGCCGCGTTCGTCAATCAAAGAGGGAATTGCGGAATTGTTTCCACTACGCGCATTAACGTATCGATAAAATTTGTTTCGATCCGTGGATCCGAGAAGTTTCTTCTCTAAGTAAACGTGATATCTAAAGGTAGCTCTTTCCAATTTTCTGCTGTACACAGCATACTTACTCCAGTCACTTACATCGTTGGTTGTGGACGCCTCATTCCATAAGCAGGAATTATAAAGAAGAAATTATATTGAATTATAAAGAGATAAAGAATTCTTTCAATTTGTCTCATTATTTTTGCCCCCCCCCCCACCCTAACAATACCATGAGAAACCTCGGTTTCCTTTAAGTTAAAAAGTGCCCCTTTCTGCTCCTACTCTTTCATATAAACTTTTATTGTTTATTGATGAAAACAAACCGTAACTACGCCTTTCTCTACCAAGGAATCAGTATGCATTCCACCTTTTTAGTTTGCAAATAACTTCTACCAATCACCTGTATCATCCTCCTCCTCCAGATCTTTTGGAAGACTTTTTTCGGGAACTGGTGCGATAGGCAGAAGTATTTTGCTTTTCCTGTAATATGGTTCTAGCCATTTCAGAAAGAGGTATCAAGGACTGTGCTAACATGGGAATGAACGGCAAATCCCCTCAGAACAACTACAAAGTCGTTGCAGTTAGTGGCTTATACCACTGAAGCTGGTTGCTGTCGTAACTTTCGCCCTGACTGCTTAAAGCCGCATGGAGTGACCTTATGGGTACAACCGCGAGCAAGCTGATGCGCATACTCGATACTCCGCCAACGTTTATGAGCTCGGGCTCACTTTCTGTCGCTCACTGTCCTGTCTTCGCCGTAGATGGCTGTCCTCTCTTCCACCCTCTTGTGGAACGGCAGCCTTTCACTGTCATCGTTTGTCTTTTCTTGGAGCAACTCTATCCACAACGTGGGCAACTAGATCACAAGAAAAGGCTAGAAGGATGAGGAGGTCTGATCGTATATGGAATCCGAAAGAGGTAATCCACCAGAGGAAGAACACCGTTTTGTGGGCATACGCCTCAAGAGTAATCGTTGGCGTTCCCGCAGTAACGTAGAGGAACGGTTGCTTGGATTGAAAGCTGTGGATAAACCTTGGGTATTATGTATATTAACACCTGTCTCCACCGATCTGCCATACAACGAGCCTCGGGCTCGGGGCACCGTTTACTGTTGCGGGTCGGTTCGAGCCTAGGGCACAACAGCTGTTGAAATGGACACAGGACTTGATGCTTCAGGTTCTGACATAAATTGCCGACTTAAGCGACTACTACACTTGCGCTGAAGTCAATTGACATAAAAGCAGATGCAGCTTTCTCGGTTAAGTCGCACTTCGCGCTTTTGTCAGTGGCACTTTCCGTGCAAACGATTCAGTGCGCTACAATTCGCTGCGAAATTGTACTCACCATTCCGCCAGTTACGGAATCGGTGAATAGACAAAGAAATACGAGTGCAGCTACAAATTTTGGCTCTAGAAACTGATAGGTGATGAGTACAGGAGTACTGGAGCCCTCCGCTAGGGTTCTGTACGGCTCTGTGCTCGGATTCCGCGCTCTCCTCGGCAGTGGCGTGCCCAATTTCGCGGGGCGCAAAGCACGGAAATACTTGCTATGACAGCACTCCTACAGTGTTGGAATGAGCAGCAGCAGCAGTCCGTAACAGAGTGCTGCTTCTTTTTGATGGGTTTACCATCCGAAACGAACTCATCGACTGCTGGGGTTGCTGCTTTTTTCTTCTTTCCAAACCACGTCGCGAACTTCGGATTGGGCCGAATCGACAGGAAGTAGGCCTTTCTCTCACCAAAGCCCATTGATACACCGCGTTTCCGACGAGGAAAGGACTGAAAGTATTTCAGTGACAGGCTGCCTTTGCAAAGCTGGAAGAGCCATGTTTTCAACCTTGTTGAAGAAAATAGAACATTGGCAAAACTACTCTCTTTATCACTATAAGCGAGTATGAAGCAGGCTTTCCTATTAGCTTTGATAGACTTTTTCGCAAACACGTAAGCTCTACTGGATACGCTGAAGACTAAGGACTAGACTCAAGTTCTATCTCGTTTCTCTTCCTTACGTAATGGAGGAGTACCCTTGAAAGGGGCTCGATTTATTATAGTTTTGTGTAAACTACGATTAGAACAACATCAACCATTTACGTTGCGGTACTGTTGAGCTGTTTCAAAGGCATAATTCGCGGGCTGATGCCTCTAACAAGGAAAGGCTCCCAACTCATGGTGAGCTTTGGTATGATGGTATTTTGGCAGGATGTAGGGCCCTGTAAGTGGAGTCCAGAACCACAGCCATTTTTCGCTGTACGCTTCTTTAAAGACTTGAAAAGGAGGCCTGAAAGCATGCCTGCAACTATCATCAACCCCTACGACAACCGCAAGATGTGCATCGGTGGCGCAGCCGGCAACACTGCCGCCTCATAGGAGGGCCGGCGGGGTTTTCAGTTCGAGTCGGAGTGCTGCAATCGTTTTCGCACGTATTAGTTTGTTGTTATCACACTTTCTTATGATTACAGGGGTCAAATTTAGACCACCAATGCTACAACAAACCAGGCCTCTCTATTTGTGCCTTTATATGTGCTAGTTTTTCAACTATGCATATCTATTTCATGTCACTTCTCTGCAAATAAAAAGTCTCATACATCATTAAATTAAAAGTCTTATATTTATTATTTCCCTTCCAGTCAACAGCTATGGTACAAAACTATGAAACAAGTAAAACACAAGCGCTTGGCACACCAACAGCATCATAAACAAAAGCCAGTGTCAGTCGGTGTCCAGTCGACATTCACCTCCTCGTCGAAACGCACCTATGAAACCACCTAGATGATACGTGTAGAAAGGTGCTATTTTTATTATACTATAGTACCGTCGGTAAACGTTCGCCGAAACTCGGCCGGTGGCGGATTAATACGCCGTTTTTGCCGCTTTGCCATAACTCTCTTCAAAGTCGCTTATATTCAATGAAAGGCACATTGTTGGAATCAGAAGAACATGATCTACCCAATGGCGCAAAAACCTTACCAAGATTTCAAAATTTTTGAGTTCGAGATGACCTAGATTAGTCGAGCCCGTAATTGCCTTGACCTGATCCACATTCGCCCCTGAGTCTCCCCTAATTGTGCCCCTGGCAAAGATCGACTGGCCCAGTGGAATTTTAAAAAATTTAAACACTGTCGAAAATGTGTTTCATGCTAATTTTGGGTTTTGTCTCATCACGGCGATCTCTTTGATATCAAATTCGCTTGGCTTGTCATCGTTCAGCGTTGCATGCATCCTCAACTGCCAATTTTTCCCATTTTCGTTAATTATTTACGATCACATCACTTTTGCTCTAGGGCTCAGTTTTGCTGAAGTTTTCGACTTTGAGGTGTGGATTACAACTATGGGTTTCAGGCTTAGTTTGATCAAAAGTAAGACGGTATTCAGCCGCCAAATTGGCAGTGCATCAGTGTTCCAGGGAGACACGTCCTGCAAAGGCTACTTCGTGTGTATAGATCTGTGTCTAACTGGATATGTGGTCAGACACCAAGCAGAAATGCTGTCTCACATAAACGATGGAGCTGACAGCTCACTTATCGGAGTTTCGCTTCCATGGAAAGGCAGTTTCCTTCAAATCCAACATTGAGATTTGACACTGACGTCTGCCCAACCCTCGCAGAAGAGTTCCTCCCACTTAGCAAAGCCCATATTTGCGACATTTTTCGAAATTTTTTCACTCGACTTTAATCGAATTTATTACTTGACACAGGTCCGATACTGGAGCCCATACTGTTGCTGTAATTGCAGTGACCTAACCTGACCTGTCCCTGCAAACATGTGTCCTTTGGACATGCAATCGCTACTTCTCCCCTCTCACTACTCACACTAACCATTTGCTCTCTTTAAAATATCGATTAATGATGACTTAAGTGGTTTCATTAGAATTTTTTTCTGAACAGCTGTTTGAATCTATGACCGAGTCGAAACCGAAGCGATGATTTGTCATGGAAAGATATGTTTTCCACCTCTAGGAAACAACATCAGAAAACGGAATACCTCATAAAAAGTACCTCACAAAAATTCAACCCCTAGGTATCGTACGATAAAAAACCTGGCTCTCCGCTACGATCTTCGACACGGTTAGGGGTTTTCCGCAAAAATCGACTAAAAATCGAGCATTTCCAAAAGCTCTCCGATTTATGACAGTTTAAGTGTAGGCAACAGCGATCTCTGACACCAATTAACCTATGTGAAGGATTAACTTGTCACGAAAATAGTTTTCTCCCGTGCGAATGAAAAACCTTAAAGATTTGACCATTAAAAATCAATTTGTTATGCAGCAATATTCTGTGCGATCAGTGGGTTCCACTATTCAGACACATTTTTGGAATAGGAAAAATGGAATCCCCAGATCATATGGAAGTTTGCTTAAGAAATCTGTATTTTTCTCTGTATATAGGGCAAAACGTGGATCTATTTAAGGCAAAATTTTACCTATATTATTTCTACTTTAGGTAGAAAATAATTTTATTTTTATGCAAATGACAATTTTGTAGACGGTCCCAAATTATATCGAAGCTTGAAGCTTATTTTTTTTACTGTGTGAAGAGATAAACAAAAGACAGAAAATCAGATAATATTTGTAAGGGAAGCACTTGAGTGATTACTTGCAATTAACGCTCGATATTTTATAGAGTGCAATCTTGCATGCAAATGTCGCTCTTTCAGGTTTAAAAGCAACGGTCGTGTCCATAACGTCCAGGTGGAATCTGCGAAACTGAAGCGGACCACACTGATTTAAAGACTGCCGAAATTAAAAAAAGGATTCTTTGAGGTGTACAAGAAACTACGAAAAAATACGATAAAGTCCTTAGTTAAAACGGGGAGGAGTACGACGCTCCTTGATTCTGAAACCTCAATCCTGACCCTGCGTTGGGTTAGTGTGAGCAGTGAGAGGAGAGAAGGAGCGACTGCATGTCCAAAGAATGCATGTTTGCAGAGACAGGTCAGGTCACTGCAATTACGGCAACAGTTTGGGCTCCAGTATCGGACCTGTCTCAAGTAATAAATTCGATTAAAGTCGAGTGAAAAAATTTCGAAAGATATCGACAATATGAGCTTTGCTAAGTGGTAGAAGCTCTTCTGCGAGGGTTGGGTAGACGTCAGTGTCAAATCTCAATGTTGAATTTGAAAGAAACTGTCTTTCTATGAAACGAATCTCCGAGACGTGAGCTGCCAGCTTCATCGTTTTGTCTCTGCATGGTGTCTGACCACCTATTCAACTTTCATCCTGATCCGCCTCGTGGAGACACAGATCTGAACACGTGAAATAGCTTTGCAGGACGTGTCTCCCTGGAACCCTGATGCACTGCCAATTTGGCGGCTGACTACTGTTTTACTTTTGATCAAACTAAGCCTGAAACCCATAGTTGTAATCCACAACTCAAATTCGAAAATTTCAGCGCAGAGCAAAAGTGATGCGGTCGTAATTAATTAGCGAAAGTGGAAAACCGGCAGTTGAGAACGCATGGAATGATGTACATGGGGCCAAACAAGGCAAATTTGATATCGAATAGATCGCCGTGAAGAGACAAAACCTAAAATTAGCATGACACACATTTTCGACAATGTTTAAAATTTTTAAAATTCCACTAGGCAAGTCGATCCTTGCCAGGGGGCACAATTGGGGGAAACTCAGGGGCGAATGTGGATCAGGTCATGACAATTACGGGCTCGACTAATCTAGGTCATCTCGAACTCTGAAATTTTAAAACTTTGTTAAGACTTTTACGCCATTGGGTAGATCATGTTCTTCTGATTCCAACAGTGTGCATTTCATTGAATATAAGCGACTTTGAAGAGAGTTATGGCAAAGCGGCCGAAACGGCGGATTAATCCGCCGCCGGCCGCGTTTTGGCGAACGTTCACCGACGGTACTGTACCTCTACTCTGTACCGCCTCTTCTTCCTGCAGTTGATATCTCCATAAATGGCGTCGTTTTATGGCATCCGCAACCGCAACCTCTCTCTTTGTCGGAGAAGTGAAATCCAGTGTGAAGGTGGAAAGTAGTGGCCAACAACACGTTCAGGTGAGAACGAAATTTTTAGTGCACTTGGGTATGTACCGATATGGCCCGGTTTCATAATACTTATTCAACCGCATGAAGAGCGTATTTGTTACGGTATCGTTACGGTATCGTTGGTGATAAGGCATGATCGGTGGTGGTAAGGATATGCATAGTTGAAAAGCTAGAACATATGAAGGCGCGAATAGAGCCTTGGTTTGTTGTAGCATTGGTGGTCTAAATTTGACCCCTGTAATCATAAGAAAGTGTGATAACAACAAACTAATACGTGCGAAAACGATTGCAGCACTCCGACTCGAACTGAAAACCCCGCCGGCCCTCCTATGAGGCGGCAGTGTTGCCGGCTGCGCCACCGATGCACATCTTGCGGTTGTCGTAGGGGTTGATGATAGTTGCAGGCACGCTTGCACCGCCCTCTTTCATATCTCCTTTTCAGGTCTTTAAAGAAGCGTTCAGCAAAAACTGACTGTGGTTCTGGACTCCACTCACAGGGTCCTACGTTCTGCCAAAATAGCATAGCAAAAGCTCACCAAGAGTTGGGAACCTTCCTTGTAAGTTCTCCGGTTGCTATCTCATGTGAATACTAATTTCTTTTACGCAAAAATAGTGGTGCTCACGTCATCTGGATTCCTTGATGCCGCTGCTGACTTGGGCCGAAACTGGTATAGAATTTCCATCTTACGAAATTCGACATAATTTTTTTCTTCCTCTCGAGCTAGCTCTCTGAAAATCGGAAGCACTTGTTGCGGCACTGGTGTAGTCCCAGTATGGGAGTAGTATTAGGCTGCCGCAAAATTAATCTCCGTTTTGAGGTATGTATAAATACATAAGTTTTTTTTACCCTAAGTCGTTCTATAATATCTCAGAAAAAGCCACATATACCGCTCGGTAGGTTTTTTCCTGCTCTTTCTAAAAAGTTACGTGGATGCCGCTCCAATTTTTCTAGCCGACCGTTCCCAGGTCTCCGTAAAATCACGGTCCTACGCGACTATCGAACCATCGTCCTTCACATATTAAAATTGGGACATTCTGCGGAAGAGGCATACCGTAACCTTAGCAGCGCATTTGGGATGGACTGTCCTTGCGAAAGAACGGAGAGGCACTGCTTCGAAAAATCCGCTTCTGGCGATTTTGATCCCGAAGAAAAACCGTGTAGCGGGCGCAGGTCGTCGAAGGTCGAAGTTTTGAGCAGAGCCGTTAAAGCAAAAACCGAGGACGAATACACGTACGTTAACAGAGGACCTTCACGTGCATCATAATACGGTAGCTATCACGGTGTCCGAAAATTTTTGAGAATTTTTGATGCATCCAAAAAATGACATTTCTTCTCACAGGTCCCGTTGTATCATGTTACTATGTATACTTACTTGTTGACCATAGAGTTGTGATCCTAGATTACGAAAATCCGTCAGTCATATCACGTCCAGCCGAACTTACTACCGCGTCACTATGCTGTGATGTTTCCGTTCCGGCTCCAACCTAACAAAGGCCCTTTTTTTATTAAGGCGTAGACCAAAGCCTAGCGTAAACAGCGTTAAAAACAACAACAAACAATGTGTTACACGAACATACAATCATCCTATAAATCAATTGTGTAACCAAATCGTCGTACTTGCCAATCAGCAAGTTGAACTCGTTAAGAATCCTATAGGTTAGGAAATCTGGTCTAACGATGGAGACCCGAAGTGTGAGCTTTCCTCTTACAGATTTCGTATGCGTTCCGTCAAAGAAATTCCCTTGATTAATTGATAGTTTTCTGACGAGAATTTTGTACATCATGATAGCATCAGCCATTTTTCTTTTGTTGCTTAGTAATGGGAGACCAAAAAGCGCATCCCGTTCAGAAATTTTAAATTTAATTGTAATCCACAGAAAATATCTTATCCAAGCTTCCTGGTGACACTATAGGTTGCATATAGGTTTTCAAGGCCCTTATGTATACCGTCTGGAAGACTGGATTTCAGAACCCTTAAGAGGTTATAAATGTGAAAACTGGCTTTTTCACCAGGAGTCTGCAGTGTTTTGAAAAACATAAATCACTCGCTATAACAAAGCCCAAATCTCGTTTTCTAAGGCCTGACCATTAATACTATATGTCGACGCTTGAGCATGATTTTCACATCCAATCACTAAAACGTGGGTTTTCTCAAGTGCCAAAGGGAATTCCCACTTATTAGCCCAAGAACTCATAAAATCGATCGCCGTCTGAAGAACCTTTGCGACTTCGGTGGTGTAGATTGTTTTGTACACTTTTACCTCATCAGCGTACATTTTACATGTGACTCCTTGACTAGCAACTCTGTTTGGGAGTTCATACGTATATAGCAACAATAGTATTGAGGACAATACCCCAGCTTGGGGAACACCACTAAATGTAGGGAAAACCTTGGAGTACTGACCTTTAATCTTTACCTGGTAAATTCTTCTGCTCAAAAATTATCGAACCCAGCTTATGACCGTAAGGTGAGTTCTACCGCCTCCATCTTGACAACCAAGTTCTCCACCGGGACTTTGTCGAAGGCCTTTGAAAAGTCAAAATACACAACGTCTGAACGTTTTTTATCTTCTAGTGCACGAGTTTGAGTTGCTTGCATGGAACTGCCATCAACCAGTTTCCCACTAGCCTTGCGTTGCTCCCTCCTGCACATTCTCTCCTCCAACGTTAGGGGAGGGTTTCAATAAACGCCTTTGTTAGCAGGAGAGAAGCGTAGGCGTGGAGCACGCCTTACGCAAGCCGTTGGAACGTGCTGGCAGGAAGTACGACTTTGATTAACCGAATTTGTTCTGCTCTGACCTTCTCATGAGAAACACGGAGGTAGGATTACACTCTACAGCGAGGAAATCAAGCAACCCTACAACATATGCAAAGTCATGAGATTTTCGTTCCGACGCTTTAGACGAAGAGGACTCAGGAGCGTGGGAAAGTAAAACGGACCATTCGTTTTCGTAATCGACTTTCCCAAAATCATGGCTAGGTCTTAATTCAGAAGTGTTTACAGTAAAAGTATTTCTAGAAGCCTCAACATTTGCTAGCTTGCCCTTCAAAGAAATGATTTACTCCCTGAGAAATCGAACTCCTCAAGCAGCTCCATGTTCTTCATGTTGACCAGCTGTATCTCCTGCCTCGTCGCAATCAGAGTTTCGACCATTTGTTTAGCATAGTCCGGTACCTTCGCCCTGATCATTAACAACTGCAGTTGGCCGACTGCATCTGCGGCGATGTCCGTGGGCGATGGCCTAGGTGGTGCTGCAGTGAAGGAAACACCAGCGGCGAATCTCATCGATCGATTGCCTTCCCTGCCAGCCATTGCTAGGAAACTCAGCCTCAACTCTCACCGAGAAACAATACCTTTTGCTGTGGCAAGTTAGAGCAAATAGCAGGCTTGCCTCCTTGCCGCCTAAGGCGACGATTAGAACAATTTTGGCAGAGCGGAGTAGTGAAAGCTCGACAGAATAACAGAGTGAGTACAGGTACTCGCAGTCACGAAAAATACAGCCACGCATGGTCTACGCTACGGAAATGTTATATGATCCTCATCAGATTGTGCCGCTGATGGGTCCCGAGTCCCCCTCCACTGCTACGGTGTACCGATGGTTTGATCGATTCGCAAAAGGAGATTTCTTCCTCGACGATGCTGCTCGATGCGAACGTTCTTAATCGAGAAGCGTAACGGTCGTCCTCGCGTCTGTTCTAGCTAAGCAGGCTAGGTCTATAAGAAATATAAAGAGGGAGACGGGCATTTCTAAATCCACCGTTCATGATATACGCACTCGATCCTCTCTTGTGGCGAAGCGTCCTCATACAGTACCCCACGATCTGACAGCCGCCCCGAAAACACACTTGTAAAGGTCTGCTCTTCGCTACTCTCCTCTACTGAACGACGGCATGGACTGAGACGGTAGCGGGCATGGAGGAGAAGTGGAGAACCTGCAGCGACCCGAACAGGAAGCTGCAGTGGCTTCCTCACGGCAAGGACCCACAACCCATCCCGAACAGAGATATCAACAGCAAGGAGCGCCTGTTCTCTTTGTACTACTGTAGCAAGGGTATCGTCTACTACGAGGTTCTGACGGCTGGGCAGCCGATTGATGTCTACATTATCTCCTCAAAACTGGTAGAGATGGAGTCCATGTTACCCGCTGACCACATGTGCAAGGGCAAGATTCATCTTCTGATAGATAATGCGAGGTCTCAGTTCGCAAAGACTACCAAGAGTCAGCTAGAGAAGCTGAACATCGTTTCGCTACCCCATCCAACTTACTCCCCAGGTCTCTCTCCCTGTGATTTCCACGCTTTCCGCAGTCTCGAACAGTTCTGCCGTGGGCGGTAGTTTCACAATAACAACGAAATCGCGCGCGCAGTCGACGAATGGGCAGCGTCACGCCCTGCTTCCCTTTGTAGAGCCATTTGCCTCCATGCTCGAACGATGAAGAAAAGATGTGGTCACCAAGGGACCATACATTGTTGATTGACTAATCTTTTGTTAGGTTGCAGTTTCAATACAATAAATGTTCTGAATTTTCTCAAAACTTTCCGGACACTTTGATAGACACTTGGTGAGAATCGGCAAGGTGAGGAAGATGGGTGCCCATAAGCTGACCGTATTATAACTGTAGATGAAAAATGGGTCCTTTGCGATAACAGGAACCGATGATTTGTATGGGTAGATGAGGATGCTCCCCTAACATCCTTTCCTAAACCCGACTTTCACCCTTAAAAAGTGTTATGCTTAATTGTGTTGGGGTTGTGAAGCTGTAATCCATGACAGCTTTTTACAACCTGGTCAGGCGTTCCTTTCAACATCATTTTCTCATCGAAGGCGACAAGCTAACAAAAGTAAAATAGGTTTTCGAAATGTCCTCCATTAGCGAAAATGCAAGCACGAAGGCCACGATCGACCGAAGTGTAGGTTTCAAATAGTTCACGTCTATTTCATCAAAGGATTTTTGAAGGCAGGCTTTGTGAGAGTCTAGACTTTGATCGTGATCATATTGGCGAGACTTTGTAGGAAGCTAGGACTCCAAGCCCCCACCCCACAGAGAAAAATCTAAAAGGTTCAAGTGTTGCGAATTCGATGGCCAAAGGACCTTTTCCCAGTATCGCGGAAAATAGGCATCCCAGAAGACAACTGTCGTTTTCGAAGCATGGTGCGGTATCCAGTCCTGTTGAGAAATTATTTGTCGGTTATTGAAATTTAGCTCTATCCTAGGCAGCAGAACGTTCTTGAGAACTTCATTCTGGTAGATCTCGGTGTTGATCATGACTGATTATTCGATGAAAAAAGGAATGTTTTGGCTTCTGCCGTAAGTCCAGCCCAAGCCATAAAACTTTTCGGGAACAACGTCTTCGTATGGTTCGTCTCTTCTGAGATATTGCTTCAGTCGGAAGGAGTAGCTCGCGGTGATTTGGGGGTTTAAGCGGCCTTCACAGTGCAAATCTCTGCATCTGTTCAGATTACGTCCTCAATGCGGCCTCATCGAAGCTCATCCATTCCTTTGCAATCAGTAGCCTGCTCTGCTATGCTTGGTGTATTACCAATGGGGTGGCATGATATTCAATGGTGCTTATCTTATATTGCCTTCCTAAGTATCTTAAGTCTTATCATTCAAATCGAGATGTCCTATATTATAATACACTATATTATATTACAGTAGTACATTGATATATCTGGACATAGATCTAGTTGGGTATACACAACAAGCCGGCTCTGCTATGCTATGTTCGAGAGTGTCGTTCCTTTCTGAACGCGATAACTGCAAAGCTCGAGGTTCTTCTTAATGATTCGTTGGATAATCTTCTTGCAGCTTGTAGGTCAGATTCGAATAAGGCGGTTAAGGCTGAGAGAGTTGCTCCACTTGATCCTCTTCCTAACGTTGCTGCGAATGTGTTGACAGTGCACAGTCTTCCTGACCTTTGGAGGTCATTGACGTACCCTTTCTCCATGTGCTGCTTAACGACTCGGTGGACTGTGATTCGCGGTATTTTGAGCAACTCTGCGACCGTTTGCAATTCAAAAGGGTTTCAGAGAGAGTAGCTCAAAATACCGCGAGTTCACGGAGAGGCGCAATATGGACTCGGTCGCACTCTGTCAAGAAGTTACCGAAGGCGATCAAATGCTTGCACTCTGCTACACATGATCTGCTTTTAAAATTTAACGCAGCAGTCAGCTTTCAGAACATTCTCAGGGCTGCAAATTCTGGAACGTCTATCTCAGCATCTGTGCGCCGCCGTTGAACAAGGTAATCTAATGTCTTTGTAGTTCGGAATTTACCCCCGCCTCTCTGTGAGAGAGGTTGCCAGCCACTCAAGTGCTGAACATCGCTACATTATTATGGGTATTTGGAACAGGTCGTACCTTGCATCACGCTTTTTCTTGACTCTTTCTCTGAAAGCATCTTCTTGTTTTTTGTTCAATGCAACTAGTTTCTTCGGAACTGAAAATTTTGGCTAAATGGTACTTTTATGAAAGTATGCAGGATCTATCTTAATGATGGAATAAGGCACTTTATTCTGTCTGTTTGGAAACGACGGCAAATTCGAAAGCTTCCTTCACGGTCCAAGTCGAGTTCGGAGGGTGAGGGTCCACCTGATATTCACATTTCAAACTGTGAACCCTTTGACGCTTTCGCTTCAGCTCACTGGATATGACGACATGCCCTCTCGAGTGCGTCGGCTGCTTACTGTGTCGATGCACAGAGCTGTTCATATTCGTTCCAGGTTTTCTTTTATGCTGTCGTTCAAGTCTCTCCTCTAAGAAATGAAGTTTTAGGCATTCGTTACTGTTTTAGACTAAAGAACATAAGGTTTGTGTGGTTGCACTTTATCACCCAATTCTTTTTTTTAATTTCTGTCACGATTTTTTCGGGGAAACCAGGCGGACTGCCACGGCGATTTCTATCTTTTTCCTTCTGCCCTGTCGGTCTCCATCCCACTACGATAGGGACTATCCCCAGTAAGAGAGAGGTCCTGCTAGTAAAGCAAAGCAAACGTAAACAATTCCGGCTAGAAAAACTGCAGAGGAAGACCGTAAAGTAGGCATATTCACGGTTTGTCTTTGTTCTTCTCAGATTTGCCGCCGTTGTCAAAGAGCCAGACTAGAGTGGTCCTCATTAGATCATAGTAAAGATCCTTGGTGATTTATAAAAACTCACTTTCTCGTTTACTCATTCCATATGACCAAGTAGTTCACTGAAAGGTCAAGATTGAGGTGTGTCATGAAAGCTAAGTTCGGTTGCGATGGACGAGGTCAGCCACTGGGTCAACTTTACTGGTCCAACTTGTGATACTTTCTAGGCTTGCCTTACAGTTCCACCGGAGTCAATGCTCAGAGGCTTGTCCTTAGCGAAGGGGAGCATGAAGAGGAGCCAGGGAAGGAATTGGTCCACGCCAAGAGGCTGGGGTTGAGTTTACAACGGAAGGATACTAGATGACCATGGGACTTTGAGACGAGACGTACATCGCTGGATGCGGCTTCGAACGCTGATTGCAAATATTTGTTCCGTTTCAGCAGTGCGCATCTGTGAACGGAGTTATGGACCATTTTCATAGCAGGTTTCCTTGCCCTCTAGACCCACGCAGAGCGGGCCAAACATAAGACAGCGAGCTCAAGTAGGGTTGAAACTCCGCTGCCTGCCGAACAGTGGTGGCGCAGGGGGTAGGGGAGCGGCGTGGCGAGACAGGGTGGTCTGTTACAGCGATGTTTTGTTGCGATCAAATCTTCTAGCGCCAGGCGGGAATCAAACCCGCACCTTCTTCTGACCTGGCGGGGATGCTCTATGCCATTACACCACCGGCGCTGTTTGATCGAACGCAACATCCACACCAGGGGTGTCCGTTTAATGATTAACGATATACCGATTTACCGGATTTACCGGCATTTTTCGTTTAAACTTTTTAACGAAATTTAGCGACGAAAAATCCGTTAAATTGCATTAACGACTTTTTGTTCCCATTCTTAAAATTTTGCTTCCTCTCCATGTAAATCCATTTTGATCGATTTTTTTTGGATGAGCTTTCGCAGTATACCAAGAAAACCTTCTACTTACTTGAATCAGGATAGGTAATCAATATTGTTCTCGCGTCTCGATGCATTTTCCGTTTGTTGGCATTTTCTTTGCTCCTTAACCAATTTATTTGCGTGCGACCTCGCTTTTCTCCGTCACAGTCGTTCCGTGATTCCGACTTCCTGGTCCGTTTCTTGCGTTTGGTTGCTACACATTAGTTGTTCCTAATTACCAACCATTCAGTTATTTTACAGTTTTTGTGATATTTGCTTCGTAAGTGGTGTTGAAAAGCATAGAGAACGCAATGAAAACGCTACGAAACACAAGCTATGCGAGTAGGGCTAGGTGTTTCTGATAAAACTCTACAAACGCTCACTCTATAAGTTGTACCCCCTCTCGATTGAAATGTTCGATTCTATATGCATTGTTCACGGCGCACTCCAATGGCAAGCTGGACGGTCTTAGAGCAATTCCTAAGTGGGACGGCTAAGAATTTCCGTTAAAACTCCCTAAACGCTCACTCTACAAGCTGTCGCTCGCTCTACAGATTGTCGCTCTCGCTCAAAAGCGTTCTTTTCGGCAATCGACCAAAGCCTATGCGCGGTACTGTATATGTAGATTATTATAAAAACTGGCACTTTACAAGATGTCTATCGCATAAAGTTTACGAAAGAGGTATATCTTTAAAAGTGCAGACCCGGCTCGAGCAAGAAATTTGCTTCATATGTGTGGATTTCTTCGCCTAATATGCGAATTTACTTTAATAGCGTTCATCAGTTGGACCGCAAAAGTCTGCTGAGTGAGCTCAGGTTTCGTAAAAAAAAATTTCGTCAAGAAGAAAAAGAAAAGCTCAAAAACGTTAACCAGCGATACGATGCACCTGGGGTCTTCCTGTAGCTGGATGACTATCTACTAATTAAATGAACTAGGCATAGTAAGAACTTTCCTATTTTAGAAGTCTTGTTATTGTTTGGTTTCAAAATTTTTGTGATTTCTCTCTCTTAGCAATTTTGCTGATGATAGATAGACTTTTGTTATTTGCTGCGAAGATGAAGGCATAGTTATATAATTATCATGCAGATGGAGTCGAAAAAAAAATCAATAAGGAAAAAAGCTCTGGCTTTTTACATGCTAAACTACAACCGAACTGGATACAGCTAAGAGACATTCTATTTGACGAATTTACCGAATTTACCGTTTTAAAAATTTTTCGTTAAAAATTTACCGAAAAAATTAACGCACATCCTTGATCCACACCTCGTGGGACCAATCAGCACTCGCCCGTATATCGGGATGAGCCGGCCGCTGATATCAGCATGGAACCAGTTAAGCTGTAGGTCTTGATACAAACGATCCTATTCTACGGGGTTTGTCTGTGGTTCGAATCCCATATGGTGAAGGATTTTTGCACTTCCTAAAAAAGATCTGCCACGATTAACCAAAGCAAATCGCAAAGGTCACCAGAAAGGACTCGTCTTCATACTGACAACTTCATACTGGCACGAAGATACAATTTACCATGAGTAGTTGTTAAAAACATGGCGAGAAAACAAACAATGCGCTACACTAGCAACTGTGAATTAACGCTACGAGATTTTCAAAACATAACAGCTGTTGGCAATGACAGCAGCGGATAAAAAATACATCAGTGCAGCCGCTGTAAGAGCAGTGCTCTACGTCATTAGGGAAACAATA
Organism: Heligmosomoides polygyrus polygyrus; assembly: GCA_947396885.1. NCBI lineage: Eukaryota > Metazoa > Nematoda > Chromadorea > Rhabditida > Heligmosomidae > Heligmosomoides > Heligmosomoides polygyrus. Next base: position 27,662,468 of record OX377204.1, on the reverse strand, counting down.
TTGAATTGGTGTATCAAACGTCCCAGGGTGACTGTGCAGGCACCCTGCAGCATACCCTGAATACGTGAGAGAAGTTCTGAATCTTGGGGCAGAAAATTGAGTGTAAAGCAGCAATACAATTCGAAGAATTGACTTCGCGGGAGTGAAGTGAGAACTTTATACAGTGTGTCAATACATAAGAGGGGAAAGGTTTGCACATGCTTTTGAATGGCAAGAAGAAATGTACGTCTAATGGTTGTATTTGTGATGTTGTTCCTGTTGTTCTTGTTCTCGTGCCTTGTAGGAACGCGTGATGTATCGGAAGGGCCGAACTCCTCCAAAAGGTACGCCAACACAACTGCTGATGAGAACATAGTTTGGAGGATAAGTCGGCAGTATTGTCCTTACCGACCTTAACGGAGTGTGAAAAAAATCGCCCAAGGGGTTATTTAATGCGCTGATTACCCACTTGTAAGTATGGGTGGTGTGATCGTGGTAAACGATTTCGCCTAAACTTTGTCATCTGACATAGAGAGCTTGGTTGATCGTGGAAGATCTTTTTTATGAAGTGCGAAAGTCCTTCACCACAGGGGAGTCAAACCATACACCAGCTCACTACGCCGCTCCTCTGCCCTCTGCGCCACCACTGCTCGGCCGACAGCGCAATTTCGACCCTACTTGAGCTCGCTGTCTTATGATTGGCCCGCTCTGCGTGGATATAGAGGGCAAGGGAACCTGCTATGAAAATGGTCCGTAACTTCGTTTACAGATGCGCACAGCAGAAACGGAACACAAATTCAGAATCAGCATTCGAAGCCGCATTCAGCGATGTACGTCTCATCTCAAAGTCCCATGGTCACCTCGTATCCTTTCCTAGTTAGCTGAAACATACCTAGCCTGCGACCCGATAGTTGCTGGTAGGCAGTTTTGAAGTGTTAAGGGCTTTCGGGATGGCGGGGGGGGAGAGAGAGTGGTTTATCTTAAATTATCAGGTTGGCGAGTAAATTCGTGAACTCATTCGTAGTCAATCCTTCTAGCAGAGATTATCTGGTTATTCGTGGCATCAGTTCTCCTGTTTGAAACCAATTAGTCTGCACTTCTCGAAACTATTTTTGCTGTTCTCCCGTTACGGTCTATTGGGAATTTTTCCTGAATGAGAGCCTGAAATGAAAGAACGCAGAATCACTATTCGCGAACGCCTTCTTCATAAGTACCAGCTCGACCACTCTGCAAATGAAGCTTGACGAAACATTTGTGCAGCTGCAGAGATGACGTTATCCAAGGATCGACAGTGTTCAGCAATCGTGAGCTGCAATTAGCGCAATCGAAGGAAATCCGAGCATGACAACGCGGCACTCCACTTTATATGCTCACTGCCCTATTGAGAAGATTCTGCACAACGTTGGCTTTTCTGTAAAGCTCGGTAAATAAGTGTGTCACGTGTTGACCCGATCACAGGAGAAAAGCGTGTGGATGCTGCGAAAGAATTGTTGGATCGTCACAAGCAGGAACCATTTCTCCACCGACTGCTAACATATGACGAAAAGTGCATTCCACTTGATAATTGTCTAAGCAGTGGCTTGAAGAAAAACAGAAGCTGCTGCCAATGCCTAAGCCTGACCCCAACCAGAAGAAGGTGACTCTTTCCGATTGGTGGTACCGGGGAGGTGCTATCTTCTGCGAACTCATCGAAAACGGTTCCTGCATTGGTGCCGAAGTATACTCTGCTCAACGTAACCGCGTGGAGGCTGAACTCCGCCAGAATCGCTTCTTCTGTAATGGCATTATCCTTCAGCAGCATAACGTTAGGGTCGTTTAGTGTGCACGCGACTCGAGACGCAACGTTATGGTTGGCTTAGCCGCCTTTTATACTCGCGCCGTCACGCGGCGCGGCGTGATGGTTGACATAGCTATCGCTTTTCGCGCCGCCAGGAGGCTCCTCATCGCTTTCATAGTCCGCCGTCTTAAAACACCACATTTGACGTAATTTTGGGTTACGGTAATCGGCGAATCGCGCCGCGGAAGAAAGGGCATGGCGCGGCGCGATCATCTGCAGCAGACTCGGTGTGGAGTGGAAGATTTCACACCGGGATGCATGAATTTGCTACGCCTGTTTTGTTTTGGTTCCCAACTAACAAAACAGAAAGGGTGTAGCAAAATTATGACACTGTTGTGTGTACTTCCAGGACTCCAGAAGTCGAGGAGAGTTCGAAAAATTCTTTCGACCAAACTTCTCCTAAAGAGGGGGGGGGGGTTATTTAGGATGCTGATAACGGATCTGACATCCGTTTTTGAAATTACGGTCGATTACGGTAGGTTCGGGTGACAAAGTCTGTCTAGAGCATACTCACCGATTTCGAAATCGGTGATCATGACCTTAGTCACACTACCTTCCGTAACCTAGGCAGGGAATTCGACTCAATGCCACACTCGTCTGTTTCAACCGTAGGTTGAGCACACGACCTCAACCCCAGCCTTAAAAGAGGAATCGTCGCTCTCACGGGAAGCCCACCGCTAAGATTGGGAAGATGCATTCCGCTGATCAGTCAGACGAATCCTTTCTGGTTTGGTTCTCTAATCACACATGTGCATTCTCCTCAATCATCTGTCATGGCGCACGGGCCGTAGTATGGAGCTCGCAGCCGCGCGTTGCTGACGCTCCCTTTTCTAGCTGCACTGCAATCGCGCAGCGGTGTGTCAAATTCGGGACGCGGTGCGAGTGGCCGCGCCGCGCCCCGAATTGACACGCCGCTCCGCTGCAGGAGTATAAAAGGCGCCTTAAGCAGCGATCTCGGGACGCGGTGAATCGATATGGGAAGCTACGATAACGTCGCGTCGCGCGTCGCCTGTACACTAACCGACCCCTTAGGGCATGTACATAATTCGAGCGACAAGAGCGGCAAGAGTGACAAGAGCGACTGGAACGAATTTAGCGACTTAGTGACTGGGGCGACAGACGTAGTGTGGTGTACGAATTCCACTACATTCGTCGCGGACGGAGTGTGGACGTCGTAAATATTTACGTACACTGCACTATGTCCGTCGCATCAGTCGCTCCAGTCGCTTTTGTCGCTCTTGTCGCTCGAAGTATGAACAGGCCCCTAGACCACAGGTCGCGAACCGGACTTTTCAAAAAATCGAAGACCTGGGCTGGGAGTGTCTAACTCATCCATCTTATCGCACAGACTGTGTTCCGTGTGGCTACTGTCTTTTTCGTTCCCTGTAGCACCCCTTAGGTAAAAGACGATTTCCTAATGTGGACCAGGTTAAAATGCACCTCCAAGGATTTTCTCCTCAAAACCACAAGAATTCTACAGCCGTGGGATCGAAAGAGGCCTGACATATGGGAAGCGGCTCTGCGTTTCAACAAATATTACTTCGATTAAAGACTGTTATTAGTTATTTGTTAATAAATACTTTTGTTGAAAACGCCTGAGAATCAACGAATGTAGTTGCCAATCTGATAAGTGGTTGTACATTTTCTTCAGAAGGAATACGAATGTCCATCTGTGGTTTCAGTCGAGCGCAGGGGTAGAATATGCAAGCCCTGTATGTTAGGAGGTGTTTGGTGATGACACTTTAATCTTTATCTTCCGTATTCCATCGGAATCATAGAACTGGGGTGGACTACGCCAACGAAAGCACAACATGCTGTCCTACCGCCAGGACATTCAAGAAAAACACGCCTAAGGCCTGGGCATACCTCCATCGCCGCGATGCCATTGCGGCGCTTAGTTCATGGCCATTCCGCCGCGCGGCCGAACAGTTAAGGGAAACTTCCCCGCGGCTGTCGCAACAGTGGCGGTCGGCATACGCAATGGCTTCTCGCGCCCATCGCGGGCATGGTATTTTTCTTCGTGCCGCGCGTGGTGTTTGGCCTCGGATCGCCATCGCGCTCCGATGCAGAGCGGTGAGCAATGCGACGCGCACTGGGAACACCTCATCCTTTTGCGGGTCGCCATAATTCGGCACCACTCACCCCTAGCCAGCACAGCGTCAAACCATTAATTCCGAGCACCACAATATGTCATTTTAGGCTACTTTACATAGATGGTTACCACACCCCACTATGTCACTTGGCTCCGTTTCGTCCTATATGATCCGTTATTTACCAGTTTACCAGTAATTCTATGCTTCCTTTCGTCGCAATGTAGCCTGTAGAGATCACATGGTTTTGAGTAGTTATCCACGTTCTTGAAGTGACAGACGAATGCAGAGTTAGATCAGAAATGGACTACCTCAGTTCATCACTAGGTAGAACACACCAGTGCTTAGTAAAATTATTAGGTTGATCGAGAAGTCTTGATAAGGTTTCTTTATTCTTCTTTATTTCTCAATTCAGCATACAATATATATGTCACATGTAATATAAGTCAATCAACAATATCTAATAATCCACTTATTGGGCATGTCATTGATTCCCTTTAGCCTGAACTGGGAGATCGAAGAAGTCGGCAATCGCCCGGCTAAAGTCTTTAAACTTTGCGAAACTTTTCTTAGCCAATAAAGCGATAAGGGAGCGGAGCAGCTGGTACTTTGATGGTGAAGGGGCTATGTCAGGAGAACGTGGCTGATGGGGTAACATCTCCCAGCCCAGCTCCAGATTCATGTTATGATGGGTCAGTTTAGCTACATGGGTTGCTTTATCATGAAGAAAGTGCCCTGAAGGTCACATGGGCAGGAATGTGCGGAAATTTCTTTGAGAAAAGCGGAAAACAGAATACGGAATGGAATAACTCAAAAATGGGCATTCGCCGCAGTGCGTTCGTCGACCACGGTGCATTCCACAACTGCAGCATACCAATCTACTACTATCAACTTCAACGCCCGCCGGGCTTCAACTGCAACGCGGTGTTTTTTTTTACAGCTACAAAAACAGCAGCAGCGTTTTTGAAGCAGCTTTCGTGGATTTTGTCGAATATCGACCACCTGATTTTTTCCCTTTTGGAATAAGTCGACTGGCGGCCCGTTGGCAAGTGTGCTGGGCGCTATGGTAGTTGGGGGTTCCCCTTATAAGAAGTGTCGCCAACACGAAAAACAGAAACCATGACACTATAGCAGTGAAGAAAACAAACAACCATTGCAATAGCTCTGTTCTCTGCTCTCCTCCGCTCACCCTGGAGTCACTTTTCCCTCCAAATCTGTGATTTGGGCAGGGGAAGGGACTCGAGGGTGTAGCTCAAGAAACGCACCAGTGTTAAGGTTGCCTAGATCCTGGAGTCCCCTCCCTTCCCCAATTCGGAAGCAGATAAAACGCGGATCTGTAATCGAAACGAGGAGATAATCCTGCATTTACATTCGCTGGATGTAGCTACTCGCTACGCCTGCAGGCCACAGCATGCTTTAGTGACCCCCATAACTACCATTGCACCGTGTGGTGATTCGAACGGTACTTATTTCAACTAAATCCGGTAAGATTTGAGAAAGTTGTGGTAGTTCAAAGTGAAGCGCTCAAAACGTTGAGAACTCTCCGGAGAGCCTAATACTAATCGAGTCTGTTCACTATAGGCACTTTAACTGAGCAGCAAAATAGGTTATTCGTTATTCGGTCATTATTAAAATACTTTCGTTAAAATATTCGACTATTCGAATATTAGAATAAATAAAAAGCTGAGGCTTATTCGATTTTGATTCTTCGAAAAAACTGACGAGCGAAAAAATTCGATCGTTCGTCGTTCGAGAATTTTTGACATCAAATAATTTCGTTCGATCATTCGTTCGGAAATTTTTGATATCGAATTTATTCCTCCATTCATTCGTTTGATAAAATTTCTTTGAAGTACATCTATACTCCCGACAAAGGTTTGTCTCTGAAGTACGTATCTCCCTCTGCGACCCGTGCGAACCAGCGGTTGATGGTGTTGATGGCAGGGATGTCCTCCCCCTGTGCACTAATTATGTTACGGACTGCTGTCGTTGCTCCACAGCCGTGGCGCCACTCCTAGAAGATCAGCTCAAAAGATGCTCTTGTGAAATTGACTCTGCACTGGAACCCAAGGAAGATCACGCACTTGTTTGCCTTTTGCAGAGAAGCTTCGAGAAAGTCCAGGACTACCACACGGTAGATCGTGTTCTGGACTTTTGAAAAACCTATACCAAGACTTTCCGATCAACCTATATTGATCTCGTGTAAAACAGAACGTCGTATTTTTCTGCCTTATACGGTGATGCCTCACCAGACCCGCGCAGCCCCAACTTTCTTGGTCAAGGGATATACATGGATATACAGTAGTTCAACCACTGCGCCTTACACGTACTGGACACGCGTGCTTGGTTCAATCCCAATGAGAGGGAGCCACTCCGTTCTCACGTTGAAACACTACATAGAGATAAATACTTGTAACATAACATGCCTACCTGAACCCCTACTGTGGCTACTGCAATCTTCCTCTTGAAATAAAGAGAAAATTTAGGCGAAAAAATGCCGGACGAAAAGACGAGAAAAAGGCGCGTCGACAGGTTCACCGTGGCGATTCGTACAGGGATAGCCGTACAGTGGCCGTGGGTCGATACGTGGAGCCCGCAGACATCCCTGTACATATCGCCACGGTGAGCCTGTCGACGCGCACACATGCGTTCCGGCGCGAGGCCGCTGTGGCCCCCCCCCTCATTGGGATTGAACCGCGTGCTTTTTGATGAGCACATGATTAAGGAAGGGGATGATCATCCTGCTGAAGTCATAGACGAATGTGCGCAAAAAACACAACCTTACCGAATACAACATATAAGAGAATGAGCAACACTCTACAGCTCACCACCTATCCCACTTCCTATCTATAGGTGATAACTTCCACGCTTTCGAGCAAAACGGGAACCTCTTGGCGTAGTATGGACTCATTCTAAGCCTTGAAAGAGGAGAAGCGGTGGCAGCTACAGACGGGAAGTGATGACGTGTTTGCTCCCTTTGTGCGTGTGTATGTGTATGTGTTCCCTCACAACTGGAGTGGGGAAGGCCGTATTGGGAACACTCGACGGTGCAATCCTACAGTTCTGGCCGTAGCCTTTTCAAAAATGCCGAAAAAGCCGATTTTCCTGGCTTTTTCGGCCTTTCGAAATAACTTCTCTCAAAGTTAACCAATTGCGAAAGCAAGCACATTTTTGTGTTCAGCAGTTCAAGCTCTATCAGATAGCGTTAAAAAATTGCCAAGAATTTCAAAGTTCAACAGAATTCTTTCAAAGGTTAGTTTTTCGTTCAAAATTCTGCTCCATTGCGAAGGGCGGCTGCGGACGAGTTGTCGGTAGCAAGTCGTCGAAAACGGTTGCATGCTCACAACTCCTTCAGTTTTAGGTTTTTTGAGAAACGGTTGGCACCGTTCGATTCGACTCTTCGAGGTCTACACAACAATGTATACAACTTATCGGAACACAGCATTTTCGCAATGGGTGGGCAAAAATGGCTTTATCGGGCTTTTTGCGATTGGAGAAGCTTATTTTCCAAGACTTGCATGTTCTCGGAGTATCTCAAGCATGGCGTGAAGTGCTCTGACATGCCAGGAATCCCTCGAGAGTGCGCCGTGCACAATGCATATAGGATCGAACCTATCAATCGAGCGGGCGCGACAGCTTGTGGAGTGAGCGTTTGGGGTGTTTTATCAGAAATTCCTAGCCGATCTACTCAGGAATTGCTCTAAGACTGTCCAGCTAGCCCTTGGAGTGCGCCGCGAAGAATGCATATAGGATCAAACCTATCAATCGAGAGGGAGGGACAGCTTGTGGAGTGAGCGTTTGGGGAGTTTTATCACAAATTTGCAGCCGGCCTACTCAGGAATTGCTGTACTCTGTTTCGGCAAGACCTAGGATTGCGCCGTGAACAATGTTTATGAGATCGGACCTATCAATCGAGTAGACGCAACAGGGTGTAGAATGGGCGATTGGGGAGTTTATGAAAAATTCTCATCCGCCCTAGTTAGGAATTGCTCTAACACTGACCAGCTAGCCTTTGGAGTGCATCGTGAACAGTGCATATAGAATCGAACCCATCAATCGAGTGGGCGCAACAGCTCGCAAATTGCACGCGCGGGTATGTTCAGAACGCAATAACTCATCGAATTGTTGCGGCTGCGGCTCGTGGGTTTCGTAGGAAGCATAGAGGTTTAGTAGTATGCAGAAGTACAGCGTTATAGCTTCTAAAAAGGCGAAATTATTAGCGGTGTGCAAATGCATGTGAGGCTTGTGTGGCCTAATTTTTTCCCGATTTCAGTCGATCACTGCGAGAAGACGCGATGAGCTAACAGCCCACAAGTGCGCAGGCGAGCAGAATATTGAAGGCACTTTACGATGGCATGCTCATTACTCCCCTGCTGCCTAAGCTGCTTCGGCCCCATCTGACATTTTAGAGCCGTGGAGGGCAGCGGTGAAGTTTCCAGCGCTCTTTCTCGTCCACATTTGAGTTTTCAGCACTCGCTGTGGTAAGGTTCTGTTCAGCTCAAAAAGCTCTATCGAACGGTACCAATCTCGTCCGATTCCGAGAAAAGAGATTTTTTGACAACTTCGCATCGAAGACGAGGGCACTCCAGGCCGCGGCAGAGGGGCGATGACGTCATCGAAAATTGATTTTTCCGAACCGGCCCAAGTTTGGTACCATTCGATAGAGCTTTTCGTGCTGAATTGAACGGTGTTATTGAGGTTCGAAAAAAACTGTGATCTGGGCGAGTAAGAGAGCAGGAAACTTCAGCCGCTAAGCCCGCCACCCTAAAATGGCACCTGTAACTAAGGCAATTTAAAAAGCTAGGGAGTTATGAGCATGCCACCTGAAATCACCTTTAGTGTACTGCTAGCATGCGCATTTGTAGGCCGTTAGCTCTCCGCGTCTTTCCGCAGGGGTCGACTGAAATTGGAAAAAATCGTGCCACACAAGGCTAACCTGCATTTTCGCTGCGTTGTAATTTTGTACAATCATAAGCTACATTACCGTGTTTCAGCAGACTACTAGAACTTGATGCTGGCCTACAAAACCCACAAGCTGCAACCGGAAAGGTTCACAATTTACAGAGTTATCGCGCTCAGAACGCACCCGCGTGTCAAATTTAGAACAATAACGGTCGATGTTCTTCCCGCTCTTACGCCCAGATTACGGTTCTCTCGCTACTCCTAGCCGAACCATTCAATTCAGCATGAAGAGTTCTATCGAATGGTACCAAGCTTAAGCCGGTTCAGAAAAATCAATTTTCGATGACGTCATCGCCCCTCTGCCGCGGCTTGGAGTGCCCTCGCCTTCGATGCGAAATTGTCAAAAAATCTATTTTCTCAGAATCGGACGAGATTGGTACCGTTCAATAGAGCTTTTCGAGCTGTACAGAACCTTACCACTGCGAGTGCTGAAAACTCGAATGTGGACGAGTTACTATCGATCGGCACCGCCGCAGAAATTAGTCATAAAATAGGGGAAAATCGGGGAAAATACGGCACGAAAATAGCGAAAAATAGAGCTTCTTCTCGTCAAACGTCTTCTCGTTGCCTGGAAACTTTCGCCCTGGGGCAACCGAGGTCGCTGAACACGAATATGAAGTTGTTTGAAGTATCGATGGCATCGATCGATATTGATCAAATATTGATTTTTTGTGGATCAGGCGGTCCGAAACTTTAGCCCTGGGGGTAGTCGAGTTCGCTCAACACGAATCTGAAGTTCGTTTTTAAAGTATCGATCGTCATCAACCGATATTGATCAAATTATGGGGCGCGAAAATAGCGGAAAATAACCAGACGTCTTCTATGTGCCAGGGAATTCAGAACGTGCCGAATACATCGCATGACGTGCCTGGGACTCAGAAGACGTGCCAAAGAGGTCGCTCAACGTGTTTGGGGATTCACGTAGACGTGCTGAAGACGTCGTACTCTAAAAGGGGGATCATTGAGGGGTACCAGTACCAGTATTGAGGGACCGTTTCACTAAGGAAGGAGTAGTGATGAACCAATAGATCGCCCGCCCTATCACACTCTATACTGTACTTACTGCTAGCCTTTTGTACTCCGTAGGGGAAAAAGCTGTACAAGTAGAGCAGCTATGTAGCTTTACGTGATTGTCCTTAGCTTAGTGATACTGCAATATCGCGCGAAGCGCGCAAGTGCGAGGCACGCTGATAGGCGTGTCGTAGCACTTGTACTTCTATAGTGGGTCTGTCGAAGAGCAGTCGGATGACGCGACGGTCATGGGGCATCCTAAAAGTTAGTTGCCTAATATGTCCCTTATTCGATTATTATCCTTTCTGTCCCTTTTTCATAAATGTTAGAGGTCCTTCAGGAACTTGATCTCGTCGCCAACCACTCCACCTTATTTATATTGGGCGAGCACTTTGAGCTCGTAGCTCATAGCATGGGCTATAAGGCAGAACCAGGAAACAAATTCTGCGTGAGTAGGTCATGTGTTCATGTGAAATTGGCTAATATTCTCGATTAATATTCTTTGGGTTTTGTGATAGCAGGCCAAAAACGCGTTTAGAATTTTTTAGGTAAAGTGCGTTAGATATTTATTTATTTATTTATTACGTCCCGAAGACGTGCTCACACGAAAAAACAACTAAGAAGAACAGAAAATCGCATAAATGAAGGAAAAAAGACAAATATCACTGGAACTGAGTAAAATACTAGTCTAGTATAACCAACCATGCATAAAACAGCATCCAATCAAACCAAATGGAACGCAAACGCTACAACAAAAACAATAGATGGACAGCGAAGCAGAAGAGGTTTTGAAACAACATCTCACTTTGCACCAATCTTATCTTTGAATTGCCACCGTAGTACTTGCCGCCATATAAAAAAAAATAAAAATAAAAAAATATTAAGACTATTAACATTTTTTTTTACTAAAAACCTGTAAATTGGCGACCATTAGGAAGGTCACCGGGGATATATTGTCGAAAAGAGGAACTTTATGAAGTTAACCAAGCCATTGGAATGCTAAAATCATGCAATGTCGAATCATGGAAAAAAGAAATTCAGAAAATCCTGAGCACGCGTCCCGGGGCGGGCTCCGTGTTTCAGGAGCCTCATTATACTGGTACGCACCACGGGGACGGCCCAGGAATAAATTTTTCTCTTCATATGTAGTGAGATATTGGTAATAGATTGAACAAAACCTTTGCATGACAAGGATCGAGGTGACGGCTGGGTAACTTTTTGAGGAAGGTTGAATGTTAACTATAGAGAAAAAGTGAAACCATTCAGCATAAGAAAGAATTTTTTTGAGGAATCACGATAAGAAAAAATATCCAATCTATTTACTGTTGTTTTCTATTTTTTGGTACAAAAAACGATGTCGTTCCAAGGCCCCTTCATAGGCAACAAAAAAGAGAGGAATAAATAAGGATCGAAGTACACAGGCTAGCGGGGAGGACGAGAACATAGGTGCAAGCAATCATTGTGACACTAGGCACTGGTAGAGGCTGGCAGAAGAATGCATCGTTCAATCAATGGATGACACTGCTTGAGAGAAACATCCACCGGTTCACTGGAAAGCAGTATGTTAAAAGCAGTTCTCGTTGAAATTGAAATCACCCCGAAGGGCAAGATTCACCAACCTTCGTCTGAACCCCGAGCCCGACTGAACCTGAAAGACGTCAATGGGTAGAAGACGGAACCATCTAGAGCACCGGTAGAACACAATATTGAACAGCTTATCTCTACTAGGACGGTGGATTTTGCGGTAAAAGATGCTGAACCTATTTTGCCTTAAACTAGCGGGCCGATAAACCCTGTACTTGCTCGCTGAGAGATTCACCTCGTTCCTGATAATGCGAAAGCAAAAGACCAAGTCAGATATTATCCTACGGACTTGAAGTGGCAGAAGCTTAAAAAGCTTCAGGCGATTTTCATAGCTAGGAAGATGTAGGCGATCTATAGTGTTCGAGCAACGGTACCATAAAAGCCTTGTAAAAAGCTTCTGTACTTTCTCGATTTTGAGACAAGCTTTCTAGTTCTGGGGCTCCATAACGACGAGCAATATTCTAAGTGAGGCAATACGTACGACTTGTAAAGGCGAATCAATTTTGCCACATCGGAACATTTAACATTCCGAAAACTTAGGAAAAGTGCTGAGTACGATTTCCGAACAATGTAATCTATGTGAGCTCTGAATTCAAGCGTGGGTTCAAAGAAAACTCTCAAGTCCTTAACAATACGACAGCTAGACAACGGCACACCACTAACCTCATATTCCACAGCCTCCAAAGTTCCAACATGCATCATCTGGCATTTATTCAAATTTAGGGGAATTTCCCACTCAGATGCCCATGCAGCCATTTTTTCAATAGCATTTTTCAATGCTTGCCTCACTTCCACATAATTACTCGAGGTATAAGATCCGTAAATTTTTATGTCGTCAGCATAGGCTTGAACTCTGACAAGAGGCGAAGTTTTAAGTAACAGTAGGAGATCGCTAGTATAGAGGATGAAGAGTAATGGTGACAAGACACCCCCTTGAGGGACACCACTAGTACAACGGTAAATACTAGAAAAACTACTATTTATTCTAACAGTGAAAGTACGGTCTTGAAGATAGGATACTAGCTACTGCAACAGCTTTCCGCAGATACCAGCTTGCTGAAGTTTGGAAACAAGTTTGAAGTGGCAGACCTTATCAAAAGCCTTTGAGAAATCGAAATATATTATATCCAAAGAACCACCATCGTTAACAGTTCTGCAACAGTCATAGTAAAGGTCAATCAGATTAGTTAGCGTGGAGGCACCCGGCATAAAGCCGTGCTGCTCCGCAGCAATGATCGACCGCTCTTTCAGGAAAGAGAGAATCTTCGCACTCACAATTTTTCCATGACCTTAACAGGGGTTGGGGTGAGGCTAATAGGCCTAAAGTCAGTCACAGTGCAGCTTCCAGAACGTTTTGGTAAAGCGGTGACAATAGCCTGCTTCCATAAATAAGGTACTTCACCATGGAATAAGGACATATTAAAAATGTGTGCAAGAGGTTTGGAAAGAGCAGTGCGACACTTCTTGAAAATTATTTGTGGAATACCATCCCATGGTTCAGAACAAGATGGCTTGAGTTCACCCAAAATGCGAAAAATGTCCTCCGGATGAAAGTAAAAAGTTGGATCAAATTCGGACAAGGGATGCCTGTTTTCAGCGTTTACTAAGTTGCTATCCCCTAAGGAGATGTCTTGTCCTGCGGAAAAGACACTGGCAAAATACTCCGCAATGCGGCAAGCTTTCTCATTGTCAGATAAAATAGGGTTTGATTGTTCGTCTACAATTGTGGGAATAGAGCCAGTATTCTTCATCCTCCTACGAACGTATTGATACAGACAACAAGCAGACCTGCTGTGCGAAAGGCGTCGCTCATAATTATCCAAGAATTTTACTAAATGGTAGTTTATATCTGCACAGACCTTCTTGTAAAGGGAATTGCTGAGGGCATCTCTGTTTTCATTGAACAACCGCTCTTTCTGACAAAGAAGGTTGTGGATATGCTTAGGATATTTAACATGATTTACTCTCGGCACTTTGAAAGGAACAAACAAGGCTAGAGCCGAATAGAGAACTTTGCAAAACCGCTTGTACAACTCAGAGACTGAACTATATTTGTCGAAGACTGACCACCAATCAACAGAACTCAAATGTTGACTAAGTAAGGCGAAATCGACGTTGGCAAAATCTGGTCTTGGACAAATGAATGAGCTCCAGCTCTGAACAAGCAAGTCAAATTCAACTACTGAATGGTCCGAAGAGGCAAACGGCGCAAGCACGGAAACATTGGAGATGTTATTGGACAATGACAGAATTATATCAAGTACATTATCGCCATGCGTCGAGTCATTTACTAATTGACAAAAACCTGCGTATTCAAAAAATCAAGAAATTTGGAGGATAAAGCATTCAACGCCTGACGTTGAGCCCAATTGATCTGGAGGTTGAAATCACCCATGATTATTGTATCCTTATAACTGCATGAAAGATCTTTGAGAAGTTCAATCAATAAGTCACCATTGTGATGGGAAGAGCTAGGAGGTCGATAAACTACTACCAGACGAGTAAACGAGTAAAACGGGGGGAGAATGATGTCAACACAAAGCACATCATTAATGCCTGGTCGGTCCAGTTTGACTTCCCTCACACAAAGATCTGATTTAGCTAGACAAAAAAAAACTCCGCCCTACATGCACTATTTCTATCTAGAATGCTAAATAACCCAGTTTTCCCTTCTCGGCCATATGTTTCTTGGTGCATAATCTTCCTCTCACCATTTCTGATATTTGCCGCTAGCGGAAACTGGATTCTTGCATTAGGTCGTTGCACATGAGATGGCCGATTTTGCTGCCTCAATTCTGATTGATTCTTCGTGGCTAAGAATGAACCCATTTCAGGCATTTTAGACAGTCTCTGAAAGTGCAGAATAATAGACTTTGTGACATAACTGTTTCTTGCGAGGTTTTGAGGTCGTTTTTATAGTATAAATCAACGTGATATTCAGGTGCTCAACTTACATGACTGGAAAAGTGGAGACGACGCCGCGGTCGCAGCTCGTAACATCAACGCTGCATTTGGGAAGGATTTCGCTAAGGAACGCACAATTCGCCACTGGTTCGAAAAGTTTCGATCTGGAGATGAAAGTGTCGATGATGAAGATCGAGATAGGCCGCCATCACTCCTTAACGACGACTAACTCAAAGCCATGGCGGAAGCAGATTCGCGTCAAATTGTGAAGAGCTAGCAGTTGCGCAGCACTATCAGTTGCTACTTGAATGCGATCCGTCGCCGCACGAATGCGTTCGGAAAAGTAAATAAATTGGATAAATGGGTCCTACACGAACAGACCGTCGGGGAGGTGCTGAAGCGCCACGACACCTGTGCGTCGTTAACGGTGGGCAATCTATGGGAGCCTTTTTTGGAGGGGATTGTGACATGCGACGAAAAACTTTTCTCAGTGACTGTCGCAATGGTCCCAAATCTTTCTTCCAATCTAGGAATACTATCAAGAATTTCTCCTGTAGGAAAAGCCTATGAAACATGTAGCTTTCTAGACCCTTTTGAAACCTGTAGAATACCTGATCTAATTTATTCCCATACCGGGTCAAAAGCCTATTCTTAGATGTGACCTGAGCTATTACTGGGTGTAGCAGGTGCAAGAGAGTGAAAGAGTGGAAGCGATAATTGATGTTTTTCAACTTGAGTTTTATTTGAAGCGATAGATTGCAATCTTCTCATTGTTAGTCCAAAGAAAGATTACTTTATGGAATGGGTAGCGAGGGCGTAAAGAAAGCTTCTACCGCTAAGCGCAGAAAAAATTTTGAAATTGATTTCTATTCGTAGTTAGCAGGTCACCATGAAGAGAGCCAAATTCCTTCGAATTCTGCTCGAAGTTTGGTCGTCACGTGGAACTAGGTCTAGACTAGCCTCGTTTAGATGATACAACGACACGAATACGACACGGCGCATTAAAATCACTAATGCTCACATGATCAGTGATATGAAACTGGACAAAGAAATTGAACGTAGGCTAGGGAAATGACAGCGTCGACTGCTGAATGCCTCTCGTTGTTTAGTTAAAGCTCCTATTCAAAAGTGCGTGGCTTCTTATGAGGCACGCGAGAAGCCTAAGAGCGGTCTGCTTCTTGAAAGCTGCTCGCAGATGAACAGCTAGACGAGGATTTCAAGATGTCTTACGGAAACTTTCTGCTTCAACCTTTTTGTGTTTTTAAGGTTGATAGAAAATAATTTATTTTATAATAATAAGACAAAGCCAGGCAGCTCTTCAGCCAAACAAACAGCAGATGTTGTGGAATCTCTTAAAACAGGACATTTGCTGTCTAACCTAGAAATTCAAGTTGCGTTCTTTCCTTATTTTCTTCATTAGATTTTTATCTTATAAGTTGTTCCTGGGCTTTCAGCTTGGTTGATGGCTTGCCATGATTGTTGCGTTCTTGTTCTAGTGTTTGTTTGTTTCTTATTATTGAGCGCAGTATCATGTACTTGAATAAAAAAATTTAAAAAATAAGAAAAATTTCAAATTGCTAGATGTTAACAATTTTAAATGGCAAGTCTACATCAAAAACTAGATCACCTGTCGCTTTTGCTGACAAATTGCTTTGATGAGGCTAAAATTTATTCGTGACAACCCTTTTGGAATCACAGGAGAGCCACTATATACCATGTTTGAAGGGCACATTGTCACAGATAGGCTTAACAAACTTGGATGAAGCAAAATGAGCACCATGCAAACGGGATGTCATCGGAATTATGCCTCCCTCGTCATGCATCATTCACCAAAGCAGCGGTCTTTCCGAGGCTACTCGCTGAGCTGCTTGCTAGTCTAGGGCAAACAGAAGGTTTAGACGCTCTGACTCGTCCACGACGCTTATCCTCTAATGACTCACTAATTTACCTTCCAGCACCTGAGAAATTGCGAAATTCTTACTTCGTTGTGAAACTCGAAAAGCACATATGCTACCGGCTCCGTTTCAGACACTTGTAACCGAATTAGAGCGGAATGCTCCCCACATTATAGCGACGACCAAATGAAGAGTTGCGGTCTAGACAAACACAGTCGAGGAAGGGAAATAGAGCCAAAACCCCGAGAATGGCGAAGAACAGAAATTGCTGAGTGAGGAGTTGTGGCAATGCTGCGAAAGTCTACTATAGAACATGTCTGCACTGGTTTTGTGTTCCTTATTGGTCTCTAGTTATCAAGTGGACCTTCTATCCCTACAGCACCTTTAAATTATAACCATAGTTGTGACAAAGCATCTATTCCGTCAACTGCTGCTTTTCAATCTCTTGTTGGACTTGACAAACAACAACTCAAAAATCGGCAAAGGCCTCTTGTTAAAAAACCCAACGCGTATTCTAAACAGAATTGAATGAAATCGTAGTGGAACCTTTCACTCGTCATTCTGTATCTTGAAAAGAATTGAAGGTTCATCGTCTACAAGGCAGACCATGACCAACACCGACTAGTGGCACGATTAGTTACACTTATATGCAGACCCAACGACTCCAAAATGACTTCGAAATTTACGAAAAAGATAATGCTGTTTAACTTTGTGACATGCCTCAGCCTTTTCTTGGTTAGCTGTAAACACAAGCGGCTATTTCAACTGTAGCACTGAGTCTTGAGAAAAGAAAATCACTTTTCTTGCCCGTGATCTGCTATTATTCTTTCATAAAGTCATTTTTAAAGAATGAAATTTGGGTTCGTGAAACTATGTTCATTTTCTTTCAACAGTTACATCTGGCAGTCATACGTTAAAACACACTTGATTCTGCGGCTTTATTAACACTTGGTGGGATAGTCGAAGCAGCAGCGGGCCAAGCCTACCATGCCTGGTTGATCTCGGGTAACACCACTATATAAAAGGATAAAGGGTATAGGACGGCGTTATTCAATCCCTTTGGGATCTTTGAGATCCGCATTCTTCTTCTACGGGATGTCGTGGATGCGAGTTGAATGCGGGTTTGGCCATACAATGACTTGCGGTGGCCAGCCGATGAACAAATCAGCGCTTTATCCTTCCCAGACACGTCTGGTACCAAATCACCGACCCCGGAGGGATGGAAGGCTTGGTTGGCCTGGGCGGGAAATCCGAACCAGGAACCTGATATAGGGTGCAGCCGGCTCCTCCTCCGACTGCCCTCCACGCGCCCGTAACATCACTCTATACGTATTACAAGAATTACTCTTACATGAGAACCACGGGAGGATGCATTTTACGAGCGCGGAAGTTTCCTAGCCGTATTGTTTAGGTTATTTGTAGATAATATTTTGATTGTCGTTAGTGTTCCTCCCGACAGTACTGATGTATTAGCTAAGGTGTCTTTTTTCAATTCATGTAGATTCCATTTGCTTCCGCAGGTAAATAAACATGATTTTTTGCTCAAGTGTACGAGAGTACTAGTGCAAAATTTCGACAAATATTTCACTAGTTATGGATAAAATGGTTCAAGTGAATTTGTGTTCTTGGAGATGCATGTTGCCCTTGATGGGCTTTCATAACCCTCCCTCTTGCGCACGGCTACAGACTATTGGCCGAAATGATTGGATGTCAGCAAGTTGCGAGCGTAGCAGTCTCTTCGAGATGCCAAAAATGAACTGCTCCTACACCCTTATTTTAGCTGTGCATTATACCAATCCCTGGCTCCTTTGAGATAGATATTTGTTTCGGCAATGAGTGCCGCGTGGAGGTTCAGTGTTTGCGGTGAATTCCTCTTGGATCATCTTTTTCCTGACCGACTTAGCTACACCCGTGTTTTCTCAAAGGGCAACTCACCACGACACGGCGTCTCTACGTCTGCGCCAGTCAAATAGCGAAGTACATCGCTTTCGCTAATCCGTGACAGTGATCTGTTTACCTGAACCGCATAGCAGCATGGCAAGTGCAGCCAAAAATAAGTGCAAACTGGACTTTCATTTTAGAGTGGAGACTTCTCGAAGACGTAGAAAGAAGGAGAAATCTGAGAGATTTTGTTGAATCTAGCCAAAGTATTTTTTAGATCAGCTCAAAAGCTTACTAAGCAGAAAAGTAGCGAGCAGAAAGACTAAAAGGAACCAAGTCAGAGAGGCTGAAGGTCAGTGATAGTCAAATCCTTTGGAGCGCGCCACGTATTTCCTTTTCTACATGCAGACCAATTAGAAAGATAGCAGTTGACTGAAACTGCCAGCCTTCAATTTGCGTCAAGCACAGCCAGTTAAGGAATTAGCACCTCTGGAACGGCCTCAAGCTTTACTGTCTCGACTTGAGGCCGATCGTAAGTGATATAAAGAAGTCCTCTGCCCCCATCAAAGCCTCTAAGGCTTACGGTAGGCCGATATTTGGGTATGGAACAACAACATTTTACCCAATTAAGAAGAAAAACATACTTAAACCAGAAAAAGCCCAAACCGCTTTGCTAGAAAATAACTTGTCAGAAAATGTGGGTTTTATTACCATGCTATTCCCAATAGTGATGTAAGAAAAAACACCTTAAGCAAAAGACACCTTCACACAGACGAAGATTGTACGCCCTCGTAATGGTTCACAACATTCTCCACGTTTTTGTGGACTTGATAAACGTGATTTCTTCATGGTGAGACTACCTTCATAGAACCCGAAGTGAGGACATAAACTTTCATTAAATAATCAATCCGGCATAATTTTGTTTTGTTAAAGAGCAGTTGGGTTTACATTAAGTTGGCGAAAACACAGTTATGCCATGCAAGTTAAAGCCATTTATTGAGATTTACAAGTCGTTAAATAATTCTAGGCGATAGCGGGACCTTAGGGCAGAGTTCCTCTAGGTTTCTTCTCCTTTTTGTTGTACAATCATTTCGGGGTGTGCTTTATTGTGTGTTTTTTCTCATTTTTTGCCTGAAGCGTTAACTAATGTTCATATTGGCTGCGGTGCTTGTTCAATCTTTGCTGCATTTTATTTTATACAGCTTCTGACTACATTGTTCTTCACATAGGTTTTAGCCATGTAATGAATAATAATATTATTATTAAGATTAGTATTGAATAATAATATTATTAAGATTAGTAATGATAATGTCTGCCCTGAACCTCAAGCCATGAAGGATTTCTAATAGCTCTCTAAGCAACAGCGCTCACCGCAATTGAGCCTACGTTTAACCCTCTTCCCGAGTGAACTATTACAGTTTTGTTCTGAGTTAATGTGAAGCTTTTACCATTAAAACAGTCTCAACTATAACCAACAGATCTGAAATTTTTGCCCTTTTTGCGAAATTCATAAAGCATTCATCACAGAAACGTTAGTCTATTGCACTCGAAAAGCATTCCTTGTTTTACCCCCTTTATTTCTTCGTTTAAATAACGCCTTTCGGGATCAGCACTATTGTCACCAGAACTTTCCATTAGATGGGTTTGATGGTTCTATTGTTGTTAGGTAGCAGAGAGTCTTGTGAAGCCCACACAGCGCCGTTTCTTGGTTTTCGCCTTTGATGTTTTAGTCATTCATTGCGTAATCGGTCATTGTCTCGATTTAAGATTGTATCTACTTTCAGTTTTCACTTCTAGTAAAGCAATTATTCAAGAGCTTCAAGCTTTTCAAAGTCAAGGTGCAGGACAGTTCTGCACCGCAGCGCTGGATTACATGAATCGAGTGAGACATGCAGTTCTGCAAACGGACATTTATCAATTTTTTGAAACTAGTCATTTCAAGAAAGTGATGTGGACATATATTATTTAGGAACAAATTTCCTTTGGATGACTTGAATAGTTCGTCAAATAGTCATACCTTCCTTGGCGCAACTTAGTGTAGAGCCTTGTATCTGCTCGATTTTCAACATGTAGCAGTGTAAAGTTTTAAATAGGTCAAGAACAATATCGGTCATTCCGAACTGGGGAACTCGAAGTACTCTCGTACGGACCGCCTTCGCAAACGCGCTGTGCAGTTTTGCCAGTAGGCGTTTCGGAGAGAAAACTCTTCACTTGTGGGCGAGTCGCAGTAGCTGACGACGTCCTCGTAGAGGTGCTAATGCCAATAACACCAAGGCGTACCAGAGTCGAGCAGTGCGGAGAACTGCATTTCATAAGCACGTGTTGCGGAGGGGAAGATTTAACGACAGGGAGTTCTACTGCGATGATAATTAAAAAACCGGTGAGCGAAGAGAATTCCTTTATCTTGCTCAGCAGCAGGGAGCCATTTTTCATGAGTCGTTTCTTTTGTCTCGGATAAGAATCTTTTTGCAGAATAGAATCTGCATTGTAGAATACGTAGACATGCAGGCTTCCGAGTAGTAGAGCTGTATCTCATTACTTACATGAAATCATCGAGACTGTTAACCAGTTCCATGGTGCAATTCAATTTTGCGAGCAGCTCTGCCAGTTGGAGGAATAAACTTCTGGAGCTACATAGAAACAAAGTTCAGCAGCAATAAACATAACGCTCGATAGAGCTTTGAGAAGTGCACTCTCCAGAAGCGATCCCGTTGAAAACTCCGATGAGAACACCCTGCACATCTTTCCAAAACAAAGAGTTATCACAACAGGAACACACATGCAACTGTCCAAGGACTCTCCACACGCAGCTCTCCAACTCTCTCTAAGGCATAAGATTTCACCTAGTTTTATTTGACATGATAAATTGAGTTTCGGACGGAGATATATTTTGTCCGAGTTGGCTCCCTGAACTTCACATTATTTTTTGAACCAACTTAATAGCACACTTAGAACGACGTTGTGGCACAGCTTATTACCGTATGTAACACTGGTACCATGCTCATCATATATTATTGCGAAATGAATCGTTGCCACAAACTGTCAAACGAGTTGGTGCTTCCTCAATACGTAGCTTACATCTCCTACTGGCTTGCTTTGCTACCTCAGCTCGTGCAAACGTAAGACCGGCGTGCTCGTGGTCGTCACACAATTTTTATTTATTTATTTATTCATTTATATGCCTTTCAATATTTTACAATATGCGGCATCTCATTAGATCGATCCATTCGCGTTTCGTTTTCGTTCTTGCTTCTTCTTGCCAATTGCATGTTCCAAAGGCTTTCTGGAATACATCCCGCCATCTAGATTTAGGTCGTCCCACTGTTCGTTTGGAAGGCGGACACCACTCCATAATCTGACGAGACCACTTATTATCAACAGTATTAGAGATCTTCCAGCAATATGTCCATTTTCTTACCATGGCACAGTCAACCACATCTTTGACTTTAGTAATTCCTCGCAGCCACACGTTTCGCTTTCTATCTCGAAGACTCACTCCAACCATTTGACGTTCCATGCGCCTTTGTGCTGCTGCAAGTTTATCCTTGGCTGACTTTGATAGAGTCCAGGTCTCAGCTCCATACAGCATTGACGGCAATATACACATATTAAACAGGCGTCTCTTCCACTTCATCTCGACTGTCCTCGGTGTTCAAAAGTTTGCATATCGACAGAAATTGCTCCAGCCTGCACGAATCCTACGGGTGATTTCTTTGGAGGGATCTCGAGTGAGGGAGATATCTTGTCCCAGGTATATGATAGACTTCACACTGTCGACGTCTTTTCCCCTGAGGGTGATGGATGTGTCAGATGTCGCCATTATCTTCGTTTTTGAGGCACTTATTTTCAAACCACAACTGAGCGAGTTTTGATCTAATTCGTTAACCATGGTTTGCAGTTCTTCCTCGGTTTTTGCAATTAGAACAACGTCGTCAGCAAAGCGAAGGTTGGTGAGCCAAGTTCCGTTAAATGATATTCCATAACCATTCCAAGTAAGTTTTCGAAAAATATGCTCCAACGTAGAAGTGAATAGTTTTGGTGAAATCGTATCACCTTGGTGGATCCACGACAAACTCTTACTGGAACGTCTGTTCCTCCGAGACGAATTGTAGACTGCGCTTTTGAGTAGATTTCACGAAGCAGCCCTATCAGTTGATGATTCGCTCCTTGTTCTTGAAGGGCCGTCCATAACGCATTCACTTCCACTGTATCAAAGGCCTTCTCATAGTCAACGAAAGCTATGAAGAGAGGTATTTGGTATTCGGTGCATCGTTCAATCAGCTGATTTACAGCATGTAGATGATTGATATTGGAGTAGTTTTTTCGAAAACCAGCCTGTTCAGGAGGTTGTTCTGCGTCCAATACCTGATCGAGTCGCTTCAGAATTACTCTCGTGAGAAGTTTGTATAAAACAGACAGGAGAGAGATTGGACGGTAGTTTTTCAGCTCAAGTGGGTCGCCTTTCTTATGCAGAAGTACAGTTACGGAATCTGTCAGCTTCTCGGGCACGGATAAAGTGCACAAACAGTGGTTGAAGAATTCAGTTATTAGTGGACAAGACTATTTGTGCCTAGCTGCAGCATCTCCGTAGCAATACGATCATGTCCTCGGGTTGTCCCTGGTTTCGTGGATTTGATGGCTGCCTCTATTTCACCTTGCAGAAATAATGGACATGGAATATTCGTGTTGATTGGAGTGTATGTGACAGTAACCGTAGATGCGTACAGCTGCTCGTAGAAGTGTTTTGTCGCCAAGCTAATCTCGTCTTTGGTTTTGCACAAGAACCCCTCCTCGTTCCTCAACTGGAACAATTGTTTCCTTCCAACCGATGCTTCATGTCTAATCCTCTTGAGAGAGCGGTTTGATCGAATGGCCTTCTCAACGAGTTGACAATGGTGTTTGCGTATATCATCTTTTATCATTCGCCTCAGCAATTTACATGTTTCTATGTAGCTAACTCGGTCGACCGCTGTTGCAACGTTTTTCTTCAGAGTTTGTCGATGTTTCATCAGTGATACCGTGTTCACTGACAGGTAGCTGCGGTACTCTTGTTGTTGTGTTGCGGCCTTCGCCGCACTGGTGATGTAGGTGCAAATTTCACCATATCCATTGGAAGGTGAATGCAACTGAGAAGGGCAAATGGTCGAGATTCCATTTTGGTACAGACTAGCATCAAAACAACTACGAGAGTGTGGTTTTCTTTTCTTCTTCACTGTAAATTTTGGACACCGAAGCACACCCCTGAGTAAGCGATGGTCCGTCTCGAATTCTATAGTTCCTGTTCTTACGCTCTTGAATTGAAGATGTCGACATGCAAAAATATGGTCGATACGATTCCGTGTTTTTCCATCCGGGGCTCGTCACGTCCACTTCTTTCCTTTGCGCGTTTTGAAGAAGGAGGCCACTGCTCGTATTCGGAATTTCTCGCACATCTCTATGAGAAGCTGTCCCCTTTCATTTCTGTCACCAAACCCATTAGGTCCGACTGAGTTCTCGATAGAGCTTTCCTTCGATCCGATTTTTGCATTAAAGTCGCCAAGAAGTATTGGGTGTACTTCAACTGCGTTTGATCTTTGAGTATTCCCAAAGTTTCTCACTGTGCACAATATACACTTCCGGATTGCCTGAGACAGCATCGTATCGAGTTTTTCTAAGAAAAGGGAATAATCGTCGTCATACTCGGAGTTGCTATTCGTAGACGGAGGTGCGTATACAGAAATTAAACGGACTATGTGGTTGTCGAACCGCAGATCCAGGCGAGATAATCTGTTACTTTCTCGAGAAAATGCATCTACGAATGGTATAAGGCGGCTATTCACTATAAATCCGGTACCAGGCGGTTCTTGAGCATTTTCTGGGCCTGCATAGAAAAATCTGTAGCCGAATCGTTTAGGTCCATGCATCCGGTTCCCCTCCATTTTAGTTCGGTAAGCGCCAGGACGTCCACGTAGGTTGTCTTCAACGATTCCTGCAGTTCCAGCAGCCGTTCTCTGATGGCTAGTCTTCTGACGTTTAGCGTCGCTACCTGGATTGATTCTAAATGAGCTTGGAACTCACTCGATCCTGCTGTTCCACGGCTTCCTGGATCGACGGGCATCTCCGGTGAGGTTGTTGAAGAGCGGTGAGATAGACCGACCGCTCGGCAGGCACGACGAGGGAGAAGTCCCACACAATTTTTACGTAGTACATATTGCTAACAAGGACAGTCGGAAGAGGTGCTGGCTGCCGCTTCCATGTTCTTGGTTAGAATTCTCCGTGCTGGCCAACTAAGGCTTCCATCCCTCCGCAGTCGGTGAATCGGTACTAAACGTCCTGGAAAAGAAGCATGCTTAATTTTCCATCGGTTGGCCACTGCAAGTCACTTTATACTAGGTCCAATACCCATTCAAATTGCCTGAATAATATGCGTAGAAGTAGAGTGCATGGCGCAGGGGATTGACCAGCGGATTCCTTTGTCTTTTATCTGTTGCGTGCTAACAGACACGAGCGCATTAGAGTCTTCATAGATTTATTTCATTAACGACGGCAGTATGTACATACAGGTATGGATCGTAGTGTTGTAATATTATTAGTATTACATATTAGTGACGACTAGATTCGAACGACTAGGCGATTAGCTACGTATGGACACCGGATTTATTGCGCTTCGAGCAATGAGAGAACGGCGAGAGATGAACGATCGCAGAGAAAGCTGTTTGGTGTTAGAAGAGAAGGGATGAACAGCGGAGGAATGACCTTTGTAAGGCTAACGAGAGAGAGAGAAAGGGGCTGGGTTTCCGTTGAAGATCATAGCAGTGGTGGGGTTGCAGCGGGCAGTGATCAGGCGACTCCTGACAGGGTACTGCTTCCTGTTGATCGACGTCGGAGACGCATCATCGACTGCACCTCCTCCTGTTTCACGTCCAGCGACTCCTTCATGTTCTCCTTTTCTTCAACGAGGTGCCAGGCGGCCGTTCTGCAAAAAGCTGAGCTCATGACAAGTGCTCCAAATCGCCGTTCACTCTAAATTGGACCAGAAGGAAGTCATCGAGCCATCAAGCGAGTTTCGTGTAGAAATTATTCTAATCAATTAAATGTTAAAATAAATGTAAGAAATTCAAGAAGTTGAGCTCAAGTCGGCTTCACTATCTAGAAGTCCCTGTTCAACGCTAAGAAAATTCTACCCTCTTAATTTATTCACTTTTTGGCCAAGTGCAAACTAGCAGCAGCACGTACTCAACTAACTTTTTGAACCGAAACGTTTCGTTTTTTGTAGAATGTTTTGTAGAATTTCTCGCCGACAAATTTTCCTTTTTTAATTTCTTACGACCAACTAGTCAGGTTTCTGAAATAAAGACTATTGTTTGGAAACGGGTTCATTATATAATGCTAACCTGTAAACCTTGGTGTGAACCAACGGTCCGACCTTCCCATAGTGAAATGTGTCTTCGAAGATTTCACGATACCAATACTCTTCATGTGTTTCTGGTGTCCTGTCCGGAAAGCGATCGGCTCTGTCGGCGAACATTTGGTCCGAGACTAATGTGGTCGCATGTCGATGAACTATATCGCCTAGGTCGGTTTTTCCTGAAACACGAATGGATTTCTCGACTTGATAACAACTTTTTGGCAGTGAGCAGTTGAAAATCTAAGGTCCATAGAGGTTAACTGGTTAGCCAAGGCTCTGTAGTGCCATATCATTGTTACACTTTGTGTTCTCGTTAAAAAGCTCGTAGAGAACTTGACATTCTTTCAAGACAAACTTGCTTTGTTGTCATTTATTTCTCATCTGAACGCCTTGAACGCCTACTAACTCCAAGAATCAGTTATGAAAGAAACTGGTGACTGATGTACAGATACGGAGATGCAGTCGAGATACGTGGAAAGGTTGCACCACTTGTGGTAGTGCAACCTTTCCACGTAGTGGCCAAGTAACTACCACAGACGGAGCAGGATAGTATCTCACGGATTTAGGCAGATAACAACATGTACAGGGTGGCCCATAAGTCCTGCAACAAAAACATAGGCGTATAAAAAGGCTAAGAGTACACCAAATTTGGTGCACTTTTAAACAATGTTTGCCCATGGTTCGCAGATTATGGTGGAGCGGCATTATTCATAAGGGACCACTCCTGGATTGATAAGAACCTTCAGATCGAGTGGGTTGCTTTGCAGCTCGCGTCGCAACACCTCGTACGGAATTTTACTTCTTATTCGTTCCAATGAAGATATTGAACAATAGTTTTCCCAGGCTTTAATGAGCAGGACATTTTCTTTAAGACGGGTAACAAACAAAGATCGAAAATCTAAAGATTCAGAAATTTCACAGCTAGTCTTTCGTAGGTGCAATGTTTGGCGGATGGGCTGAGAACCGCTACCACGTCCTTTTCTTTTGCTGTTAGAAGAGCCGCTTTACCAGAATGTGCATTTTGCCTTTAAACAGCCCGATTACATGGTATTCTGTTTTTGTTCCCATCAAACGAATATCTTTATTGATTTTCACTCTTTTTACATAAAAACCTAGGGTGTGAGGGGAGACATTTTGGAAGATCGTGTATGACAAAAACCTGCCATGCGTGGCCGTTGTTTTTATATCATCAGGTTCCCGCAAAGGTAGTATTAAACACACTATTATTCTGACCTTTCTGGGATCGCTCAACTTTAAGAAATTTTTCATCAAATCAGGCAGAGGCTGAATACACATTTCGGACGACGCGATCCAACTGCGCTTACAAATTTTTCTCTCTACTTTCTTCTCCTCATAGTCTTCTCCTCGCTTGTAGGCTTGTAGAGTTTTTCTTGTAGTTTTCTAGAAACTACATATTGCTTAGTAATAGATTACGCACACGGCTGAATATGGCATTTGTTCCAGCTGGTTGCTGCATCGTGTATGATCAGAAGATTAAAGCGTGCTTCTATTGCAGTTCAGATCCGTTCATCTAATGTTCACTCTTGAGAAGCCTCTGAACTGTCCTACACAACACCATCATACTGTACGTTCAACAACCAATCTTCCGAAATTTAGTCACATCGGAATGGAAGCGCTCCACCACGGGCCAGAGAAGAATTTTCGGTAGTTTTACGTGAGAGCGCATTACTTTGTAATAAGAGCAGCCACAACCGTAATACTTTCCAGATGTATAGAACTAAGTATGTGCTGCATAACAGTTGGGATGCGGTTCTTTTCAATTGGAAAAAAAGACAACCAATAAGGTCGCCTAATTTTGTTGCAGGACTTATGGGCCACCCTGTACTGCTAAACAGTCCCGCCGAACCTCAATTTCTGCGAATGACACCACAATCGTCTCCCCTCGTCCTTGTTGTGCACCAAATTTGACACGAAGGTCTATCGTCATATCTTTTGTTCAGGGCTTTCCACCGTATGGCCTCATAACGATTTATTGTTGCGACCAAAACTCTAGCGCCCGGCAGGACTCGAGCCCGCCGCTGATGTCAGTATGAAACACGTTAAGCTGGTACCCATCGGCACTCACCCGTATGTCGGAATGAGCCGGCCGCTGATGTCAGTATGAAACCCGTTACGCTGGAGGTATTGTATACCTATTTTATGTGCGTCCCGGCGTTTTTTTGCCATCCCAAGGAAGTCCTGCTACTGACCCTCGTCGAGCAGGTGTCAGTGGAACGCATTAGGTGACCGGTCCACCTAATTCTTGACGACTCCGCTTATGCGACAAAATCTCTGATTCTAGAAAGTCGACGAAGCTCAAACTCCGTAGGTTTCTCTGTTCTTTAGCGTGAATCATGTAACACAAAGCATGGCTCTCTCGACTCCAAGTTGTACGACATTGGCCGCGCCTTCAAGCTGCTTTCATAGGATCCTGGTTTCTGAGGAAGCGTTAGCGCGGAACAGTGCAGTGGAAAGGTGAGTACGGAGATGGACATTCTTCCTCTTCCTAACGACTTCTTCGACGTATTCTCGTTTCCTCCTGCCCAGTTCGGTACCATGTCGTTGGACATGCTGGCCTCGCGATCTAGATTCACGCAGCTCGAGTAATCGGAGATCTTCGTTCAAACGAGCGAGATGTTCGTTCAGCAGAGCATCGGGAACTCTTCGATTCCGTAGGATTCGGTCTCCAGTTGTTCCTCTGGTCGCGCGTTCCACACATGGGGTTGACCTCGGTACGAATTCGCGACTGCTTTTTTCTTAACGAATGTTCGGTGTCGTGGGGAGGACGAGTACTGATCGACTTAAAATTTTAACCTATAACTTCCTTTGACGTCGTAGCACGTGATACATACGTAACATATTCAAAGCTTAACCAGCCTACAAGAATCAACGGCATCTCCAACAGCTACCTACTCTAGATAAATTCAGTTTTCTTCAAATCTGTCTCTAACTGTTAGCTGCTTGGAAAGATAGACCCAGTTGCTCTATTAAGATCAAGCTCAGCAGTTTGCTTTTCGTTACTATATTTCGCCACTATGTTGATTCGGATCTAATTGTGTACCGCAGAGCTAACAACGTCACCTTTCGAAATGAATGAAGGAGGCGTTACCTCTTCCCTTTTGAGATGTGCCATACTTTGTTCTAAGGGATGTCGTGGAGGCTTGGAATGCGTTGCCGATGAAGAAGTTAGTGGTTCACCCTTCCCAGTTAATTCTGATACCAATGCCCGTCCCGTACCGAGGGATGGAAGATTGTTTGGCCTGGGTGGAAGATCCGAACCAATAACGCTTAACGGGTGCACGTGACAGCCGGCACCTCCCTCGCGCGTTCGAAGGGGATAGAGAGGAATAATCCTTGAAATATTCCTCAGATAGTGACTCACCCAGAGCTTCGGCGAAACCTTCTTTACTCCGCCACAGAACCTCTTCCGGTAACCATCCTTCAAAAGCGCTGCGTAGAATGAACTTCTCGAGCTTCATCGGGATCAGCTTGTACGTCGGTGGAAGTCGTGCGACGAGATCAATGAATCTAAAAGTGCTGCACTATTTGGTCGCTCATGTAATTTGTAATTTTTTCAGTTTGACAAGACCTATGAGGACGTATCGACTGTACATGCCATCCCCCACTGACATTCTGTCATTCTTGTATGTGTCCCGTTGCACACCCTTGATGTCTTCACCTCACAGCTACATTCAGATTCAGCAAAACGCTACCTCTTGTCTAGGAACGGAACACGGATTTCGAGACCGTGGCAGGACGTCGACCGATCGCATCTCAGCACGTCATACTGGTGAAGATGGGTTAAACGCCGAAGAATCTCCTTGTGCAGATGGAAAGCGTTCGGGGCCCGTTGCATGTACGCATAGGATCCAAACAGCTCGTCAGCACCTTCTCCTGTAACTGGTAATGTAGTAGCAGGATCGACTGACCTCATTACATCATCTCCACATTAAAGTGATCGTAGGGGCTTCCTCAACAACTGGAGTAGAAAGTTACGGGTTTCCTCACATGCCACCCTTGTTAATTCTAGATGTTGAAGACTTCGAGATTTCCCTTACCAAAGTCGTTTCACCGATAATTACTATTGTGCTTCCTAAAGAATCTGATATTGTTCTCCCATATATTCTGCTCTCGAAACGCGCGTTGAGTTCGCCAGTAAATGCCTACTTCTTTAGGTTGTCAATCAAATTTAGGTTGCAAATTCTCGGACCTATCTTACCGCCTTATCTTAAGGGCGCGTGTAGCGCAGTCGGAGGGGGCGCGACTGTCGCCTGCACCCGATACCAGGTTCGTGGTTCGGATTTCCCGCCCAGGCCAACCAAGCCTTCCATCCCTCCGGGGTCGGTGAATTGGTACCAGACTTGTCTGGGAAGGATAGAGCGCTGACTTGTTCATCGGCTGGCCACCGCAAGTCATTGTATGGCCAAATGCGTATTCATGTCGCCTTCACGACATCCCGTAGAAGTAGAATGCGCTGGCGCATCCCAGAAGGGATTGAGTAATGCCGTCCTTTATCCTTATCCTTATCTTACCAAAGTCGTATAATTTGCAGCTCTCATTTCTGGTAAGGACAGCTGACCCATCCCTCATTCTTTGTGCAGGCCATATCCACACTCAATGAGCCTTCACGATGAAACGTTGTGTCGAGTTCATGTATGAGGATATGTAAGTAACATTACTGCCGTCATCATCAAGTCAGCAAGTCAGTTTACGGAAAGATCTAAAGTGCATAAGTTATATGGTTTATGTTTGCATTGCACCAATACAGAAAAAAGCGAAAGTTTCCATAGAGAGGGAAAGTCATTATGTAAAATTTGGTTAGCACGAATTTGAAGTGGAGTGGTTGGAACAATAGAAATATGAAATTAATGATGAGCTCTGTCCTTGCTCCTATCAGTTTTTCATATATGCATGCAGAACAGAGAGCTACCAAGGTCACAGCTGGTATTTCGTATGAAAAGTGTTTCCAAAAAATCTCTGCTACCGCTCTTACTCGAACACTCTCCTCCTCTCCAACGAACTTATTCCCTTCGCAGGATCCCAAATGTTCCAAACATCAGCGGGAACTGTCAGGTGGATCCACGAGGTGGAGTCGCTCCCCTTTGCTCAGTTTATCTTTGGAGTCGCTCGCCTCTTAAGCCGGCCGTTTTTGTCCTCGACAAGCACACAAACTGGTGTTTACGTAACCCTTTCTCGGATAGGATGAGCGGCTCGTTATCGTGGGAAAAGAAGTGCGGGGTCATCCGCAACCAGCCGCTCATCCCCAGAGCATTCGCAAACACCCTCGTCACCTGAACCCGAAATATGGAAGGAAACAGGGAGCATGGTCACGCCCTCAGGATTAGTTGGCGCCGAGCCGGGTGGGTGATGTCGGCTTTCGAGGAGGTGCAATTATAAAAATGCGACTACATGTGCTTTGTTCAGAAGCAGTCTATCCTTACACTTCGAAATCGAAATCATAAATGGAAAACCTAAAGGTCAAATGCTTTTTCGGGTCCACCAACCTTAACGTCCACGAAACGTGTTACCAGTCTACAGCCGATGCCACTTTGTCTGCGCACCTGTTTGAACAACGGCTTTGATTTGCAACTTCAAGAGGAAAAACGAAAGGAAAATAGATACGCTGCGTGCTATGAGACGCCCGAAAAAACCGGCAGAGTTCTTATTTGACTTCATGGCGTAAACACGGACTCGGCGAGCCCTCGGAATTCGAATGATTCCAGTAACTGGAACTGATTTAATACAGCAGTATAACACCCTTTTCTGCTGCCTTGTGGGAGTCCCCATCGGAAGACTTAAATCGATAGAATAAAAAACAATTGATCCTTATTTTTCACAAGAAAAACGATCACGAAGATCTCCTTAGAATGCGTAGAAGGAAATCACCAAGAGATTTCGGACGAGTCTGAGGCAAAAAAAGCCTTTACACGACCTGATGGCGATGACTTACGACAATTATGAAATCGGAACGCTCAGGAGACGATGAAAGGGTAGAAGCAAAGTCTGTCCAGTTCAGTTGAATTTTTCAATAGAAAGTAGCTCTTTCTTAACGTCAACAATATTCACTGAATCTATTTTTGCGGAATAGAGGGCCTGTGAGCGAGATGCGAAGGCGTTTGGTTGAGTTCTGCGCTCCCCTCCGCTTCAGCTGAGGAGTGCACAGATTGAGCAGCGGAAGGAGCTGCAGGATGTGATCAATTCTGGCACAAGTGTGGTAGCTGGGCTACATCTCGGAGTTCTTTGCATGCGGAAGGGTCTTCTGTCCTATAAGAGCCTTCCTAGCATTGCGGATGTGGAAGGACAGCTCTCAGCCAAGTGCACGTGGCGCAGTCGGCGTGGCGCCAACGCCGGCCGTCGGTGGAATCGATTTAATGTGGGAGCCTAGGTGAAGAAGGTTTCCATCTCTGCAGTTGATGACTACAACTATGTGCAAGGGAGAAAACCCCGGTTTCCCTTGTCAATCTTCGCATAGGGTAGACTAGCATTTAGTCTTTCTCTCCAGTGCCACGTGCGTTACGAACTTCAACAACTATTAAATAAGAACGACTTTGTCTTCTTTCACATCGAATCTTCGAATTCAAAGGATATAACCCTGCATAGAGACTATCATTCTCAACTAAACATCCAGCTAGCCACAAGTATGGCAAATAATGACACCGTCCACTTCCTATCCTTTATAGGCTCTATGTCCTCCAATCGCTTCGAAAAGACATAGAGCAACCATGCAAAACGATCTTTTCGAGGAACGAAACTAAAGAGCAAGATGGAGTGCTGTTTGAGCATCCAGCTGTTTTGTAGCTGTGACAATATGTTCGATGCTGAATGATCCAAATGAGGCTCACTGTTAGAAGGAAGAGCTTGTAATCAGCACAATAGAAGGCCCAATAAGTCGATGATGACCGTAAAAAAGTTGCTGGATGTTAAGGGCAACTTGACAATGCGATTGTTGCTTCCGCAAAATTTTTTTAAAGTAATACTCTTGCCCATCAAATATAAAGTAATAAATAGAGCAAGCTCACCTGAAAGCAGGACTTTAACTTCAGACGTCTGTGCTATGTACTTGCAAAGCAGATAGTGGGCGATTCCACATCGGATGATAAGCGGGTCAAACGTCTCCAGAGCGTAGACGACTTCTGTAAGAATTAAAACTGATACCATCACTTGTATTATTTGGAAAGTTTATGTCAGGGATAATCACCGACCTCGAACAACATTAAGGCAGTCAGAAGGCGTGATCACAAGCACCTTGTGAGGTATGTCCAGATATTCGGCAACTCTTTTGGCGTTTTCAAGATCTGGTGAGTCCTCGAATCCGACTGAGAACGCCACCGGCTTCTGAAAAAATCGGCGTAGTCTTCCGAGTTGAGTGGAACTTAACAAAAAAACGCTCTAAGACCGCATAATAAACAAATATAAGTTTAGATTACACGTCTAAGAAATAGCTTGAATACTAAGAGCGAGAGAATTACAGTCGTTACCCAGAAAATTGAGAAGCTCCGTCTCGAAAGTTTTATGTAATAGTGGAACAATAAGGAACGTTCAGACTTATGCTCACGACCAGTTCAGTAAGAAAAGGCTAAATTAGGAAGGAAACGTTATTATTAAATTGTTGGTAAAAGAGGTCACTCGAGAGCGTTTGGAGCACAGTCGGAAGAGGTGCCGAGAAACCAAACCAAGCAATCCATCTCTCCGTGGTCGGTGAATTGGTACCAGACTCGTCTCTAAAGGACAAAATGCCGACTTACTGTATACCCCATACGCATTCAGGTTGCCTCGAGGACATCCTGTGGAAATAGAATGCGTGGCGCATCCCAAAAGGATTACTCAACGCTGTCCTTCATCCTTTTACCCTTACTCAGCGATAGGAGAGTGAAGTGTAGTCGGAGGATACGCGGCCTCTCGCATGCATCCCGAATTGATTCAAGGTTCGGGTTGCATCTAGGCTCACCAAGCCTTCCTCCCATCCCCTCCCACCGAGGTTGGTAAGCTGATATTAGTCTTCTTTCACAAACGCTGACTTTCCCGCCGGTCCTGCACGTCATTGTGTGGGTCAAGTACCCTTTAGATGATGTCTCAGAGAATGCGTAGCATAACCATCTTTGAGCCCTTTATTGTCACTTCTTCTAGATGCGAAGACCCGTATGATTTTCTCAAAAAATATAACAAGAAAGACCTATGTATGTATGTATGGTCTTACTTAGACCTAATCACTTTCTGCCGATGCATTCCATGGAGTCGCGGGTTCATGTGCAGGTTTGCAAATCAACCTGCGATACTGTAGCGTGTGGCTGCTGCCGTTGCGTCGCGGATCGTCCACGTTGGCATTCGATCGATGCCTTGTATGTCAGCGATGGCACTCCCGCAAGGGTATCGTGAGGGAGTGGATAGTGGCGTTGCTTCGTGCGAGGAAGGTCGGGGGTTTGGTTCTCCTGCGCTGGGGGATTTTCGCCTTTCAACTGAGTGGTTGCGATTTTAGGGGTTTTGACGTCTAAATAATTCGCTGGCGTTTTCTGTGCATTTTCCAGTTGGATGGGCCCCAGCTATATGTTTTTCTGCGCTCTTTGAGCAGAACCCAACTGCAGACCCCTGAGCGACCAGAACAGTTCAGCTGCGAACTCCCCTGAGCGACGAAAGCGAGCTCAAATGACAACGGTTCGAATGATCTGTCGGTTTGCAGGATACTGCAGCAGGCGCTGGCACATTGTCACGGCAGCGCATGTTTAAGTCTAATGGCTATCGCACAGTGCAGAAGCCACATCCGATGAAGGAGGTATAAGAATCGAACGTCTCGAGTTACCTTGGAAAGAAATTTGGTAGCGATTGAGGCTATCAGTGAAGAATCAAGCCCTCCAGATAGCATAAAGCCGAACTGTCGATTGCCCATTAGACGTTTCTCGACGGCTTTGACGAGGAAGTCTCGAATAAGAGTCTGAAATACCGTTTCCATG
Organism: Heligmosomoides polygyrus polygyrus; assembly: GCA_947396885.1. NCBI lineage: Eukaryota > Metazoa > Nematoda > Chromadorea > Rhabditida > Heligmosomidae > Heligmosomoides > Heligmosomoides polygyrus. The sequence goes on along the minus strand of OX377204.1, from coordinate 27,627,990 downwards.
CCGTTGAACATTGTCTCACACTACGTTGGAACAAGTCCTCTGTCACTGAACATAGTACCCACCTGAGCACTGGGAATGCTTAGAAAGCGATCTGCGATGCATGGTATGGAGTAGTAGTGCTGTACAGCAATTGACCTGAAAGCAGCCTGGTTGGGTGTGATCTGCTAAGATCTTCGCATGACATTGCCTTTCAATTCCGATATCACCACCTTCCGCATTTAACGCTTTTCAAATGTGCTCCTAACTCCGCTAGTAGTGAATAATATCTCGAAACTGAAGGCCCGTTACATAAAGGAGGCGCAACCAAAGGAGGCGCCGGATCTCGCGCGCACCCGAATCGAACTCAGGGCGCTGGCCTTGCCAACCCTTCCGTTCCTTCGAGGTTGATGAGTTGCCAACGGAAATATTAGGCAAAGGTGGAACAGCGATATACACATAAGGAAGTCTGTTTGTGAGAAGTTCTATAAGCAAGTTGCACCTTCTGTCGTTTGACCTTCAACGCCAAGATCGTGCCACGAAGGCCGCCGGAATAACTACACATCGGAACCGAAGATTTGGAGTGGAACGAGCAAGGTGAAAGACTCTCTGAGTTTATCATGTCGACCAAGACCATCCATAGAAACTCACAGTTCCAGAATCCCCCCCCCCCTTTGATGGACCTGGGAACCCACAGGCGACCAGTTCCACAGCGAGATCGACCACATCATCTTCTTCAACCGCAAGCGAGATCACCTGTATCACCTGTATCACCTGTCGTTCTATTGATCATCGACTTGCCCGAGCGGGCGCCAGCAGCGTCTCTGTTCGTCCCTATCGCGTGCCAGAGTGCTCCAGCGGATCATCCTCGCTCGAAGGAAAGGAGGAGCGTCCTATCGGTTGTTCAGGGCTTTCACGAAGAAGTCCGACCAACACATTGGTGGGCGTCCTGGTTTCATGCCGCGGAATTCAGACGATAACAGCTCTCGTCCAGCGGATGTCTGCGAAGCGCATTACGTGGCCGGCCCAAATATTACTCAACAACTTGGCCCACGCGACAGCGTCTCTGATCTTCGAACGTCGGCGAAGCTCGGAACTCCGAAGGCCTTCTCTCACTTGCGTGAGTCACTCCGTGTCACTCCGAGCATCGTCCTCTCGATTCCACGCTTCGCGATGCTGATCGCGTGTTCATTCTGCTCTCGTATTGCCCAGGACACGGATCTCCCTCGTTAGAAAACCTTCGGGCTCTCTTGCTAAGAGGGATCTCTTGCTGCTTGTCGCAGGGCCACATGACGCGTCCCCGGGCGGTGGATAGGGGAATGAAACGCGAACCAAATGCGACCTTGCACTACCCAGAGACGAGATGGGATGCAGGGGATGGACTCTTTGCTCCTGCTGTGTCGGGTCGACGCGTCACTAGCGCGTGGGAGCGGCACTTCATGCACAATGTGCGTAGAAGTGTTTGCGCCTGTGCAGATTCTAACTGTGTCGGCCCGGGAAAAAGCTTGCACTCGGTAGACTGGGAGCACATGTAAGGCGATTCAAGGCCGTCTTGAGTCTCACCCCGTCCCTTCGGTCAGCCAGAGTGCCCGGAGTTCTTCACCCGCACGACAGAGCCTGACTAGCTATCGTGTGTACTCCGGTCAAACACAGCAGCACTAAAGGGCAAGCGAGATACGCTTTGAAATTGCCTTTGCGATATGTCGTACAAGCAGAATTCGTGGTGCATTTCAAACACAGACTGGTTAGCGTCATCCATTACCTTCTAACCTTTATATTCGTATTCATATTCATATTCATATGGGTATATAATATGATCGAACTCCAAGTTATCAACTTGGGACATGGAGCTGATGAGGAACTATCCACTCGAAGCACGAGCTGCACTTCTCCCTAGTCACTTCACGTACCGCTAACTCCCTCAATACTCGCTGTCTTCTGCTTAGACTTCCGCCGGAGGTGTTTCAACCTGGGAAGCAACCCAACCCGTTTGGGGAAATCCCCGCTTCGTGTCACAAAAACCTTCACAAAATTTTAATTTTCGGCCAGCAGTTGAGTATGCCACGAGTTTGCCGAATTGACAGTTGCTTTATTCCTTTTCACGAGTTGGATCGATTGCTTTCTCAATTTAACCGCACAGTGAGTGCTCGCTTGGTTGGATCAGCGCATTTGGTTCAAAGGCTCTCTGGGGTTGGCCGAACGCCTCGCGCCCAACAATGTAAAGAAAGGAAAGGAAAACCCAGAAGTCGCGCAATGTTGAACGCCGAAGGGACATGATAGGAAGCAGATGTGGTGGTATGAGCCAGATCCAGTTATGCTCTCCCAGAAAAATCGAACAACCGAATATATTCGAATAGCGACGATTTTCCAATATTCGAAATCGAAAACATTCGAAAATCGCGTTTCTTCGAACGTTCGAATACGAATATTCGATTTTGAATGATCGATTATTCATTCGAGCACAACTGTAAAGCCATCATGCTGTGTTCATCATATACCAGAGTCTCGTTACCTTAAGGAGTGTCGCATTCGTCATTTTTATGCCGAACATCGCACAGTCTTCTTCGCATTGAGAAACAGACAAAGCCATTGCCACTTCTTCGAAACAGACATAAGTGCATGCTTCTCGACGAAGTACATGGTCGACGAAAACTGGCGCGAATTTGTCCGGACTCTTTTTGCTTCGTTTAACCAGTTTCTTCGTCATCTGTTATTCCTAGTTTTCCATTTAAGATGTGCTCTAAACCCCGTGAGCGTATGGTAACGCAGTCAGAGGGGCACCCGCTCTTGCAGGCACTCCGATTCAAGGTTCTTCGTTCGAATTCCTACCCGTGCTACTCATGCCCTTCATTCCTTTGGGGTCGGTGCATTGCCACAATCTTGTCTGGTATGAGTTACATTCTGACTGGTCCATCGGGATGTCATTGTATAGGCTAAACAGGAAGTCAAGCTGCCCCCACGACATCCCGTAGTAGTACAATGCGTGACACATCCCGCAGGAGGACTGCATAACGCCGATCGTTATTCTTTATCCTTACATATCTAGTATTCTCTAGAACAGATTGAAGTTTCGCTTTCAAGGCACAGGAGCTGGATTTTAGCAGGCTGTAGATGAAAAGCAACTTGCCTGGTTCTGCCGTGAATAGGAACCACGGCACAGCATCCTGGTGGGAAGTAGTCGAGTCGGTCGCACAGCTGCTCGGTGCATTTAACCTCCGAGCCAATTATAAGAGCACCTAAATCAGTAGTAAGTCAACCAGACAGATCTAAGCGATCTTCACTTGCATCTCTTCTTACACTGCTTCTTGTGTTTGAATCCTCAAACATTCTTTGTGTCCTTGCTTTGAAGGATTTTTTAAAAGTTTTTTCTTCGTTTAGTGTTTTTCTACAGAACCGTTTCATTTGGCAGTGCTTTGGTTTTTGGTGATTATCATACCATTCTGTTATGTTTCTACTATGTTTGCTCACGCCGTGCGACAAAAATAATGAATAAACCGAAAAGTCTCTCTCTCTCTCTCTCTCTCTCTTTCTCTCTCTATGGACTTGGTTGAAGAACTGCATAGCGGCCCATGCCCCTACGAGGCCTTTCAGCAGGTGTTTCCGAGGGAGACGAGAGCAGTCCACATAGTAGCCTCAAATTACCTCGACGAATCTTTAGAGATTTCGACAGACCGTGAAAGCCAGTGTTTTTATTTGCGCCTACGACACCGCTGCACAATCGGCCCGTCAGCACCGGCGATGCTTCCGGCTAGACGATTAGTGACAATCGGCTTAGGCGGTCTCCGGCAGACAGGTAGTCAGCGACTCCGGATTCGCGCTGTTTACTCGACTGTGTGTTTACTCGGAAACAAGCTGGAGAAAAGACAACAAAATCAGCTGATTGCCGCTCCACTCGTCCCTGTTAACGATAGTCAAACTGCTCGCCGTCGCTGCAGCAGCAGAAAGCTGCAGCGTCGGGCACACCTGGTTAGTGAGGCCCAGACATACTTACCGGATCCAGAGAAGCCATAGAACAGCGGTCGTACTCCCAAGGGATCGCGTCCAATGTAGATGTTCTCCTTGTCGGCCATGATGAAGGCAAAGACACCATCGAGACTAGCACACGCTTCGCGAAGGTTGTATCCTGCAATGAGATGGCTGAATTCAAAACGACCAATAAATTGTCATTCACTCATCAGTTCTTGGAATTTATGCGCGATAAAACGATAACTGAAATATGCACCGGCTGAGTCATTGAGCTGAGAGAAGTAACACGAATGCGGATTAGCGGACGTTGTGCACTATTCGTCCAAAACCTAGAACTCCCCAGCTCAACCAGCGTGAATATGGTACCGCGTATCTAGGAGAACACTTCAAAACGGAATATAAAGCTTAGGAAGGAAAATCGCTTCTTTCAGACTTCTTATTTTCTTGAGCAGGTTTTCTTCTTCCCTGGCGTGGGTTGATGCTTTTCGTATATGGGGCTCAGTGAGGCGTAGAATTAAGCCTTAGGCGAGCGATTGACTTGGGAGTAATTCGAAGTAGTGCGCCTAAGAAAAGGGATAAAGGTTTATCGTTCTTCCGAAAGAAAAGGTTTAGACTCATAAAATTAGTGTATCGGATAGCAAGAAAGCATCGCCGAGTTCCCTTCAGTTAGTCCAGGAAAATGTGGTATTCTATTATATGTTTCCATTGTACGCTAATACATCCCCTACAAATATACATTTCATTCGTGTTGCTATTCGGTTCGATTGATGTGATGGGTTTTATTTAAATATTGGGTTTAATTACATAGCTTGCAGTTTTGGCGAGTTGTTAAATGAACTGATTTGAGCCAGTGATCACTTGGCAAGACCGATATCTACTCTAGACCTGATTAGGAGCACCTGAAAGAATTTAACAGGTATTGGTTTTTTTTCTTCTGTAACCATGTATGTTGTGTAATGCGTTCCTCTCTGACAACAGAAAATTACATTTGGGAAAATTTCGAGTTACTCTTTTAAACGAGGTCCGACAAATAGACAGGGGTATTTGTTGTTATTACAGTACTTCGATGTGTAATCTTCTTGATGCTTCGAAACTGTAGGGTTTAGAAAACGAGCTGCATTATTAGAATGTCCTTCGAATAACTGCTGTTATTCACGTTTGCCTTCTCCATGAATTCTTAGACCTTTTATCAAACAACGGATGGCAAGATATATAAGTCTGTTCGACATACATGGCTCACAACACATCCCCCTTTTTAGCACCTTCAGACGGAAACTGAACCATTGTCTTCGTTCGTTCTTGTGGAGTTGTGAATCGAGATCCTCGAGTTCCTTAACCCATTGATGAACTCGCTGGCCGGTTTCGGCCCGCGGTTATGGAAGTGTTCGCTGCGGCCCATTTATTTATTCTAGGCGTAGATCAGTCTTCGCGTTACTAAAATTCTCGATTTTTTATAGTTTACGAGCATTAGTGAAGTTGTTGGTGAAGTTTTGGTGAACTTTTGGTGAACTTCACCAACTTCAATATTATCCACGACTTCTACTCCGATCTCTTCGATAGCCACGTCCACCTGCCCCATGCCATCTTCCGCAGGGCCGTCCCTTCTGTTCTTCCTTTCAAAATCCGAAACGCCATCTCGTCGGTGGAGAAACGTACAGCACCCGGTCCCGAAAGGATCAGACCCGAACACCTGAACCTCAACGCTCATCAACACCATGGCGCGGCTCTCCACACGGTACCTGTCGGATGCAAGTTTCCATCCCAGTGGAATAGCAGGAAGACCGTCTTGCTGTACAAGAAGGGAGACGTGCACGACATTGGCAACTATCGCCTGATCTGATTGCTATCCGTAGTGTACAAGCTGTTCATTCGTGTGATCCTGAATAAGGTCAGCAGAACGCTGGACGAAGGACAGCCATGTGAACAAGCAGACTTCTGAGACGATTCAGCACGATCGACCACATACACATCATTACGAAGCTCACCGAAGTGTCGCCGAAGAACGTCTGACTCCTCCTTACCTATTCCACTTCTTCCTGCCCTAACATATGCGTCAGAGACCTGGGTGTACGAAAGCAGGATGAACACGCGATCAGTGTCGCGCAGCGTTGAATCGAGAGGACGATGCTCGGAGTGCCACGACTCACGCAAGTGAAAGAAGGCCTCCGGAGTTCCGAGCTTCGCCGACGTTCGAAGATCAGATACGCTGTCGCATGGGCCAAGTCGTTGAAAATTGGGTGGGCCAGCCACGTAATGCGATTCGCAGACACCCGCTGGACGAGAGCCATCACCGACTGGATTCCGCGGAATGTCAAGAGAACACTAGGACGCCCACCAACACGTTGGTCAGACTTCTTCGCGATCTGAACGAACGATATGACGCTCTTCGTGTCCCTCGAGTGAAGAGCATCCGCTGGAGCACTCTGGCACGCGACAGGGACGAATGGAGACGCTGCTGGCGCCCGCTCGAAAAACTCGATAATCAGCGGGACGACAAGTGATACGTGTGATTTGATACGAGTATCCATTAGATATGTTGGATCCTAGCAATGCTACAGCAGTGCTACTTACAGTGGTCCAGGGGTGATTTGCTTCTAACGAAAGCAGTGATAAAAACAAATAGTCTACACACACCTCCGCCACTTCTGATAAGTGCGCGAGGCGCGCGATTTTGCGCGCAGTCGTCAATGGGTTAATATCCACAAGCAACATTGTAATATATCATGTGCATAGATGTACGCGTTTGTTATATCTCTTTGCAGCTCTACACCAGATCGGAAAATCGACGGCGCTCTCTGAACGCAGCGCAGTTCCGTTCAACATGATGAACATCTTGGGAGGCTCTAAGCGATAAAACAACGCGTAGTGTTCAGCCATAATCATGGAGGATCTGGACACCGCTTGTTCTAAATAGCATCTACCATATATGCTCAAAAAATCACCTGTGCCCTATATGACTTCCCACAAAATGCGTAACCGCCCCCCCCCCATTCCATATATTTATTTATTTATTGTAATCTCTACTGTATACTATATACTTGTAATCTCACACCTAATTGAAAAAATAGTATTTTCTCAGGAGAAAATGAAGCTCGCTTATACCGAACCTGATAGCTCCAACTAGTTCGACCTACAAATCAGCTCCCGCCGGTATGTGCGGAAATTTTCCTGAGGAAAGCGGAACACGGAATAACGGAAGAGCTCAAAAAAGGACGGAAATCGGAATACGAAACACGGAAACGAAAATGACCCAAAACTCACTACTTTATTTAATTTTTCATAAATAAATGTAAATATAATGGTAGTAATAAATAACTAAGTTGCCGTTAACGAATTTAGGAAGCGGAGAAGAGCATGGCAGGAAGCGACGCTGCTTCACAGGTGCTAGGCCAGGTGTTCGACTCCCGTGCTGAGCATTGTTTCTCTATTTTTTCATGACCGCAGCCTCCTTTACCAATTTGCTCCCTACACATTTATTTCACTATAAATTGTCAAAAAGGGTCATATTTGTGGCCAACACCCCAGACCTAAAGTTATTAGAGAGAAAGATAAGCGTGCTCCGAATAAGGAATTCGATTGTTGATTCAAGCACTAATGAAACCTGTGGCCTTTTGCTATTCGGTATTACCTCGTTTCAAGAAAATGAAAATAATCCCATTTGGTTATCACACTGTTTCGACATCAGGATGCACCACCGGTTTGAAAGCAACACAATCACAAAAAAGGTGACCCATAGGAGACCACATTCTTCAGCCTATCGTATAGTTCAGGAGGTGAATGAAGGCAGTGCAAAACAATCAGCGAGTGATGAGTCACCATTTCCGTTCCGACTTCCGGCCCGAAATGGAGCGGAACACAAAACGAAACGGAAGGACTAGAAACGGCCGAAAACTGGAACGGAAATTGTGCACATCCCTGCTGTGGAGTAAGTTCTTGAACAGTTGTATCAGAATTTCAAAGGCACATGGTAGCGCAGTTGTAGAAGGCACTGGCTGTAACGCGCACTTCGAACGGGAGATCTTTGACTGAAGCGCACTTGTTTCAATTTACAGTCCCTCTCACTGCACTCTTCAACATTTTTAAGCCCTTTAGACCCGTTTTTCGTCACACTAACAAAGTACACTATAAAAGGTAAAGAGCCATCAAACAGCTCAAGGGTGATGAAAAATAGAGTTAATGTAGCAGAGCAATTTGTTAAAAAGTTAGCGTTAAAAAAGCTAACGTTTTAGTTAAAAAGTTAGTTAACCATGAACGGAAAGCCATGAAGCAAAAGGGCACGTGCAAACAAAAAAGTCGCTAGGAAACCAGTTCCACGAAAAGGTAGGTTCTATTGATGTGATTGCTTGAAGCTTAAAGTCGCTGTTTATTGAGGACCACGTTTCGGGCATAGGCCCTCCTTCAGGCCTGAATACAATAATGCTACGAAGCACAAACATGCAATAAAGTGAAAGAAATACGTACCAGAGACCGAAGAGGATTGAAAATGAGGGAGGGGAAGGGTCCTCTTGCATGTTGGTCGGTCGGAAATGAAGCGCAGGGCCACTCGGACTTTTTATGTGGTCCAGCCGTAATTTGCTATTTATATGTCACGATGGTCTTCAGCGGTCACGTCGCTAGCTCCCACAAAGGAATCTATCCTAGTCGGGGGGAGGGGGGAGTAGCACATAACTAAAAATTAGGAACCAATTGATTTGGGCTTTACGGAAGGGCTTGTATAGAATAGAATTGGACCCAAAAAACAAACAAAGAAACGAACGAACAAAGAAACAAAAACGAAGAAATAGCCGCGGTTGTAATGACGTCCCAGCGGTCAAGGCGTGTTCAAACACAGCTGACCGCCACCTGACATACTATAACCGGAATCTATTAGGGGGGGGGGGGGGCAAAAGTAATGAAACACCCCATGCCGTGTCCATACATCTCGTGGCTGAAGCCTGGTTTCGTGCTTATCGTATTTGTATGTTTGTATGCTACTTACTGAAGCCCACCTGAGAAGTTACCACTTTGGCCCTTTCCAGGAGCATGCCAAAACCCCAGTCTGTCTCATGCCGAAACCCCAGTCTGACGAGTCGACCTGTGTCGCGCAAATCTCGTCCCATTCCCAACCCCGAGAAGCCTGGGCTCAATATTCATGCAAGATGAGAAGTACGTCTTCTCCCTTAACACTGCCGAGCAGCAAGTCTGGGTGAGGCCTGGTGACCTGTTACCGACCTTCGTTCGGCGAGATGTCCACGGCGAGAAGCATCTTTGGAGCTTTGGGGTCAGCGCCCATGGATCGGTTTACCGGAAGCTGTTTCCCAAGAGCACTACGACGAACTCCAAGGCCACGGTGAACGAAATAGGAGAGATGCGCAGGCGACTCGCTCTTATTCATTCGCAGCGCTTCAAGAAGGTCCTCCTCTTCGACAACGCCGCACCCCATCGGGAACAAGTAACCACGGATAAGCATGGCCAGCTGGGCTACGTTCACATGCCTCAACCACCGTATTCGCCGGACATCTCTCCATGCGACTACCCCCACTTCTTGGGCCTATGGGACTTCCTGGTCGGAAGGGACACAAAAACCCAAGCTGTGCTTGACAACCATATCGAGCAGTTGATCCACACCAAGCCCAAGCAGTTCTGGAAGGATGGGATCAGGAAGTTGGCCGAGCGATCGCAGCAAGGTCATTGCCCTTAATGGCAAATACATTCCTCAGCATCGTTGAGTTGTAATAGAGTTATAAAGAGATAAATATTTTTACATTTTGTCTCATTACTTTTGTCCCCCCCCCACTAATATTATAGGGAGAGGGCATGTAAACCCGCACATGCCTGCCTGGTGACCACCTGCTGACCGCCGGCTGACATGTTATCACCAGAATCCGCCATGGTGAGGAGCGCACACATCTCTACATCCGTGGTGAACTTTCTTGCTGCAATTTTTTGTTTTTCTGTGAATTTTCTCAGTGGGACCCTATTGTGTTCTCTAGAACCCGCTCTGTGATTCTCAATTCAACTTTTTGCATAATTTTTAGTTAAGTGCCCCCCCCCCCAATTGGGATAGATCCCCACAGAATGATAAAAGCCATTGCATACTTCATTTCCCCTCTAATGTGAAACAGGGGTGTTTTGTTTCTATCGCGAATGGCTTATGCCCGTCACGTTGTCGTCAACAAACATCGACTTCAAGCTTGTTCTTCTCATTAACTTGCGAAGCGGTACTCCTTGGTAGCTAGCATCATTTAACTCTTAGTTAACAAGTGGACTGTGCGTAGCTAATGCGGTGCAATTTACCCTCTACTATCGAGATGCATCCGCTTTTTAACCTCACTTGCTAAAGGCTGCTTGTCATAGATACCGGGTTCACGGGGCGGCCAGCGTACCCGTGTGCCGAAGCTCTGGTATCTACCGCAGGACATCATGGCTGGCTGATGCCGACACGGAGCCCCTGTTACTCCTACAAGATAAACAGGACTTATGTTTCATGATCTTAGCTTTTCTTTACTGGATATACTACAAGTTATGCCTTACTATTAGGTTGTAACGGATTAAATGGCACTGGCTCGCGCCATTTTTTGGCGCGTCTTTACGCGTTTGATCAAGAACAAACCGTAACATTTGGCATATCATTTGGAAGCGCAAACTTTGCTCTACCGGGGTGTACCAAATTTTCTATCTAAAAGTGGGAAAACTTTGGAGTTTTATTGACTTTTTTGCAGATGGACAAAAGGGTAATCCGAGGCATTTACTTGTATGAATTCAAGCTGGGCACTACAGCTAAGGAGGCGGACGAGAAGATCAACGCCGCATTCGGTCAAAGATGTTCCACAATTCGGACGGCGTATCGTTGGTATCAGAAGTTCCGCAATGGAGATGAGAGCTTGGAAGAACATGAAGGTCGTGGGAGGCATAGTGATGTTGATGAGGACAAGCTGAGAGATGTGGTAGAGGAGGATCCACACAAAGGTACCAGGGAGATAGCGAAGGTTGTTGGCGTCAGTCACAACACAGCTGCCCGGCATTTGAAGGAAATTGGAAAGACCAAAAAGCTGGAAAGGTGGGTGCCTCACGAGCTGTCTGAGAAGCAAAGAAATCGACGATATGAGATCTCGTCCGCACTGCTTCTACGGAACTAAACGGACCCATTCCTTGATCGCATCGTAACCTGTGACGAGAAGGATATCCGGCCGGCCTTGGTAAACCGAAGGCGAGTTCTCCTTCTGCACGACAGTGCTCGCCCCCATGTAGCACGAATGACGTTGCAGAAATTGAATGAGCTGAGCATTGAAACTCTACCACATCCTCCGTTTTCTCCCGTCCTCTCCCCAACAGACTACCATTTCTTCAAGCATCTTGGCGACTTCTTGGTAGGGAAAATATTCAAATACCAACAGGATGCCGAAAGTGCCTTCGAAGATTTCGTCAATTCCAGAACTTCTGATTTTTATGCTACTGAGATAAAAGAGCTTGTGTCACGTTGGCAAAGAGGAGTAGAATCAGAAGGTGTTTATTTCGATTAATAAACTTGCCTACAAGCAGAGATATTAACTGTTTAAATTTACAGTGGTTCAGTGCCATTTATTTCGTTACAACCTAATAGTTATCAAAACCGCATGCCGCTCTGCAACGCGCTAGTTTGATGTTTATTTTTTTTTCTATAATCAATTACCAATGGGTGTCGCCGCTGCCTGATAGTACGTTATTTCTGGTGCTGTTTCTGTTTTGTCTGTTTTCTTTCAGCTTTTTTCTGATTTGTTTGATTTCTAATCTGGACCATGTTCTAATGAGTATGGCACGTCATTTATGACGTTAATTAGTTAATTAATTAATTAAAAATTAAATTAGTTAGAGTTGATACTCAGAATAGAAGTCCAAAATCATAAATTATCTTGCGATGCAACACTCGGAGAGGGATTTACACAGACAATCAGATAAACATTGTGCATTGAACACTTGTGGTGATCGAATATGATATCTGACATACTGGAATAATTTTCGGCACAATTTTACTTTCACGACTCCACAGGTCAGGACAGGTCGAAAAATTTTTTAGCCCAAACTTCGCCCAGGATGTAATTTGGGCTGAAGTGCTGATCACGAATCTGACATCTGATTTTTGTTAATACCGTTACAGTAGCTACGGGTGACTTAGGTCATGGTCACCGGTTTAGCCCAAACTTCGTATATGGAGGTTTGCATGTTGTGCCACTACCGTATTCAGAAGTTGTCCGATTCATGATCAGCACCCCAGATACACCCATAGACGAAGTTTGCGCGAAATCGGTAATTGTGACCTAGACAGCCTTAGCCACCAGGCACGGCTTACTGTAACGTACCCTAATTGGCCGAAATTTCAAAAGCGGATGTCAGATTCGTGATCGGCAACCCCAAGTAACACTTCTGGGCTAAGGTTGTGCGATTTTTTTCGACCTCTCCTTGACCTCTGGAGTCGTGAAAGTACAATAGTGCCGCTTTTCCCCCTTGCGCTAAAAACAATAAAAATGAGGAATAAAAAATTATCGCAGTTGAATCAGTAAGACTTTTATGATCATGCCAGGGACACCATGAGCTGAAGTCTTGCTCAAGTCCGATTTGGGGACTACCTCAAGCAAAGTTGGCACATTTTGGAAGCTTAGTTGAAGATAGCACTCCCCACCTGAATTGATGAAGGCGTGAATAATCGCAGCACAATCACTGCCGTCGTTGTTCAGCTGGGCGTTTGATGCGACCTGAATAAAGAAATTTTTACAGCGAGTACAATCACTTGCTAGTCAATCATTGAATAAAGATAGGCTTGTGTAAGTGGCACGTCTTCGTCAGAAGCTCATCATCACTTCCTTGTTTTCAACTCACCTTTATTTCCTTATGGTTATAGATCTCTCCGTTGCACACGACCGCTAATCCCTCTCCAACAATGGGTTGTGCACTTGGCACGTCTCCAGGCTGAAAACGTTGGTTGTCTCACTACGCAGATAACATACAGAAACGTTTCTTCTAGATTTTTCACCAATCTTGTTCCACAAAGCATAAAGATTGATTTTTCCACCAGCTAGCCAAAGTCGCAATTACGAATTGTGTATGACATTATGTTGTGGCAATCTACTGAACAATGTTCTGCAATGCACGGCATTGTCTTGAGCTCGATGAGGGCTGTTGTAGAAACCTCCGGAAGCGCCTCTCAAGGCCTATGTTATACTTCGGCACTGCGTAGCACCCGCTCAACATTGCCGCCGACAACAGCATCGGCGAAGTATAACATAGGCCTTAACGGTGGAATTATCATTGCCGCAACCGCACATGCCGCGTTCGAGCCGTCCAAAATTGTGCTGCAGAAGTGCGCGGCACCTTTCTCCACACGTCAAACTCCGCGTCACTGCCCTATGGCTAAGGATAGGGCCGCGGATTTGCCGCAAAAGTGTTAGGCCTTAAGGCCTACAAAAGAGTTTTGCGGCACGCCGACTTGCTGCCGCTAACGAGCCGTCGACTACATCCTTCAGCGAGAGAAATGCTCGCAGGTTAAAGTTAATGCACCCACAGTTCTCCGCGACATTCTGCCGAGGACTACATTTGCGAGACACGGGGCGGCAGGTGTCATCGCAGCGACGGTTCTCGGCACGGGCTACACCACATTGCGGGGAGGGGTGCCACCACAATGGGAAAGAAAGGGAACAGATCGTGCCGCGGTGCCGCAAGACCCTATCGCAGCTCTAATGGCAACGATAATATACTTCAATCGCGACATCATGGAAACTAGCAGTGTCGATCGACTGCGCCGCCTAATTGACAGTGGCAGTTTCCATGTCGAGTCGAACGGCGACTGAACAATGAACTCCGCTCAACTCTGCACTGTTTATACTTGCGCCGTGTTGCTGGACACTATGATAAATGTCGATTTCTCGCGCTGCATTGCATTTGCACATCGTGGCCCTTATGTACCTCATTTGACGGAATTTTCGTATACTATACTCAGCGGAAGTCAGCGCCTCTTCCGAATGCGCTATGCGGACCCATATTCTGGGATTTATCTTTGGCTGTTTCGTTCTGTTCTGCTCTTTGTAATGTTGTAACACCCGAATCTAATCGTATAATAAAAATAACAATAGAGGGAAGTAGAGACACCACTCGCAGTTAGGTAAATGTTATACTTCGGCGACACGTCGCCGACGCTGTCGGCTACACTGCTGGGCGGGCAGTACGCATTGCGTAGCAGTCGACTGTCAGTGCGTAGCAGCCCGCGTGACACTGTAGCCGAAGTATAACATCTAAGTTACACCGAACGGCTGCCGCCGTGGCTGAGGGAAACGCCTGTAGAATTCAAAGGAAGAGAAGCGGCGTAGCAGGTGAAGAGCCGCAAATGTCCTACAGGTCTACTCGGAGAAAAATTAATCACTGATATATTTCACTTGGAAGCGATTGAAGGAGCTCGTCATCTTATTCGAATGGCAGCAACGATAATGTGGCTGGTAAGGCGAGTGAAGAGAATGGTATATATGCGCCTAACACACGAGTGTGGTCATATTCTTGCCGTTGCTAAAAACCGACCGTTCTCGAAACTGTTCAAGAGTCGTGCTATGTGAGCTACAGTAACAGGGGTGGTTGTCACGAAGTCTCATTAAAATTGGATAAGACATACTAGAGTTTCACTGACATGCCTTATTAAATAACGGAAGATGGCTGGATGTAGCGCAATTGGAGGAGGCGCCGGCCGCTCCGTGAACCTCGAATGGATTTATGGTACGGAACTAGCCTAGATCGCACAAATCTCCTACGAAGGATATAACACTTACATGCTTATCACCACAGGTGAACATCCGATGTGCAGAATAAACAGGCAATCAGGTTTTATGGCATCCACTAGAAGTTAATGCCTACCGCTCATCAGAGAAATATTAGTTAACTGCGGCCATGATCCCACATAAAGGATAATCCTTTATGTAACAAACTTCCTGAAGAATTCAGAGGTCAGCGAAATGTGTCTCTTCTGTTCATATACCATTTATTGACGCTTCCATCATCAGCTCGTATCGTCTAGATGTACTCTGACAATGGAAACGCTATTATTAAGTTGTTGGCAAAGGAAGCTACAGGGAGCACAGTCGGAGGAGGTGCTGGGTTGCGTGCACCCGCGAGTTGGCATAAGACTTGTCTGGGAATGGGAACATAAAACAGTGACTTGTTCGTCGACTCACCAACGCAGATCATAGGCCAAATACGAGTTCAAATCGCCTCCATGACTTCAAGTAGGAGTAAAATGCGTGGCGCATCCCAATAGGGATCGAGTAACCCCGTCATTTATCCTTTATTGAGTAGAAGTTACCAAATAGCAAAGGGTAAGCAGCTACTATACCCGGCGTTTCTCGAATGTGTTGATTAGAACCGATAAGGACTGGTTGCAAAACTGAAACCGTGCCGAACGCACTCTGTTAGATCTAGATCACCTTCATCATTCCTTTTCATTACTTGGACATTTGCAGCAACAGAACTGCGGCTCTCCGTAGCCATTTGCAGTTATTTCAAGCAAGCCTTCACACGTGATGGCGATACTTCCACGGGACCCCTTCATTGCGTGCTTCCATTCAATGTCTCTTCTCTGCGCCCTATAGGACTCATTTTCCAGGTAATTCAAACTTTCGACCCAATCCTATTGGGCGACCCTCACGTTTCTCCGAGCAGGCTTGAATCACCTTATACGCTGCTTCCTTTGTTTCCGTATGGTTTGGGCTACATGAGTACCACCATTTCATGTTGGTGCCTCTTGCGTTACCCGGGCGGAACGAGAAGGAGTCTCGCAACAGCCCTACAGAACCTCCATTGCCTGCGAGAACTATCCTTTTGATAAGCCTTGCTGCTTTATCTTTTCCAAACATCACGTCGAATATCGGTCCGCCATGTGGAAGGAATGATACGCCTTCATCTGACTAGGGAAGGGTTTCGACCTCCCATGGAACTTCAAGATGAGACCAGGATCGTTAGAAAGAGCTCGGAATGCTGATTACGAATATGGGTGTTAAAATTGCAAAACGAAGTTCCTGAGCAAGTTATGGCCTGCTGAATGCGACGGTGAGTGTCAAAACGATCCTAAGCTGGTTCGTACATTGGCTACACGAAATTAGATCTCTTGCCAATTGTGCCATGCCCGCATTACGCTTCATGCATGTCAATGGTTATAAGTTTTAGACCATCCGAGTGAAAAAGTATACTCGGCTTAGAATCTTAATGGATTAGCTCAAGAGCCGCCATACAGTTCAGCACTGTAGCGTTATGTGCCCTCAACAATAATAGTTGCCCTTCACAGCAGAAACATGATTTATTTTTGGTACTTTGGTTCAGAATCAACCAAGCTTAGGAAAGATAATTTACCAATTTTCGATGTACTGGTTTCAAATGAGATTGTGAGGCCTAGTACTCATTCAGCGCTTGAAGTGATGTAGAATACATTGTGTACCCGGCAGAATTCTTGACATCGGCATCTGCACCTTATGTAGCAATTTTTAACATTGGCAGTAAATCGATAAATCGTATGATACCGTAGCGGTTAAACTGGATGGACCTCGCATGGATTGCCATCCCCCAGAATATCACCCTATGCAATTGAGTTGCACCATATGCAGAACTATTAGCATGATATTGCAATCTACGGTTATGTCCAGTCATCTTTTCTTCAGGAGTCCCACTATCCGGAAAGGGCATTTTTAAGGTTAATGTTTAGCCTCCTCTCCTCTGAATGTCCGTTCTCACGGCTTCAGCTGCGTTCGTTACGGGAAAGAAACGGTTTTCATCATCGCGGAGACAATCGAGCACATCTGGAGCAGCTGTGCTCGTAGAGGAAGAATTTATGAGTTCTCTCAATGATACGAGTTCAAAGCCTCGGCCCATAGCGACTAATCGACGGGATCGTCCTTCACTTGCAGACAGACAACTTCCCTCTGAGTTTCGATCTTAGCAGAGGATATCGCGCGAGTAAATAGAGACGCACGCACATACATTCTTGCAAAGTTGTGTAAGTAAAGGCGAGAGCAAAGAATGCGCTCAACGGGCACTCACCATGACGATCGCGAGCCGGTGGAATCCGAGGAAGACCCCGGGCTGGACCTCCTCGATTACGGTAAGATCGGGGCCGCGTCCGACGATGCGCATGAACTGCTGACGATGGCTGCTCGTCGGCTCTTCGCCGATCACTGCCCAGATGCCGCACATGATGCTGTTCGACGACTACGACTCGGACGACGACGACAACGACGACGCACTGCAACTCAGCTGCCCGCGCCGTAGCCGCTTATAAACGCCGCCGCGAAGGCGACCGGTTGCGACGCGAGACGCCGGACGCAAACAGACGCGCGGCACCGCCTGCTGTCGCGCGGTCGCGCCGGCGCTGACCCGCGGGGTCAGCGCCGCCGCGCCGCGGGCGACGGCGACGACGACGACAACCTCGGGGGCGTGTCGAGCCCAGACACTACGGCCATGGAACGCGACACAGGTGGGTGCCATTCCGCTACTTGAGTAACGCAATACTGTAACCCTGGGCCGGCCACAGAGAGCGGCAGCCAGGCGGGCCGCTTCGAGGGCCCAGTTCCCGGCCTAGAAGTGGGCGCGGCGCAGGCCGTTGAGCACGTCAAGATTTCCGCTTCCTCGTCCGCCGGACATATTTCCTGAGCAAATATATGACTTAGAACGAGGCTATGGCGTCATCTTCAAGCTTCAGGGTGTAGTTTCAGCGAGGAGCGGATTTTGAGTCACGCGGGAGAAGTGCACGCCGAGCTCCAGGAACCGCAGCAAGCTGGAGGGCTACCGACCGTCCGATGTGATATTGTTGACCGCTATGGGGCCGAATTCGTGCAGGCTTAATTCCAATTCGGCGCGCTTTGTTTGAACTCTGGCACGGCTGCTGCTTACCGCCTGGGTCGTCCTTAGAACGCCTATAGGATTTTGCTTTTGCAAATTCTTTTCCTCATTTGCGGACTGTGAGTCGCTTTCTTGCTGAAAGCTTTATTGGGCCATTTAGTTGTGTAGGCAAACAAGTTACGAGTTTACAAGCAAACGTGAAGATGCGCTTTTCTTGCCTGGAAGGTTGTTACCTCAATTATATTTCAATTTTATAGCTACTTTAAAGGGTTTATTTTGAAGCAAGTTTTAAGAAGAACTCTCGCGATATCGCACAAGCTTTCTGATTAGAGCTTGTGCGATGTCGCGAGACTTCTTCTTAAAAGACGTAGACGTATTGTGGTATAGTTTGGGGAAAATTCAACAAAATTTAGTGTTTTCATGATCATGAACTCACAATGAGCCGTAAGACTTGTCAGCTAATAGCACAAAAAGGAATGCTCACTGAGGTGCAGTGCGCAGCCATATTGAAGAGGCGCAGATTTCGAGTCTACCACGAATCGATTTCGGGTTCGACTGAAGCTCTGCATTGGACTGCATTGGGCATTTCTTTCGTCACTGTGTGGCTGTTGAAACGATACCAGTTTTCTCTGTGAACGATGAGACTTCGGAATTTTCCTCACTAGAATTTAGTAGACTGCTGTTGAGATGGTCAGATACACCATCAAAGTGACTGCGTGAATTTGTATGGAAACAAACAGCTTCTCCCATTTTGAGGTTGAGAAGGGTCTGATTAGAGAAAGCAAACCTTCACTAAGTGAACTTTATTTCAACACGAGATAATTGCTGTGAACTCCTTTATTTATGTGCAAATATGATTATCTGCCCTCCCCCTTAAAGGATAGTGAACAAAGGTGGGCGTTGGTCCCCTTTCTCGGCATGCGCCACGCATTCTTCTTCTACCGGACATCAAGGAGTCAATTGAATGCGAGCCTGGCCTATAGAATGACTTGCGGTGGTCATCTGATGAGCAGCTCAGCACTTTGTCGTTCCCACTCAATTGGGAGAAAACATATCAATTCACCGACCCCGGAGGAACACTTGGTTGGCCTGGGTTGAAGTTTCAGAGATTCAAGCCATGAACCTTGGACCAGAGTGCAAGCCCCAGCCGGCACCTCCTCGCTCTGTGGTACAACGCGGCCCTGCTACTTTTCTCGAAAAAACTGCAGCACAAAGCTCTCCACCTCTGCTGCCAAATTCATCTTTTTGCCGAGCACGGCAGGCTGCTTAGGTGTTTTCCTCAGTTTCTTGTTTCTTCAAAGTTCATATCGTTGCTCGTGGAGTGGCTCACTTCTTCCGGCACGAGCTGCGTGAGCTTTGCAAGATTCCTTCGCAGCCGGGTCTGTTTGATCGCTACACCGTTGGCACAGTGCCGCCCGTTCGACAGCCGAACTTTATTCGAACCAAAAAAGCTGTCGTTTCTCAAAGACTGGGCACGACTGTGCTCTGTCAAGCACCTAAAGTTTAATAATGCGCCCATCGACTAGAAAAAGAGTCTGGGAAGTCTGCGAGAGCAGTTGCACTCTGATCGGTTGTTCCTGCTCATCACCAAACGTCTAGACACCTTTATAGATGTATTCGGTATCTTCTGCAGTGATGACAGACTGATGTAAAGTTAATAATACTTATTGCCTGAAAATATTTGCCCCATAATTCAAGATATGGGAAGATCCAGCAGGCAACGAAATCGTGGAAGCAGCACACCTTGAAGAGTCGCAGTAAGAGCGTTGACGTTGTTCAATAAGGACCACGTCTAGGCGTCTATAGTAGCACATCTATGGAGGGTCTAATAAGAGATCATTTTAGTATATTATTCGCTGTCACAAGAGTCTTTGCTCTTACCAGGAAAGAATCGACCACTAGTGGTCCATTCATTATAACACCTGGTTGTGCCGGTGTATCAGCCGTCCTATATCCCTTTGGCAGTTCGCGGTAGTTTCGTCACCTTTCGTGTTTACTTTGTATACATCTATACGTGTGCTCTAATCTCACTGAAGGTCCTTAGAGAAAAGCTCTATGCCTTGCTAGTGCCTACCGAGAACGCGCTGTAGGAGACGACTGAACAAAGGTGGCGGACCAGCTTGCAGGTCTAAATAACTGCTCCGGCAGAGAGGAGTCGCGTTAGCTGCAGGAAAAACAGAGGCGATTTCGCTGTGATGGCGGAATATTTACCGTTTGTTTGTTTTCGATTTCCACACCCGGAAGACGGTGTTTTGAAGAGCGGAGGCGGCGACGATACAGGACTGGATGAGATTGGGACGCCGTCCCGAACCCACACGTACTTGAGATTTTCCACGAGCAATCGAATCAATACAAATTTCGCTTGTGGTAGAAATTCGGATAATCGTCTGTAGCCAGTACAGGGACATCGTTTCAGTAATGAGCTTTGGCAAATTGAGAAGTTCTATGAATAAGGGCACAATGGTGTGCGACTTCGAACGGAAGGCTTCGAACGCCCGCTAAAGAGCTTTCATCACGGTCGGACTAACAACATCGACAATCCGTTAAAGAAGAAATTTGCCGGATTATGAACGGAGATAAAATCATATGTGGTGCACTCAGAAGAAGTTACATCTTCTCGAGCGCATCCCGATTCAATTTAAAGTAAGACTCACTGTCAGATTGCGTCTAGGGCAACCTCAATCCCTTCCCACCTTCAGAGTATGTGATTTCTTAGCATTCTTGCATGGCAGACATTAAAACTACTTTGTCGACTTCTACTAGTTTAGGTAAAATTACGTTTCCACGGCATCTTGAATGAAGCGTAAACAAAGGCTTGAGTCCACCATTTTCGATGCGCCACGCATTCTGCTGCAACGGGTTGTCGTGGAGGTAGTTCGAATTCAAATGCAGCCTATACCTGCGATGGCCTTCAGCAGTTTATTTCAGCAATTCAGTGTTTTATCCTTCCCAGGCAAGGCTGGCCCCAATTCGTCGAGGGGCCTCGGAGGGGTGGAACGTGTGGAACGTTTGGTTGGCCTGTGAGAAAAACCCAAACTAAGAAATCAGAATTGGGTGCACGCGACAACCGACACCTCTTCCGACTGTGCTACCTCTCTCCTGACGCGTGACGCATTCTAAAGAGAATTCCCGACCAGAAATTTTTTATCCTTAAACGCATGTGCGTGTACTTCGAATTGTGAGCTGGGGTACGGTTTAATGTGTATAGCGCATTGCTTCTCTATTCTGCATCTGGATTGGTCCTCAAAAATAATCGGTAGGTGTAACCTCGCGCTTCTCGACTTCAAGGTCGCTTCTAAGAAATGCTGTCAACCTGTCGTACCACTAGTACAACATGTGACTTTCAAACAGTATTGTCATATCTTCTACAAACCAAACTGAGCGCTTATTTTTACAAGCAAAAATAAAACTCTGCCGTCTATTTGAGGAAATGGAGTAGCAGCAAAAGCTGATATCAGCAGATATGTTGGAAAGAAATCAGTTATTTATGTATGTCCAACATTGTCGTCTACGAATGACATATTAAGGTCATATTTAATGTGTAGAAGAATGTGGGTTTGACGTTTCCATACAGAGAATTCATTGTTTTATGTTCTTCAAAAATGCTGCTGTCAATTCTGCAACCTTGCGAGGGTCGGAGAGTTGAGCATATTTGGGAACGGGTTTTCGGGATCAGGCGATACAAAATTCATTTAGAAGTTCCAATATAGCAGTCACTAAAAGTTCAAGCGACTACGCAATTATCTGCTTAAGCTTCAATGACAAATGTGCATGCTTTTAGCATGCTCACTTACCAGCGTAGAAACAGTGAAAATAAGGCAAATTCTCTCTCGACCACACGGCTTAAACTTCAAAGTCAAAAGTTTAAAAATTGGAGTAGGCTTTTCGGAAGGTCTTTATGAAAATGGAAAGAGCTGCTGAAATTCACGGCAAGTCTGCGTTACTTAAGCAAGATATTTACACAAGAAAAGACATGGGAGATCTGCGAAGAAATTGTGCTCAGAACTATGTAGATTACCTTGGTGGGCTGGTTAACATTTTGCAAATGAAAACATATCAATCAGAATATCGCTGCATATAGTGCTAAAGATTCTCGGGTGCCTTCGAAATCTCTAGCGCGTTTCTGTCTGATGTGATGATCTATTCCGTTGGGTGAGCAAACTGTAACTGTATAGATGGTTAAAGGTTGGATATCGAATAGATTCTCCAACCTGTCCCATTGTTTACTATGTTTATCACATATTTTCACGTCAGCTTGTTCTAGGTTAAGACGTTTACCATTTTGCAAAACGTGCTCGGCACCGGCAAGCTTACTGCTTTATTAGCAAGGATGTGCGGTATTTCCGTTTCCGTGTTCCGAATTCCGGTTTCCGGCCATTTGGAGCTCTTCCGTTCCATTCCGTGTTCCGACTGTTTTCGGACCGGAAGGCGGAAACGGAAATGGGCACTATTCACCACTACTTCTTTTCTGTTGAACACAATCAGCTTATCACGTGAAAAGAGTTTTCCTTCATATAATTTTTTGTTTGTTTTACAACTACAGTATTGATATTATTGAAATCGGTTAGACTACCAAAAACACTCAAAAATGGCTGGGTGCAGGGCAAAGCTAATGTGCCACAAAGGCTATGTATGTATTATATGCTAAGAAAATGCACTCAACATTTGAATGAAAAAATCACAAGATTCTTGATGGATTAATTACAAATAGCTACAAAAACTTTCTAAGCATATAGCGCAGCATCATGAAGCAAAGGCGCTTGTCTGCTCCAAGATTAAATTAATGCTCCTGATCGAAGGGGTCGATTTCAATTTTCAATTTTATTAGGTGTGATATTCATCCATACGGAGTTATGCATCACATTTTTAATGAAGCATCACGAATATCTACCAAGAGCTATTACTTTCACTGACTAGGGTGACTAATTGAATTCTGAAACAAATCTATTTCTTTGAGAACCATCTAGGAACTGTCCAGCTGTGTCAGCTTTATATCAGGGAGCTTCCAGGCTGGCACAGACTGAGCATTCCTATGGAAGTTTGGACTTATCATGGCTGATCAGTTATCCAGTTATCATCTTAGACCCCAGAGTGAATTCTGACTAGTACTATAGTTTTTGTGATTAGAATATAACAACACATCTTGAGTATGCAAATATCTATGCAGTCACCACGTCGTGTATGATGCCACAGGCTTCTAAAAATGTTGAGAGGAATGTATTTCCTGGTAGGAAAATGATCTAGGTGATGCTCCAGTTTTAGACTTTACGCGAGTGACTTTTTAAATTCTGGTCTGTAAGCAGCCTAAAGTGGCTAAGTCAGCTAAGTCTACTGTTCAAAAAAATTACAGCAACAAACGGTCAGTGAAAACCCGTCGCAGGAACTAGATATGGAAACAGCGGAGAGACTGCATGCTGAAATAGTGAGAAATAGTGAGACAGGACCATGAATTTGTTTTCGATTATTGCTCTAGCCACAGCTAACAGTTATCATAGCAATCTTATGAATCTATGCTTTGCTATGTTATGTTATGATGACGGTGAGCATTAATCTGTGGAATATTCTGCTGCTCGCAAAGATCTCAGCGAGAAAAAGTGCAATAGAAGCCGCCTCTGACGCAATTTAAGAGGCACTTCTGAAAAAATGGCGAATATGTGTCGTTTCCGTTTCCGCGTTTCGTATTCCGGTTTTTGCAGAAATTTTCCGCACATCCTTGTTCAGTAGTACACGGTTTCGCTCGCACCTAGCAGATTCTTCTTTATGCGTTGTTTTGGAAGACCAAGTGATGGAGAGGTGCATCCTGCGAATTCCGCTTGAGTGGCGTGTGAGATTCTTCCGCGAAGGCTACTATGCAACAGCAGGTCGTTAGCCGCCCTGGATCACCTCTCGTTGCTATTAACGTATAGTTGTCGTAAATCAAGCTCAGGTGACTCTGTTCAGAGGTGTTTGCCTCAAGACCGCGAGTACTAGTGGAACACGAGGAAAACCCCATAAAATTGTCCGCTGAGAAATGACTCGCTCGACACCCCGCAGTAAAGAACTGATTCATCTCCCTGTACACATCAAAGGGATGTAGTAATCAAATACTGACGTAGTGTGCTTTTTATCCATTCAACCTTTAAAGGATAAAACGGTGTAACACATACGAAAGCGCGTAATTAGCGACAACTACCACGATGATGTCCTCCGTAGCCATTCCTCTGGCAATGTCGATGTGAGCACAATTGCAGGAGGAGACTTACAGCACCTTGGGTTCACTGAAATTTGCCCAATTTATGATATTATCGGCATGCTTTTGTCAACAATTTTTATACCTATTAATAACATTCGGGGTATCCTATTATATAACGTATTATTGATCGTTTGAGCGGTTAAGGTCGCTCAGACAATATCGATCGATATTGCCGGTACTATCGGTTTTCTCCCCGATCTAACTGGTCGGAGTGGGTGTTAAGTGATTGAGATGGCTCACGAAAAGGCTTCGCTTCAGGAGAAGTTTTGATCAGACAGTCAATATCGATTGATATTATCGATCATTTGAGTGTTGCTATCGGTTTACTCTCAGACCTAACCAACCGGAGTGGGAGTTGCCTTATTGTGTTGATCGCTTCACAGCAATTGGGACGATTCGACGAAGCAGTCAATAATGATCGGCATCATCGATCTTTTGAACGAAATACTGAATTTCTATCACATGCATTGAAGGAAGGAAAATCAATGGGAGACTCCTCAAAATTAGTGTCCAGTGTCATAATTTGGAAGACGCTCATTTTGATTTGGAAAATGTTCACTTTGATCTCGAAAGCGCTGGTAACATGATACAATCGGAAAGAAACCAGTTGGAAGCAACATTGCTTAGTCCTGTGTCTCATTTGCAACAACAACTCTACATCGATTGGATATAAATATGTGTTTCTGCAATATCAACTGCTGTTTAGGATGAACAGTAAAGATCGGACATGAGCAGTTCCTTTGTGGAACTGAAATCTCCTTCGTATGAACTGGAAGATTAAATAAAGTAAGGGAGACTTTTGATTGGCTTTCGAGGATCCGAACATCCAACCGATATTTGGTGCATGCGACAACGGGTGCTTTCTCCGAATGCGCCACCAGATGTCCTCAACTGCACATCAACCCTTATCTGTAAATGTCCAGGAACTTCTATACAATACAATACGTCATCAAAATTTACACCAAATTTGGGCATTCGGTCATGTTAAAGGATTAAGGATAAAGGACGGCATTATTTAATCCCCTTTGGGATACGCCACGCATTCTTCTTCTACGGGATGTCGTGGAGGTGATTTGAATGCGTATTTGACCACACAATGACTTGCGGTGGCCAGCCCATGTATAAGTCAGCGCTTCATAATTCCCAGACACGCTTGGTACCAAGTCACCGACCCCGGAACGATGGTGAGCTTGGTCGGCCTAGGCGGGAAATCCGAACCAGGAACCTGGTATCGGATGCATGTGACAGTAGGCACCTCCTCCGACTGCGCTACACACGCCCTTTCGGTCATGTTATAACATGAAATTACATGTGTTCTACCCAGGAGAATGTCCCCATTGGCGAGCTATTGCACTTCGTGGTTTATCGGCCATAGCTCTGATCAGTGCAGGAAACAAGTAGGAATACTTACGTTTTTCCTGGAGCAATTCCTGTGCAAACACACCGCTTTCTCCGTTCAGAAATTTCTTTTGAGATCGGTGGTATAATGCTTGCTATGGGTGATTAAGCTTTTATTTTCAATAATCATTTATAACAAACTTCGATAGGATAAAGAGTGGATGATTTGGGAGGAGAAAGCCAGAAGTATTACAACACATTGGGATCGGATCCCTTTTATACTGCAACATATTCAACATTCTTGAGATCCGCCTCATGACCACTAAGGAATTCATGACAACTACAGCAAGACATTTTCTTTAGATCTTAGACAGGAAAGGAGCTACTTAAATGTCTTTGATGTATAGAGATTGTCTATATAGTTGGGATGTAGTCTATTGGTTAAACTATTTTTTACCGCAGTCTAAACCATGGCCCAGATGATCAGTTCTGTAAGAGATCTAATCATACATGGCAGCAAATCCGTCATAGTTTGGTTTTGCCTCAGGAAAAAATAGGCTTTTCACTGCTTCTTGATCCCTATAATGGTGCCGGATGTGTATTTATAGGAAGGACCTTTATCTTAATCATGGGCCGAACTCAACAGCAAGACATGCTGTAGGCCACATATAATCCATAACCAAACTATGGCCGTGATATTCCGGTCAAGTGGAAGATATGGCGCATCTCGAACATGAATTCAATAACGCCTGCTTATATCGTTCATCTTTGGTGATGACAAAGTACCGCGACGCAATTGAGGTGGGACCGCAGAAGAAAGACCATCAACAGGTTTTGTCTTTCTGAAGTACTTGAGGTATCACGCCTTGATTATGGGTTTCTTTCTGTGATTTTTCTCAAGTGACCTTATACCGTAATAAATTACTATTCTTATTATTACTATTATTATTATTAAACAGGAGCAGGCGCTCACGGGCCACTGCAAACTTAAGATTAGCTTACTATTTCCATGCTTCCTTACCACAGGATGTCTACGATAGCTTGTATCATTTTCTTCTGGGCTAGTGATATATGAATGTATTCGGCAAACGAATATTCACTAGAAAGATGAGTTTCCTGGCAGGTGACATCCCATCAGAATACATGTGATTGGTTTACGGACAGACGGAAAACCCGCTGTTTTATTGCACTACACAGTCGGTTAGCGTATGTGTATTTTTAGACGATGAATGGGTTTCCTCGAGACGCACGAGTTGTTCGTGACTGAGTATATTGCGAAAGTCCTCCTGTGCAACAGCTCGAGCTAGCTGTCTTTCGCACGAGGTTCATGGGCGGAGCCGGACTTGAACAATTCGCGACAATGGTCCGAAAATAGCCCGCCGTTGACCCCTTGTGAGTCCGTGTCCGCCCAGAAGAGGAAGGAATACCGGTGCTTGGAGAAATGTTTGTCCGCGAGAAGGGCTGCACGCGAAGCTGCGACGAGTCTGACTGGAATTTTTTCGACTTTCTATGTTCCTAAAGGAAGAATAAAATAGGATGACGGTTAGAGCCTGACACTAGTCAATTGCTTTGGGGTGGGGGTGCGCCGTGCATTTTACTTCTACAGGAGATAATTGATGCAAATTGGAATTTAAATTTCGTATTTCGCCTATGTACTGACCCGCAAGTGTGAGCGTATGGACGAGTCAGTGTTTTCCTCTTCCCAAACAAGTCTGATACAATCGGAGGGATGAATGCCTTGGTTGGTCTGGGCGAGTAGTCCAAACCTAGGCCTTAAATTGGAGTGCACGGGACAGTCAGCACTTCCTGCGCTATCACACTTTCTTTCCTAAAAGAAGGTATGCGCGAAAATGACAGTAAGACGACCTTTACAATGCACGCAATAACGTTAAATGTTGAATAGATAATTGAATAGATCTGTTGTAGTCAATCGCTTTCTATAGTGCGCCATGAATTCTAAATACTCCTGCGCTGTTAAGAGAACTTGTATTTCTCTATTTGGTCTGCAAAATAACCAATGATATGCTGAAATTTCACATTCGTTCCGAATTCCGATTTTTGGCGTTTTTTTTTGAAATTTCCGTTCCAACCAATTGTGAGGTGAATTCTTTTAGACAGATTCATAGGTTGTCCTTGGAGCAGGCTAGGTTACGAGTAGGAGGAATGAGTCGGATGAGTTACGACTGTGCTGGAAAGGAAAATTAGAACGATGCTAATGCGTGTACAATCTTAACGGCTAAAAATGTTACTCAACATTTGAGTAATCCTGAAAGCTACAGAATTTTACTTTTTTACTGCGTGTATTACAGCGCTAACAATGAAAAACTTTAAGGAAGATCGTGTCGTGCACTCATCAGCGCTAATTTGATCGCAAGTGTAAATTTCATCTGCATACAGTTACCAAATGGAAAGTCTTTTAAGGCTTTGTTGAATGTCCACAATGAACGCTTACTCGAAGACGAGAAAATATTCACCATAATCTGGGACAAAACTAGTACTTTAACGAACATGTAGGAAATGTGCAACCATGTCATCTTTCCATCAGGTGGGTCTAAATATTCCTGGAAACGCAACCATCATAACTGGTCGGTAATCCACCTACATGTTTTTGATCCTAGTATGGAAAATGAGCAGCAACATTGAAGCAGAAGACTTTCTTATCAGTGTATACGTTTGCTCCGTCACGACGCGCATGACGATACTCGTACAAATTTTGAGGCCACTCAATTTCTTTTTTGAAGGGGATCGTAGTGGCTGTTCTACTTTTGGCCTTTACTTGAAGCAATCTTTGATTAAATCTCTAGAAGTGATTCCATGGAAACTCAGAAAACTGCCACAACAAAATAAATAACCTTGAAAGCAGCACTCGAAGGTAGGTGAGGAAAAGCTACGAGAATGTAGTGGGGCAAGGCTCTGCATGTATGTCAATTAATTGTGCTAGCACTTGTCCAAAGGATAACACACTAATGTTACGAAGGCGGTCTCCAATATATCATGTTCTGCCTGAGTTATTCATTCCTGCCCTCATTCCTGCTCTTATTTATGGAAGAAGTTCTGCCAGCTGAAGCACTCAACAGGTGAAAATCTAAGGAAAGCATCTCTGATCCATTTTTGACGATGGTGTGAATAAATGGCGGGTTTCCATCGTTTCAGTTTCCGTGTTTCGTACCCGGTTGTCGGCCCTTTTTGTGGTCTTCTATCCTTCGTCTTCCGATTTTTCAACATCAAAAAATTCGCACATCCTTGACTATGGCTACCGCTCTTCAGCCGCTGGACAAGACAGTGCAGTATCCTTCCTACCCAAATTTGGTGCCAATTCATTGAGGAATGGAGGGCTTGAGTCCGAGACCCAAGCAACACTAGTAAGGAAAGAAGAGTTCTCTTACGACGAAAGTTGCCTTCAAAATTTTACGTAGGCGGATCTTCAACATTCTTTGTTGTTGTTATACAATTCAACTAGTGTCTAGATCCTTTGTGGAACAGTCATTGTCAACCACCAGTGTAGATTTGGTAGCTCAAATTCCTCACATACAAGCAAAGCTGTTAGTTTGCATGTAAGGCCGGAGTGACGTCCAGCAAAGGCCGATAGGTAAGCCGAAGAATGATGATTAGTCAGAGATGTTGGAGTGCTTTATTTGACAACGGGCGCCCAGAGGTCTGTCGAGTCGAGTGCTCTACACTCCCCCGACGTGACACCGTCTCAGGCAGATCTAGAAGGGAACCGCACTGCAGCTGGCGTGACGATTTGTAGAACAACTGAGAAGCTAGTTGACGCTGAAGGGGGACACAATGAATGCCAGCAACGTCCTGACCTATTAGATTATCAGGTATTGCGAATGATAACAGACTGGCCTGTTATTATAGACACAAATTTCACCAATTTTCTTGTCAGCTGAAGAATAGACATGTTCTTTTAACCTCGGAATAGCCACTCATTGAGGGAGATGAAGAATAAATGTAAAGGACGGCTTTACTCAATCCCTTTTTGGGATGCGCAGCACCTTCTACTTTTACGGAATGTCGTAGAAGTGAATTGAATACGTATTTGGCCATACAATGACATGCGGTGGGCCTTACCAGACAAGTCTGCTATCAATTCACTGACCCTAGTGGGTCGAAGGTTTGCTTGGCCTGGGCGGGAAATCCGAACCAGGAACCTGGTATCGGATGCATGTGACAGTAGGCACCTCCTCCGACTGCGCTACACACGCCCTTTCGGTCATGTTATAACATGAAATTACATGTGTTCTACCCAGGAGAATGTCCCCATTGGCGAGCTATTGCACTTCGTGGTTTATCGGCCATAGCTCTGATCAGTGCAGGAAACAAGTAGGAATACTTACGTTTTTCCTGGAGCAATTCCTGTGCAAACACACCGCTTTCTCCGTTCAGAAATTTCTTTTGAGATCGGTGGTATAATGCTTGCTATGGGTGATTAAGCTTTTATTTTCAATAATCATTTATAACAAACTTCGATAGGATAAAGAGTGGATGATTTGGGAGGAGAAAGCCAGAAGTATTACAACACATTGGGATCGGATCCCTTTTATACTGCAACATATTCAACATTCTTGAGATCCGCCTCATGACCACTAAGGAATTCATGACAACTACAGCAAGACATTTTCTTTAGATCTTAGACAGGAAAGGAGCTACTTAAATGTCTTTGATGTATAGAGATTGTCTATATAGTTGGGATGTAGTCTATTGGTTAAACTATTTTTTACCGCAGTCTAAACCATGGCCCAGATGATCAGTTCTGTAAGAGATCTAATCATACATGGCAGCAAATCCGTCATAGTTTGGTTTTGCCTCAGGAAAAAATAGGCTTTTCACTGCTTCTTGATCCCTATAATGGTGCCGGATGTGTATTTATAGGAAGGACCTTTATCTTAATCATGGGCCGAACTCAACAGCAAGACATGCTGTAGGCCACATATAATCCATAACCAAACTATGGCCGTGATATTCCGGTCAAGTGGAAGATATGGCGCATCTCGAACATGAATTCAATAACGCCTGCTTATATCGTTCATCTTTGGTGATGACAAAGTACCGCGACGCAATTGAGGTGGGACCGCAGAAGAAAGACCATCAACAGGTTTTGTCTTTCTGAAGTACTTGAGGTATCACGCCTTGATTATGGGTTTCTTTCTGTGATTTTTCTCAAGTGACCTTATACCGTAATAAATTACTATTCTTATTATTACTATTATTATTATTAAACAGGAGCAGGCGCTCACGGGCCACTGCAAACTTAAGATTAGCTTACTATTTCCATGCTTCCTTACCACAGGATGTCTACGATAGCTTGTATCATTTTCTTCTGGGCTAGTGATATATGAATGTATTCGGCAAACGAATATTCACTAGAAAGATGAGTTTCCTGGCAGGTGACATCCCATCAGAATACATGTGATTGGTTTACGGACAGACGGAAAACCCGCTGTTTTATTGCACTACACAGTCGGTTAGCGTATGTGTATTTTTAGACGATGAATGGGTTTCCTCGAGACGCACGAGTTGTTCGTGACTGAGTATATTGCGAAAGTCCTCCTGTGCAACAGCTCGAGCTAGCTGTCTTTCGCACGAGGTTCATGGGCGGAGCCGGACTTGAACAATTCGCGACAATGGTCCGAAAATAGCCCGCCGTTGACCCCTTGTGAGTCCGTGTCCGCCCAGAAGAGGAAGGAATACCGGTGCTTGGAGAAATGTTTGTCCGCGAGAAGGGCTGCACGCGAAGCTGCGACGAGTCTGACTGGAATTTTTTCGACTTTCTATGTTCCTAAAGGAAGAATAAAATAGGATGACGGTTAGAGCCTGACACTAGTCAATTGCTTTGGGGTGGGGGTGCGCCGTGCATTTTACTTCTACAGGAGATAATTGATGCAAATTGGAATTTAAATTTCGTATTTCGCCTATGTACTGACCCGCAAGTGTGAGCGTATGGACGAGTCAGTGTTTTCCTCTTCCCAAACAAGTCTGATACAATCGGAGGGATGAATGCCTTGGTTGGTCTGGGCGAGTAGTCCAAACCTAGGCCTTAAATTGGAGTGCACGGGACAGTCAGCACTTCCTGCGCTATCACACTTTCTTTCCTAAAAGAAGGTATGCGCGAAAATGACAGTAAGACGACCTTTACAATGCACGCAATAACGTTAAATGTTGAATAGATAATTGAATAGATCTGTTGTAGTCAATCGCTTTCTATAGTGCGCCATGAATTCTAAATACTCCTGCGCTGTTAAGAGAACTTGTATTTCTCTATTTGGTCTGCAAAATAACCAATGATATGCTGAAATTTCACATTCGTTCCGAATTCCGATTTTTGGCGTTTTTTTTTTGAAATTTCCGTTCCAACCAATTGTGAGGTGAATTCTTTTAGACAGATTCATAGGTTGTCCTTGGAGCAGGCTAGGTTACGAGTAGGAGGAATGAGTCGGATGAGTTACGACTGTGCTGGAAAGGAAAATTAGAACGATGCTAATGCGTGTACAATCTTAACGGCTAAAAATGTTACTCAACATTTGAGTAATCCTGAAAGCTACAGAATTTTACTTTTTTACTGCGTGTATTACAGCGCTAACAATGAAAAACTTTAAGGAAGATCGTGTCGTGCACTCATCAGCGCTAATTTGATCGCAAGTGTAAATTTCATCTGCATACAGTTACCAAATGGAAAGTCTTTTAAGGCTTTGTTGAATGTCCACAATGAACGCTTACTCGAAGACGAGAAAATATTCACCATAATCTGGGACAAAACTAGTACTTTAACGAACATGTAGGAAATGTGCAACCATGTCATCTTTCCATCAGGTGGGTCTAAATATTCCTGGAAACGCAACCATCATAACTGGTCGGTAATCCACCTACATGTTTTTGATCCTAGTATGGAAAATGAGCAGCAACATTGAAGCAGAAGACTTTCTTATCAGTGTATACGTTTGCTCCGTCACGACGCGCATGACGATACTCGTACAAATTTTGAGGCCACTCAATTTCTTTTTTGAAGGGGATCGTAGTGGCTGTTCTACTTTTGGCCTTTACTTGAAGCAATCTTTGATTAAATCTCTAGAAGTGATTCCATGGAAACTCAGAAAACTGCCACAACAAAATAAATAACCTTGAAAGCAGCACTCGAAGGTAGGTGAGGAAAAGCTACGAGAATGTAGTGGGGCAAGGCTCTGCATGTATGTCAATTAATTGTGCTAGCACTTGTCCAAAGGATAACACACTAATGTTACGAAGGCGGTCTCCAATATATCATGTTCTGCCTGAGTTATTCATTCCTGCCCTCATTCCTGCTCTTATTTATGGAAGAAGTTCTGCCAGCTGAAGCACTCAACAGGTGAAAATCTAAGGAAAGCATCTCTGATCCATTTTTGACGATGGTGTGAATAAATGGCGGGTTTCCATCGTTTCAGTTTCCGTGTTTCGTACCCGGTTGTCGGCCCTTTTTGTGGTCTTCTATCCTTCGTCTTCCGATTTTTCAACATCAAAAAATTCGCACATCCTTGACTATGGCTACCGCTCTTCAGCCGCTGGACAAGACAGTGCAGTATCCTTCCTACCCAAATTTGGTGCCAATTCATTGAGGAATGGAGGGCTTGAGTCCGAGACCCAAGCAACACTAGTAAGGAAAGAAGAGTTCTCTTACGACGAAAGTTGCCTTCAAAATTTTACGTAGGCGGATCTTCAACATTCTTTGTTGTTGTTATACAATTCAACTAGTGTCTAGATCCTTTGTGGAACAGTCATTGTCAACCACCAGTGTAGATTTGGTAGCTCAAATTCCTCACATACAAGCAAAGCTGTTAGTTTGCATGTAAGGCCGGAGTGACGTCCAGCAAAGGCCGATAGGTAAGCCGAAGAATGATGATTAGTCAGAGATGTTGGAGTGCTTTATTTGACAACGGGCGCCCAGAGGTCTGTCGAGTCGAGTGCTCTACACTCCCCCGACGTGACACCGTCTCAGGCAGATCTAGAAGGGAACCGCACTGCAGCTGGCGTGACGATTTGTAGAACAACTGAGAAGCTAGTTGACGCTGAAGGGGGACACAATGAATGCCAGCAACGTCCTGACCTATTAGATTATCAGGTATTGCGAATGATAACAGACTGGCCTGTTATTATAGACACAAATTTCACCAATTTTCTTGTCAGCTGAAGAATAGACATGTTCTTTTAACCTCGGAATAGCCACTCATTGAGGGAGATGAAGAATAAATGTAAAGGACGGCTTTACTCAATCCCTTTTTGGGATGCGCAGCACCTTCTACTTTTACGGAATGTCGTAGAAGTGAATTGAATACGTATTTGGCCATACAATGACATGCGGTGGGCCTTACCAGACAAGTCTGCTATCAATTCACTGACCCTAGTGGGTCGAAGGTTTGCTTGGCCTGGGCGGGAAATTCGAACCAGGAAATGGTATCAGGTGCACGCGACAGCAGCCACCTCCTCCCACTGCGCTACATACGCCCATGAAGAAGTTACATGTTATTTTTAA
The DNA here is from genome assembly GCA_947396885.1 of Heligmosomoides polygyrus polygyrus. NCBI lineage: Eukaryota > Metazoa > Nematoda > Chromadorea > Rhabditida > Heligmosomidae > Heligmosomoides > Heligmosomoides polygyrus. The sequence goes on along the minus strand of OX377204.1, from coordinate 27,594,145 downwards.
TCTCAGAATATCCATTCATTGGAGTGTGTTAGCATACCACTAATGGTCGTGTGTACGCTGGAGCATCCCCTTTCAATATGTAGTAATTCATCAAAAGGGAAACACCGACTATTTCAACTTCTGCAGAGAAGGAGGATAAAGTTACACGTGTAGATGCTCTTTTGAAGCTATTTCGGAGCGGAAGTAAACTATAAAGCCATTCACATTGGACTTTTCGCAATACAAATTTTGTGGCATTTCATCTAGTAAACTATGTCAAACGCTTGTACACGTTCCTATAGACCGCCCCAGATTCAACTCCAGACTTAAAAAGGAAAAGAAAGAAGAAGGGGTAAATAAAGAGAAGACGATAAATTTCGAAACCCTGATAGTCACGGAAATTTTTCAACGATGAGACAATTGGAAACCACACTGCCTGCCTGGAAGACAGGGAGTTGGAACACTGGAATTGGAACCGAAGATTCGCACCGTTTTACTATGAAGGAATTTTCAAAATCTAATATTGGTATATCGTTATTCTAAAAGAACGTGGAAAGGGCTACTTGGTTTTTGTTTTCTGAAACTTGAAACAGCAGCGCTGGAACAAGAATTACTGCGGTGAAATTGAGGAACATTTTCTGAAGTCTTGGAATTGAAAGATCAAGACGGATAAACTAAGCTATCTAGAGATAAAGGAACGATCTTAAAAATAAATTGGTAGCATTCATGTGAATTTTTCGCAGCATTCATTACGTCCGAACGAATTCTGCTTTGGAAGATGTCAGATACGCTCTCCCTGACACGTATTTAAAGCCCAAAATTGCAAATAAAATTCAATAAGCATATCCCTTTTAAGTATTGTTGAACGAGATACGCACAAAGACTTATCTTTTCCGAGTGAAGGTGACCTTGGAAATTCATAAGCCATGAAGCATAACAAACAGGCCACGGGATACATGTGGGGCTATTGAGATCGAATTATTGTATTGTATTGTATTGTATTGTATTATATTGTATTGCATTTTACACACAAAAAAATGTTCCCATATTCTGTACATTGAGACCACCCTTGTCCTACATCTCTGAGTTCATTGCATTTCACTTCAGGAATAAGGTACTCTTCATAGAATTTCAGTATGGGAACAACTCAAGATATAAGTCGCCGTGTTCGTAAATTCTGTATCTGAGAGAGAAGCTCCTGATTTAAAGGAACCCCGATTAAGTCGCGTTTAGTCAGTTGGAACTCGAATATAATTATCAAAATCAATGTAGCTATCTAAATGAGCGTCGTCGTTCCTTTCCTAGGTGATCAGAATTTTGGTAGAGCTTGGAAAGTGATACGCATTGAATGGCGCAGGATTCTGTTTGGATTCTCGTAAACTTTAACACATATTTGACCACCTGGAGCCAGACTCATCAACCGCTTCCGCCCTCTAACGGTGAAAATACCGGCAAACCTGATGCTGACGAATGTCATATCAGGGGTACTTGGCGATATTTCCACCGTTAGAGGGCGGTAAGCGGTTGATGAATCTGTCTCCTGGACCCTATATCCTAGGTTGTTCAAATCCTTCACCGGCATCCTCCTTGGGGGTGGCGTTCAAGAAACACTGATGGTGGCTAATCAGCTTGATGCTTCCTCTGAACTCTTCATCGGTTAGCGAACTGAGCCCCAGTTTTCCATCATTCGTTGGCCGATCTGGAGCTTCATCTGTCATTCTGTCAGGTGGCGCGCTTTCCGTCAAATTCCATGTTCTTCGAAGATTGCGTATTTCTTAGTCCCATGCCTAAAATTGTGGAGCATGAGCCACATTTAGTTGAGCAATGAGCTGTCTGTCTTCAATAATCACACAACACTGAAATGGTCTCTCCAGTCTTCTCCTGCTTTAGCATCATGGCTCCAGATGTAATGACATTGGTGCATCGTCTTGATAGAAACCCAGTCCAGTTTGATCAATGAGAGCCTCACTATTTTCTCTCGGCAGCTCAACTCTGTCTGGCTATTCACCTGTACAACGATTGCGTAGCCCTGAAACGGACTTGTTACTGGCTCAACAAACAACATTATTGAATAAATGCAAGATGTGTTCGACCACATCTAGGGTTGCGCGTAAAAAGAAATTTTATTGCTAGGCGAAGAAACCACAACGTGACTGAATATGAAAGGCGGCGTTTTTTAGAACTTCTCCGTCGGAGAGGAGGTCTACTTCGAGATCAAGTTATGGCATAATAGCAGGGATGTGTGGAATTTCCGTTTCTGTGTTCCGAATTCCGGTTTCCGTCCCATGTTCCATCTTTTTTCGAGCCGGAAGACGGAACGAAAAAGATGACTCACTCACTGATTGTCTTGTACCGCCTTTAATGTCCTCTTGAGCTTATGCAGAAGACAGAAGAAAGAGATCAGTTATGCAACGTTGGCTGTCAGCGCGAGAATGTGAGATCCGAGAGTGTATATGTACTTCCAAAAGCGAGCCTTGGAATTGCATACCCTTACAAAGAAGGAAGTCGGATCGAACGATTTGAAGATTCATGGAAAGGGGGGAGTCACGTATCATACCACAAGATGAGAATCAGCGGCTGTTCACGTCCGAATCATGGGTACAGCTTCAGAATATAAGGGTTGGTCAATGTTATGTAACCGAAAGGGGCTTCTTTGGAAACGATATGCTACCGTATAATCTAATACTGCAAAATGTTTCTAAAGCGTTTTGATCAAGGATCTAATTCCTTATCCGGAGCATGCATAAATTTAGTTCTCTAATAATCCCAGATCTGGCCCAATACCAATTCCCGGAACACCAATTCTAGCTCACAGTTCAATAAGCAGTCTTAGGCTGCTAACAATGCTTTCCACACAGGATATTCAGTTAGTCCTATTAAGTGGCATGTGACGAAATCTCTGGCATCTTGATATTCAGTTGGACTCGTTGCGTTGAAAATACTGCCTTTCTGCTTACAGAAAATTTTTGCATAAACCTCGATTTGGTAGACTGGTAATATTTGGGAAGTCATCTTTATGATACGAATACATGGATCTATTATTGTTGGGTCTTGTTAGGGAAGAACCGCATGTGGCCTTACCTGTCCCTTAAATTTGTTAAAGGTAATTTATTATTTTAATTAGTATTGTTGCTGCCACCATATTGAATGTACATATTTGGATAGAAATTAAGCGAAGTAGTGAGTTTTGAGTTATTTCCATTTTCTTCTTCTTCTTCTTCTTCTTATTTTTCAGCGTTTGTCCCGCATCGTCGCGGGGTCCGCTCTTCTGGTGTTACGACGCCACCTTTCCCGATCCTGCGCTTGATCAGGGTGGACACCAGCTACTTTCATGTCCGTGTGTAACGTGTCGGACCAACGCTGCTTCGGGCGTCCTCTAGTTATTTCCTTTTTCATGTTTCATATTCCAGTTTCCGCCCACTTTTGAGCTCTTCCGTTCCGCATTCCGTCTTCCGCTTTTCTCAAAAAAATTTCGCACATCTTTCCCGGTGTAAAAACGCTGTTATGTAACTAGACGTTAGCACAATAATTACATGCATTGTTACTTAGACCATCTGAACCAAAGATGAAAGCGATATAAGACCCTAAACCCAGTGATAACTCTTATTAACCAAATCTAACTACAGAATCAGTAAGATGGTTAGAAAAATCTTTTGTTCAAGGAAAAATTGCCATTCTTTGAAATTTTTTAGTGTGCCTGCACCAATAAGTGTAATAATTTTATAAAATTTGTATCTTCGGATAAAAATAGGGAATTACAGTTTACCTTAAAGCTCACCAAAGAAACAAGCAAGTGGAGCACTTAAATCAAAGCTTCTTCCTTCGTGAAACCTCGGCATTTCAAGTTCAAGTGTTTGTATTATGCCAAATGAGGTTATTATGGTGAATCTTCTTTGTTTATCCGTGGCCCAACTTTTCGACGAGATCGTCGCCTTCAGAGGCCTACACGTGGTGCAATATTGAAGTTGCACTCTACCTCGTTGCCCTCCTTGCTTTCGGTTCTGCTGGAGGGTAGAGTGTAACTTCGGTGGTGGTGGTAGCTATGTACGGTGGACCGCCGGAGTTACGCGCTTGCACCGTGTTCGCAACGACACCACACGACAGAGGTTCGGTGTCGCCCCGATAGCTGAGAAGCTGCAGGAAGCTCGTCTTCGATGGCACGGCCACGCCCTTCGCGCTCACGACACCGTCCGGAAGACAGGCGTGAACCTTGAGATCCCTGGTATGCGGCACAGGGGACGCCCGAAGCAACATAGGCTAGATACGTTGCATTTGGACTCAATGATGGCTGGAGTGTACCCTAATCAAGCATTTGATCGGGAGGATTGACGTCACTACACCAGAAGAGCGGACTCCATCACCAAGCGGGACAGACACTAATAAAAATGATGATGATAATGCACACCAAAAAGCTCGCTGCAACTTCTAGTTGATTGAGAGTGTAAACTCCACTTACATGAACGATCAAAGTGAGGATAGTTGTGATTTTTACACTTGTTTTTGTTATATTGTTGGCAGGTTTCAAACTCCCAGCAAGTAGAAATTCTGCTATAAATCGGATAAAAATTGCGACGTATTGGAAGAGAACAAGGCACAGTCTCTTTTTTTGGCACTAAAAGTGACCGCCTTCCTGCTCTTTATAACAAGATTTAAAACGTTATTTTTCCGTAAATGTTGGAAGAGTTCTTTATGGTTTTAAAGGTCTTAGGTTAGCTTAGAAGAGGGTCCAATTTAACTTAAAAATTGTCAAACCCTTCGTGAAAATTGTATATAGCGCTGACCCACTATTGCCTCAGAAATGCTAAAGTTTCTTCAGAAAGGTTTGTCTATTTATGCTGAAAATGTTTCCCTTATCCAATCCTTTTGTGATACCGTAGTTGCACAATTAAAATGTTTTCTAGCGCTTAAGAGGGACATTCGAGAATGTGTAAGACATCAAGACTTATTTTTAGTGTGCCACGCGTTCTACTTCCACGATGCATCGCGGAGAAAATTTGAGTGCGTATCTGACCTATTCATTGACTGCAGTGGTCGGACGATGAACAGATTTGAACTTCGGTTCGGGGCCTTGATAGCCAGCGCCTCCTCCGACAGCGCTAAGACGCGCCGGAAAATGGGGATACAGCGAGCAAAGCGTGTCCGATTTCTTTAACTCCTTCCTAAGCAGATTCTGAGCAAGGGTGCTGCGACAGTAGAAGTACAGTTATACACATGTTTGCGCACACCTCTCTATTCGCATTTGCATGAACTTTAGCGCCCAATGTGCAGCTGGTTCCGGCTGCCAGATACCCAACATATTGCATCTGTGGGAGAACTTGAAGGACGACAGGTTACATATTGTTCCCTATGTATTGCTTAGCTTCAAATAAATCCCCAACAAAATCCTATTTCCCAGATTTGCTACCGACTATTTTGCAACTCGGTGTAGTGGACTTCGTTAGTCGAGTTGGAATTATTTATTTATTTAACTATGTATTTGCGTATTTATACTTTCACTAAATCGGGCGCATGTAGCGCAGTCGGAGGAGGTGCCGACTGTCACGTTCATCCGATACCAGGTTCCTGGTTCGGATTTCCCGCCTAGGCCGACCAAGCTCACCGTTCTTCTGGGGTCGGTGACTTGGTACCAGGCGTATCTAGGAAGGATGAAGCGCTGACTTATACATGGGCTCGCCACCGCAAGTAATTGTATGACCAAATTTGCATTCAAGTCGCCTCTACATCATGCCATAAAAGTAGAATGCGTGGCGCATCCCAAAGGGGATTGAATAATCGTTTATCCTTTTTATCCTTCTCCAAATTGTATGAAGTGTTAAAGAGTTGTTTCACATAGAGATGGCGCAGACAAAATGGTGACTATGAAGAAGAAAAAAACTAAATTCCTCAACAACTCAACATTTCACGTCAAAAGTATTTAACCTAATTAGATTTTAGGAAGCCTAAAGTACTAGGTGTTCCCGCTAGGACTCGAATCCATTCACAGATCTTTTGGCTCAGGTCCCCTCATTCTGTGAGTTTGTGCCTACCGCTTCTGTGACCGCGAAACTATGTGTGAGTTCAGCTCGTAATCCGCGCTTAACGGTCGTCGTGTGAGCTCTGAAGCGTAACCGCTTGTCCACATAAATTGAAGACGCGTAAACTGCCTGATCGGCCGTCATGGTGACCGTTTCGAATCCGCAGTCCAAACCTGACGTCGCGGTTCCCCAAGGCGGTAGGGTGTCGTGGTTTTCACTTCCACGCTTCATCACCTTCGGTACGTCTAAAGCTGTACTTAATCATTCCTCTTCTATAGTAGCTTATTTAGAACGAGAGCACACACGACAATGAGAAGCGCCATTCGCTTCGACATTCTGACCACGACTAGACTGTCCCGAGCCCTCTCCATCAGCTTAAGTCATTACTTGAGAATATAGCAACGAAATACGGTTTCGTGAGTAGCGATGAAACAGTAGAGTTTGGGCGTTTCTCCATTACATGGCTTAGTCTTCTTAAGATCCCACACTTTATGTACCATTCTGTTAACGTGCTCTCAAGGCATGAGTAGTAGACAAGATTATTCCCCTCGATGTTGACAGAGAGCAGTGTTGTCATTCGCATCTGCCCAAGTACCGGTCCCAGCGGGTTCTTCCCTCACCCTCTGGTCAACAAGTCGCCGAAGGTCTGCGTTCGCACTTCCTGGCTTTTCAGACGGTTCCTGCCGACCGGACGAGACCTTTTTTCCAAAGACTTGACGAGGAAAGAACTGGACCTGGAGTTCTCACATGTCGCCTTCGATACTTTCACAAGTAGAGCAGCTGCAGCAGCTTTATTGCCAACCGTTCATGAAACAATGCCCGCGCCAAAGCCACATCAAATGCACGTGAAAATACCTTATCCCTCTTTTATTTTCCTCACTTCCCATCTGTGAACAGCTCTAATTATCGCAGAATCCAAGCGTGTCCGCATAACAATGTTTGGAGAAAATTGCGCTTGTAAAAACATACTGAATATTTAAAGTTCGGAGCCCTTCTGCATTTCTTAACAAAGACCATAACCGCTGCATTTGCAATCGGAGATTCAGATTTCGAAAGTGAAAGCCTTCTGGAGGTCCCCCGAGAAACGACAGCTTAGAGGGTCTCGTAGAAGCAAAATCCGGAAGCTTCTGTTTGGATACAGTAGAACGGATTCTTTTTTTTAAAGATGCCGTGTTGCTTCTAGAGAAAAGCGAAATATTTAGAAAGTTAGAAATGTTATTTTATTTGTTTTTATCTATTTTTTAAAGCGCGAATATGTTTCACGCATAGAAGTGCAACGCAAAGAAAAATCAAAAACAAAACGCTATCACACATTACTCAAGTACAATCACATTTACTAAAACCTTCAACAAGTAATGGCTCTACTCCAAACATTTGTAGACATTGCCATCATATCGTCGTATCTACCAAGAAACAGGTTTAGCTCCGCAAAAGTTCTATACGTTAAGAGATCTGTCTTAAGCCTTGACTTTGCAACCGGTACACGTACAGTTTGAGCTTTCCTCTGACGGATCTCGTCAGCTCCTGAGAATTTCTCTGTTATATTCCTCTCTCGAGAATTCCTCTGTGTTTTTGTTCAGCTTTTTTGTGAGGACTTTAAAAATCATATCATATCATAACATCATATTATTCAGAAATATTTACTTGCTATTTCGAGAGTATTCTATGAACTCTTCCTAATCAGGCAACGAAATTAAGTGGAGCTATCACTTCTTGTCAAGGAGCGGTTCTTGTGTGGCAACGCAGAAGATTGGAAACACATGAGACATAAACTACCCCTCTCCGACCTTTGTAATCTCGGAAATCATTTTTGAAATGAGGCTTACAGCGTTTCATGGCCTTCGTCCTGCCCCGTTTACTGCTACCTTCAGCAAGTAGAATCCTGGATTTAGATGAAACCTTGATGGGAGCAGAAAATCCGTACAAAGTGTCTAGCAAGATTCCTATCGTAGGATTAAGTTCAATATCGGTAGCTATTTATGAAAGGATATATGGGGGGATGACTGCAATGAATTCCACTTTGAAAGTACGCCCGAACCGATGTGCTTTCCATATTTTTGGTCTGGTTAAATGCTATCCCTCAATACCCTCGAAGACTGCCGTAGGAGAGGTATACTGGAATAGATGAAAGTGTGGGAAACCTCAGTTGACGTTTGCAGGTTCCGCAGCTCCAAACTCGTTAAGCGCTATCTTTTAATCTGCTTATGGGGAAAGGTATGTCGAATAGGGTCTCCATTATATCCTTAAAAACGATTGAATTTGATTGAATTTGGGAAAAGTTACTATACACTGGGAAGCGGTTGCACAGCCGAAGCAGGTGCTGGCTGTCGCGCACCCCCGACTCCAAGTTCATGGCTCAGGTTTCCCGCCCAGGCCATCCATCCCTCCAGTTAGCGCCATCCCTGTCTGGAAGAATGGAAAACTGAACTTTCCATCGGCTGGTCGTCGCAAGTTAAGGTAGGCCAAATACGTATTCAGATCACCTCCACAACATCCCCTAAAAGTAGAATGGGTCGCGCATCCCAAAAGGAATGAGTAGCGCCGTCCTTTATCCTTCATCCTTATCTTATTCTAGGCCCACACGTAAGAATTTTTGAAGGTTAGTCACCGCACAACGATTTTTGATCGCGAAATTTCGCGACATTAAACGCACCGGCGCGGATCGCGCTGTCCGGACAGACCACGTCTTAATCAGCGAGCGGAGCCGATCATAATCAAATAGTCACCGTGTGCGTGTGATACGCGCGGGTCCGTCTTCCGCGGCACTACGCGTGTGCGGCACATTCCGGTCTCCGGAAGAGCCGGTCAACAAGCTCGTGGTGTGACGGAGGCTCTACAGGCAGGCAGAGAGCCGTGGAGAGAAGAGGAGGTCTATAAGAGCCAACGTGAAATTCCGGTTCCGCTTCAAGAGATTGCCACCAGTTCAATCGGTGCTGATGTGTTCCTAGTAGCACATCGTCGTCAGCCGCTTCCGTCCATTCCTTGGCCTTGAATGCGCTCGCTGCTTTTCCCTATCACTCAAACACTCAAATCTAGCATGAATTGAACTCTGCATTATTTGGAAGTAATTGATCAAGATTCATTAACGAGTAGACGTTTCGTAAATGGCTTTCGGTGATTATACTGCAGCAAGGTATTGAAGCTCGCAAACGAGTTATTTGCTGCACGGAAAATAGGTTGCTCAAAAACTACTTAAGCCCTAAATCGTAACTTAACTCGAAGTCTTCATCACAGAACCTTGTTTTTAATTAAGGGCGTGATTGCAGAAGCGCTAAGTTAAACTGTAGCGTAGCAGAGAATCTCAAAATTCTCTACATTTCAGCAGCAATCCTCCTTTTTCATCATCAGCATCATCACACATTTTTCATCATCAGCATCATCACACATTATGAGAAATCTAAAGTAGTTTGTCTTCAATTCTTGAACATTTGCAAAACACGAAGGTTCGAAATACCTCAAAGCTCAGTAATTCGTTCACAAGAGTGATAGCTCTAACTCATTGACAGCATTCTTTGCCTATAGTTGTTCGAGATAAAATGGCCAGAAAAAAGGTCAGAAAAATTCGCACTAAGCAATGTGCACCCAGCTTCTCACGGATTCGTTACAAACGCTGACGGATAGATTTGCATTGCAGCCTTCAAATTTTCTCAAAGATCTGTCTGACTATTTGTAGCTCCAGCTGGTTACCTGTTTACAAGTAGGACATTAAGGTTTGGGAAGTTTATTTGGTGTTTGGTCGTATAGACGTTTCAACTGTTTTTAGAAGCGCATTGAAGAAACTGGTAGCTCCGAATTTTTATCTGGTAGGGCAGTGGTGCAGTTCGACACCAGGCAGCAGCTAATGGAGACAACTTCAGCCAGTGGCTCGTTCATGCTTACGTTTGTAAATTATCAAATCCAGTTTTGAAAAAAAAACCGCAAACCCTTTTGAGGTGTAAATATGAGTGGGACTATCGTGTCTTTTTGTTTAGCTAATAACTACTCTTCTTCTTTATCTAAGCTCCTTTGCAGTGAAGTTCACAATTCCCACTGAAATTTAAATTGTGCGGCATTTCTTACTGAAATGTTTTAACACAAACGTTCGCTTAAACCTAGGGCATCTGGAGGAGAGGCTATGTGTTGTTACAGGATGTTTTTTGCGAGCAAATCTCTTGCTCCACGAGGGCCTTAAACCAGTACCTTCTGTTTTCCGGGCAGCGATGCTACGCCTTACACCACCGGCGCTGTCTGTTTGACCGCAGGTAACATCCGCGATACCCTCGAGGCCTGCTAGCACCCACCCGTGATCAGCGCCGGGGTGATGTAAGCCGTATTATATCTGCCGGAAAAGCAGAAGGTGCAGGTTCGAGCTCCGCCTGGCACAAGAGTTTTGATCGCAAGAAAAACATTCAGTAACAGCATATAGTGCTGAAATTATTGATGACGTTATTAGTGGCAACTGATATTTGTTCTAGCGCCCATGTCGCGAAAGTGAGAACGATTGCATGGTGGGAATGCGTCAGCCAATCACGACCAAGCAGTGCACCGATAGAGCGCATGTCAGCCAGTCAGGGTACCGACCATAACCTCCTGAATGGCACGCCAATTCCATGCGCCTTGACTGGCTATCGCGTTCCCGCTTCCCAGCGCTGCCCACATTCGCGACATAAACCGTTCATATTACACTGCAGCACTTAACATTGAGAAAGCAACAAGGTGTTGGACGCGGTGAATAGAACATTGGCAAAAAGACTACTCAGAAAAGATGAAAGTATAATTGGGATTTTTAGACGTCTTGGAACCCTGTAACCGCAGAGTTCAGTTGTTAGTACAGAGTACAGTTGTCCTCAATCTTCTTCAACAAGGTTCTTTTGCAGTGCACTGAAAATAAGAAATGTTGCAGATCAGCTGCTGCGCAGCATGTCGGCAGTTCACCCTGTCAGCGACGGCCTACCGCCGGCACCTCGTCCGGTCATCTACCGATGGTTTCCGAGTTGGCGACTCCTCACCGCAAGTCTGCTCTGCTTGTGTTTCGCCAGGTAGGTCGCATTGCGTCTGCTCTCAAAGGGAAATTGTTACTGTAAGCCGCATAAGGACGGGGTGCCCATCGTAATTATCATTTCATTTAAACTCTGACTCGAGCGATCCTCTTCTGTAAGCTTTTCTAGGCCATAAGAAGGCAATAAAATGCCTTATTAGCAAATGCAAACGGCTTCCCGACACATCATCTGATGAAGCGCAATAGAGCTTTCCGTGGCTTTGTGGCGACGATTGCAATTCGCAAAGTAGGCTACCTTTTCTCGCTACAAAGAAGTGCTGGAAAAATTAAATATATATTATCTATATACGTGGGCGGCCTCGCGATTGCCCTTTAACGAAACCACCCAGACACCACTTGCTCAGAATTCCATGTGTCACCCGTGGTGCCGGAGTGGTAGCTTTTCTGCCTGCAACGCAATCATCTTAAAGTTATTTTGCGATACAACTGATTCTCCTATGCCGGCATTCCACGATCAATGATTAGAAACGTGTTTCTTGACATCTCTACTCCGTCTTTAAAAAGACATTTAAATGACGTGCGCATTTAAAATGATTGTCGGAATAAGCACTGTTGAACTTTCCAAGTTCTACAAACTCAGAATGTCTAGAACAAGAGAGACTGTGCTGAAAATCTGGTTTCCTCGACCACATTCCAAGCTAAGGGTTCGGTTTTTTACGGTTAGGGCAGGTTCCAAATATCTAAGTCTACATTATGAAATAACTCCTTCACTTGAAAATCATAAGCGTTTCAAAAGAGTAGTGAAGAAGGCATTACTAAAGCACTAGGTAGACAAGACATTTAAACAACCATTTCCTACCATTAATGTTCTACACTGTTGTTATACGCTGCTATACCATGTTCTGTTGCAAATGAGCTGTTCTCATTTAATGTGTTAACAAGATGCTGTTTTGCGGCTGGATTCCCGACCTGGAAAATCCCAGGATGTCAGACTCTATTGGCATGTGACTTGCTGATGTAACAAGCGCTACAAAGCGCTTCCTAATAACGATTAAGAATGAAGGACGGAGTTATGTACTCTTGGAATGCTCCACTTCCACTGGATGTCGTGGAGGGACTCTGGAGGCGTATTTTGCCTACACAATGACTTGCGGTGGCGAAGCGATCGACAATTCGGTATTCTACGCTTTTGAGAAATCTCTGAGAATCGCTACCTTTATTACGGTAAAACTAAAAATGCTGTCTAGCTTTGGCGATAATGACAACCGTAAGGAAAAGGATAAGAATAAGGGATAAGGGACGGTTGTAATCAACCCTTGTCTGTCTTTTACATATCGAAAAAGGAATTATAATGGGTATTTGGCTTATCCAAAAATTTGCGGTGACCAGCCGATAAGTATGTAGGTCAATAACCATCGTTCCCGAACAAACTAGGCATTAAATCACCAACCCCAGGCGGTTTGGAAAACTTTGTAAAACAATACCTTCCAAACCGCCTGGGGTTGGAAGGCTTAGTTTTAAAAGAGAGAAAACGAAAGGCTTATGCAGGAATGCTATGAAGCAATTGGAACCTAACAAAACGAACAAAACCAAAGAAATATTTGGGTTAGTCTGGGCGTGACCGGAATCATGGACATCCTGAAAAACTTCACAGGACAATGTCGCTTGTAGTCTTCTCTAGCAGTACTCATAAATACATGAACGAAGGAAGATGGCCGTCAACTTCCATATTTCTTTTGCACGAGCCTTTCTTTTGCTTTATCTCGATATCTAACGAAGATGCCTCGTCGAAGCTTATTTCACTCAGGAGCAAAACAGGGAACATTTTGAGGGCAGGATTAGTTTGATCGCAAAAATCTCGTTCTGTGTTTAAAGTATCCAAATGCAGCTAGCCGCTTTTTTCGGGTTGCAGATTTTACAAGGCAATGCTTCAATGTTAAGTGTGCACATGATGAACAGCAACATGGGTATGGCCGTCGTTTGCATGGTGAACTCGTCTGAGTACATGGATGGAAATGAGACTAGCACAGAGGACGGAGCAGCGCCTCGGCTCAATTGGACTTCAGACCAGGAGGTTTGTTAAGATTCCGCACGAAAATGTCTGCATCCCTTTCTCCTCTTTCTTATCGAAACTCGAGGCGTTTTTACAGTTTGCACTATCAAACAGTAGATTGTCCGTACGGTCCCCATCTGACTCCGTTGCTTAACTTGTAGTTTCATCGCACCTCTTCCGTCTCAAAAGCAGTTTGACGTGAGCCGCTCAGAGGAGTATTTCCAGGAGCATCGAAGAAGTTTTGGATTGGGGTTAACTTTGTTCCATACTTTTGCTCTTCTTCTTAGGTATAGCCTAGTGATGTAGTTTCCATTAAAGAAGGTCACATTACATTTAGCAGAGACTAATATTGCTCTACGAACCTTTCTGAGAATTGAATTGGGAGCAATGCTGGAAGTGGCTATCTTGAAGTTGCCCTTGTATAAGAACAAAATGCATTAAATGTTGATTCTGTTGTTTTCTTAGTGATTGAGCGCATCTTTAGATGAGGCCTTTAGAACTCACCTTGCAGATTACACCTGAATTCTGAACCCGACCGTTCTTTAACTAATTTTCCTACATATTTTAAATGAACCTCCAAGAGGAAATTCGATAGACAAACTTGCTTGAAGAGGTCAGCTTTAACAGCTCGGCGAAGGCCGGACTGAGGATAGGAGACAATAGGGCTGCGTTAGCCAGTTCCTTTGCGGGATGCGTCACATACTCTCCTTCTACGGGAGATCGTGGAGGGGGTTTGAATGCGCAGTTGGTTCACACAAGGAACTTTGGTAACAAGACTGGGTTTTTCTTCCCTGAGTTTCACGTCTACCATTTCATCTAACATGGACAATAGGTTCCATTGTCCTGTCCAGAACCCAGATTAAGAACCTCGATTCAGGATCCACACCACAGCTGAGACTGCTCTAACCGAACCTGAATGAACTTTTGAACGAACCTATGAATAATATTATCCAATCCTCCTTTTAGGGTTACATTTTCTCCGCCTTCAACGTCGGTCTTCTGCTGATGCTGCTCACCGGTTTCATCGCCGATAAGTTCAATGCCAAGTACATGATCGTCGCCAGTGTCAGTCTGGCCGTAGCTGCCAATCTCATGATAGCTCAGTTCGCTGCAGTGAGGTATGCAAGTGGTTTCTTCTTTACGATTAAAACGGAATAAAATTAGCCAGTAAAGCAGTGCTTGTGTAGATACGTCAGTGGTGCCTTGACTGGGAGGACGTCTTTGGTACTTCAAGATCAACTCTACGCGAGGTTTTCGAGGCGAAATTATGAAAAGACAATGCTTTAGGGCAGTATGAAGTCTGCTTTGGGAAATCGGGGAGGCATAGGCTTTTTGGATCTCTCCTAATCGGAGGAGGCAGCGCTTCACTCTGACTCTCTGAAAACGGAGCAAAACTGAAGAAGATTTATTTTGCAACGGCAGCACAATCCCTGAACCAGCACATGCGAGGACCCTCCTTTGTTTTTTCCCTAGCAGGGACAGAGTGCGCTGTTTACGTTTGTTTCGCTTTTCTGGGGTATCCCCCTATGCTCTGGAAGGGCGTGCAGAAAAGTACCCTCACCTTCCTTATAATGGAGTAATACTGATGCTTTGTCTCCACTTCGCGTCCACGATCCTTGACGTTGGGCCTCTATCCACTTGTTGTTGCGAGGAAAATGAAAATGGCATTTGTTGCAGTAGAAGGTGTGTTGGTTATCTGCCCTAATATGTACTTTGCTGACATCATAATGAGCGGATTTCAACCTCACTATAAATTCTATACAAGAGAAGTTCCCACTCTCATGCTGCTCAATTTTTGTTATGTTGAAAAGAGCTTCGAATTATACGCAGCTATGCGGTATGCCTGAATAGTCAAGCGATTCCTACTTTCGAAACCTTGGACTTTTCAGCCGCTCTCAGCTGGTTCGAAATTTTCAGACGTTTATTCAGTGCCGTTTATTCGCTTATATTCGTTTATTCAATGTTCAATGTTCTTGGCATGACCTTGAACGATGATAGGATCGAGCTTTGAAGGAACGATTACTTACTAAACTTTATTCGGCTGACCTTCCACTTCGGGTCCTTTTTTACAGGTCAAAAAACCAAAGAACCCGGAGGAGTCACTCATCCAAGAAACATTCTAAGCCACGGCGATTTAAAATGTAGTGGCCGAGGGAGACGGAAGGTTCTCCGAATTTTCTCTGGAGTTGGTCATTCGAAGTACAAGCCCACGAATTGGAATTATTCTTTCATCGCCCTGGGAAGAGTTACTTCCAATCCTCTCATTTTTTGTACTGTAAAGGGAGTTGTCACGTCGAAATATGAGCCGACGATATGTTTGTCAACAATTTGTTCCACAGCTCGAAACTTCCTACAATTTCAAAAATCTTCAAATTTGCAAAAAAAAACAATTTTCAAAACCCCTGGAAATTGGGTGCCTTTATCCAAATGACCTTGCGTTTCAGTGTTCACTTCGCGATTGCCGGGCGATTCTTTGTCGGCTTTGCGGATGCGCTTCTGCAGCCGGCCGTGAACTCACTGATCACTCGCTGGTTCCCAACAAGTGAAAGGAGCTACGCCTTAGGTCTTGCCACCGGTGGACGCCAACTTGGTACGGAGACCTACTCCTCTAGTCAATGGCACCTTCTCATTGATAATTCTAGGAACTCTTATCATCATCCCAGCAGCTGGTGCGCTGTGTGCTCAAACGCTCTTCGGCGGCTGGCCGTCCATCTTCTACCTTTCGGCCGCTGTCGGCGTGTTCTTCGTATTCGCCTACTCTGCTATAGGTGAGTCCTTCAAAATAACGGCAGTGTGCCTGGGACGCCTCACCTTAACTTTGACATACCAGCATTCAACTCTCATTGTGACTGATATTTCAACGTTCCCATGTGAGCTTCAGCATGGTGTGAAAGCCATTTGGTTATATTGAAAGTAAAGTGCCAGTGCATGAACTACTCTAATTTTTTGTTCATTCAGAAACTGAAAAATAGAACAAAAGAAAATAATATTCGCATCGCATTATACGAAATCATGCGCTACCGGGGAAAGCGCGAATGGGATCTCAATGATCCTACATCCTTCAGAGGCACGAATCCGCACCACTTTTTGTGTACCTTGAAATAGTAATTGAGACTATAGGTAGTTCCTGCTTTTCTGCATCAAAAGTTGGCAATGTTTGGGCAGAGATATGTAGAACTTTAGTATAGAAAAGTTGCTTCAATTATTTTTCACCTACTTTTTCACCTATGTATTCGCAGGTGCAATGAGGCAGAAGAGAGGGCGGCTAGCTACGGTCAGTTATTCTATAGACCAAATACCAGAGATGTGCGGAACTTCCATTTCTTGGTACCGCACATCATTTGTCGACCTCTTTGAGCTTTTTCCTCACCACACACCTTGTCCTCTTTTTTTTCAAAACGAAGATTTCTCCTCAATCTTGTCAATTTTCAAATCGCCTCCGTCATCCACACCTATCTCACTGAAGAAAATAGCTGTCAGGCTCGACCCTCGATGAATCTTGGCATTGATCGTTGTCAAATTGTTTAATGTGGTGTCGAACTCGAAACCAAGATAGTACACGCTTTATTGACGACTAACGTTTCGGCGATGTCGCCTTCTTCAGAGTCTGAAAAAGTCCAAACTTATGTGGAGGCTATCAGGCCAAACACTGATGTGAGGGGTGAGTTCGCGATTTACATGTGTAGACACATTCCCCCGCCGATTTAATTCGATTCTTGAAAGGTCGTTACGTGCGAAACCGGCTGTACGTGTAAAAGTAGTAAAGCAACGCGAGTATACTACACCTCACCGAGTACGTATTTGCTTGGAGTTCCACTCATTCAGAACAATGAGGATACTTAGAAGTTGCCCATTATTCCCATTTCGATATCTTCGCTATCTAGGCGCCGACAAGCCAAGTAAGCAGTCCTGCATCAGTGATGCTGAATTGAAGTTCATCACATTGTCGAATGTCAGTGAAGACGTAGGAAAGAAACGAACTGAGCGGAAGGTGAGCCTTATCTTTCATGTTGACAGGTGTCTACTGAGTAATCGTTAGATATGTTGGATCTAAGCAATGCTACTGCATTGTGGTCCGGCAGTCATTTACTTCTAAGTGCAGACAAAAATAAATAATCAGCACTACACACTATTCAAGCTGCAGAAAGATCGGCACTATTCACAAACAGCTACCCGCATCTTATAAAAATGATCATGCAGAAAAATAATTAGTTACATTTCTTGTAAAAATTTTGAAAACAACCTAGACAAAAGTATATGTCAAAAACCTGCTACATCATGTGGACACCTTATTTGCACGATTGGTGGCAAACGTGCGCCCTTTTTCTATGCAGACCTTCTGACAGCAGCAAATACATATTTTATGGTTTGCTTCAAACCCGGTCGGGCCTTTTCCAATATGTGGCTAGCCCTTGGAGAGGGAGCTTCATTTGGAATATCGTGAAGTAGTGATTCCACGAGATTCCAGCGTCCGTGCCGTCCCAGCGCGCTCTCCCACTCGCCAGACACGCGATTTGCCGCGCGGTCGTCAATTGGTTGAAAAACTAAAAGCATTCAGCGTACAGGAATTTCTCACACAAAAAGGCACACACATCCACACCCACACACACACAAACACACACACTACACACCCATCACCTTGTAGTCACTTCTGTTTGCTGCCTATAAGAACATTCGTGGGCTATTGTGTGGGACGTACGAGATGTTTGATGCTAGACTTTCTTGTAGATTCCGCATAGAAGTGTTGTCTTTTGAGTGCAATTACCAATAGGCTGACTGCAGTGCATGCGTTAATCGTCACCAGTTTGCCTGTCTATAATCCACTCAAGATAAGTGTGACACTAAATTAAGGCTCTTAAGACATCACTGACTTACTTCAGGTGCCATGGCTCAGAATCCTCAGATCTGCGCCCGTTTGGGCTGCTGTGACAGCCGTTGTTTGCCACGAATTTCCACTTATGACGATGATCATGTTCCTTCCGAGGTAAGAAGCTACTGCTTGATTGAACCAAACCCAGCGTTGTCCTTCTGACTAAATTAAAACCAAGCCAGGCTCTCAGAACTTTAGTTTCGTTCGTATTGCTTTCAAATTGCGGTCAGTGCATTCGAGTAGAACAGTCAGTAATTACGAGCGCCTTTCGCGGCAGGCGCTCTGTGTGGAATAGGCGGGCTTAGGTCCTTCTGTATGAAATATGCTCACCTTCCTCAGCGCTCTGATGTTCGATAGTAAGTTACAATCACCAGAAATCAGTGGCGAAGAACTTGTTTCCTCTGCCACCTCTGTATAACGCTCCTTAAGCTACCTTCACGACGTGCACCACTACACATCAACGAAAAACGGCATCCTTTCGGCTCTTCCGACGGCTTCGTTATGGTTATCAAAACTTGCCAGCAGCTATGCAAACACCTGGCTGCAGAGGCATACCAAGTGGAACAGAAGCACAATCTGTAAGGTAGGATTTCAGTTTTCCGAAGGTGGTTGTCAGTGTTCGCATGCTTATCCGGAATATTTCATCCTCTCTAATTTGAAAAATAATATAATTCCTTTTTACCGATTTTTAGTAGAGAAGCGTAGACGCGCCTGTTCCACCGTTGAGAAGTCTAACACAGAGAACAAGCACAATTGCTGTGATCTGTATTTTAGGTAGAACAGTGACTACGGCCTACGGCCATAAATTGCGGAGGAAGGAATTTGGATGCTGGAGTCTCCATCTCTTTTGGGTTCCAAGCCCTGAGTCAGCATTTAGACGGCGATCTGTTATTCGCTATTTCTTAAACATTTCTTGCACTGCAGATTCAGAAACACAGTTTTCTGCTTGGTAGTGATTAAGAACAGTATCTGAAATCGCATATTCCAGGGACTGATAGCCTCCGAACAGGGTTTGTTACCGCCGCTGTCTGTCTGTCTGTGTCTGCCGACAATTCGGTCGTTCCTGTCTGTCTTTCGACACATAAGGAAGGGATGTAATGGAGGGAGTAATTATTTCCAATGAAATCTCATGGCTGTACTTCCGTCCAACATTAGGCATTATCATTCGATATTGGTAGAAACTTAATCGATTTTTCTGCGGCTTAGGTATTTCGGAGAAGGAGTTACACGACTGGGGTGAGCTAACTTCACTTTTGAGAAGTCAAAGAAGGCTATTATATCCCACTACCCTGTGATATTTGATAAGCGAGACTGGTTTTTCGTCCTAAATATGGTGTGAAGGTTTAGGAGAATCACTACGGGAAACACAGTCAAAATATTCTATTTTCGGAAGATTCTAAACGCTTGGAGGCCGGAAGACTGTTTCATTTCCTGTAAAAGTTGAATAGAATATTTGTTTTTTCATGCAGTTCGGATTGAGAGCGTCCAGAGAACAGCTAGCAGGTCTTGTGAGAGGACCAAACGGCTGTTAAGACTGTAAAAAAAACTACATTTATCTGACTAGTGCCTCTTGAACCACACGCATTTTAGAAATGGACAAGAGCGTCCAAATGTATTACAAGCATTCTTGTCCTGGTAATATCCACAGCAGTTGGTAATGGTGTTTGATCTACAGTAGCGCAGTCGGAGGAGGCGCGATTGTCGCCTGCACCCGATACCAGGTTCCTGGTTCGGATTTCCCGCCTAGGCCAACCAAGCCTTCCATCTCTCCGGGATCGGTGAATTGGTACCAGACGTGTCTGCGAAGGATAAAGCGCTGACTTGTTCATCGGCTGGCCACCGCAAGTCATTGTATGGTCAAATACGCATTCATGTCGCCTCCACGACATCCCATAGAAGTAGAATGCGCTGGCGCACCCCAAGAGGGATTGAGTAACGCCGTCCTTTATCCTTTATCCCTATCCTAACCTCGAACATGGTTGACGCTGAACGTAGACGGAATTAGGAGGTTTAACCCATGGATAGAGAAATGGTTTTTCTATGTATTTCTATGAACCCACGAGCCGGTGAACTGCATCCCTAAGAACTGAAGAGAAACATACTATTCGGCATGTAGCGAGTAGTAAAAAGGAGTACTGGGTAAATATTACACCGCGTACTTGCCGAAAAATCGCTTATATGGATACTTTTCTGAGCGTGCCAGAAGGTCAGTTGTTACCTACCGTCAGGTAATCATTCCATTACTTTCCTAAAACTGGCGACCGCTACGAATGTCCACGATTAACTATTCTGACACTAGATCCTTGTCGCATGTATGCGCTTCCAGACCTGTACATCTTAACAGCTTGCACGGAACTGATTCGATAACCATTAGCGTTGAGGCAAAGCGTAGATTCTCTCATAACTCTCCTGTCGCCTTAGCTACATATGAACTTAATAGCATATTAAGTCTTGACTGCGTGTGGTTCTCAGAAAATTCTGATACTATCCAAATCGTCATGTTGTTTCTGTTGTTTATGCTTATTACGTAGCACAGGGCAATACGGTTAGCAAACTGTCAATATAGGGCAGCAACTGCT
The DNA here is from genome assembly GCA_947396885.1 of Heligmosomoides polygyrus polygyrus. Taxonomy (NCBI): domain Eukaryota; kingdom Metazoa; phylum Nematoda; class Chromadorea; order Rhabditida; family Heligmosomidae; genus Heligmosomoides; species Heligmosomoides polygyrus. Next base: position 27,573,672 of record OX377204.1, on the reverse strand, counting down.
TATAAAACTGGCAAAACCAGTACACAGACATTGCTGCATAAACCAATAAAAACTTATCTGATGTTCAACAAATCTCTTTCCTATGCAAAATCATTCCGAAACGACTCCACATTTTTCGTGGTGATAAGGTCCTCTGAAGGTGCATAGCAATACTCAAGCAAACTAGCAGTTCCGTAAGTGAAGGGCGTTGCTCGTAGTTCGGTTTCAGGACGAGGATGAGATGCTTCTCATATTCGTTATTCAGGTTTTGAACTCACTTGCGTCTCTTGGGCTCGGTGCTTTCCTCTTCGCCGCTACTCTCCTTGACTCCACTCGTGCGCCTCTGGCGGTACTCTTTCTGTGCCTCAGTATGGCTTCGGCAGGTAGGAGTTACTACAATCCTTCGCATTATCCGTTCCTGTTCAAAAAATTACCAATCGTAATATCCTTCACGTAAGTGCTGCTTTAGGGCTGCACACTCCGGGATGCCAAACAGCACTGGTCTCCTTGGCTCCAGCCTACTCGGGAGCTATCACCGGATTCGCTTTCTTCTTCGTCGCCTGCTCTGGAATTGTCAATCCGATTCTCACGAAGTGGATAGCCAGAGTACATTTTCCAATACATAACTTTAATGTATTTATTTATTCATATGCTTACTTATGGTCGACAATTGCTCCATATAAGAAAATACGGATCAAGCGCAGCGCTGAGAAATTTTTAGGGCATTTTCTTGAAATTTTGTAAAATTTAGCAAGATTTTAAAATACATACCTAGAGCGATAAGTTTACATAGATTACACCTACATGACAAGCTAATTAGCAGACGCTTGTAACACCTCGAACACGCACTTCACCACTACTTGGTTATTACTTCAGAACGGCTCTCCTCTTGAATGGAACGTGGTGTTCTACATCTCCACTGTGATAGCGCTCTTGCCACTAATCGTCTTCAACATATGGGGATCGGCAGAGGTACAGTGGTGGGCACGGAGTCAAAAAGCATCTACTACGTCGCAGAAGTCCCAGCAAGCCGACGCTGGAGCCTAAATGTGTCGAGTCCATTCCATACCACTGCCACCATCTCTTCACTACAGCCGACTCGTGATTGTGATTGCATGGTAGTATGTTGTCGATTCTGTTTGGAATCCTTGCTAATTCTCATCACAGACGGGTTTGCTGCTACTTTATGTTAGAGCGTTCATTGTTAAGTTATAGTGTTTACTTGCTTAATCTGTAGAATATGGTCACCAGTGAAATAATTAAACTTGAACTCTGCAACAGCTGCGTTTTGACTTAAACGCCGTGTCGAATTTTCCATCATGCAGCTTCCACTATCTTCTTGTTGCATCCTATTCTGTGTGAAGGGTCTTCTGAAACACCACATTTGTTTGTTTTCAGCGCGAATTACAATCAATCACACGCCTGGAAGACACAAACAGAAACCCAAAAAATATAGTCGTACGCAGCCAGAGCCATCTTCAAAAGAACGTTGCGAGCTAAAAAATGTGCACAGACATGTTTCAAACCTTTAGATTCGCCAACAAGCAGGTTGAAATGCTTAAGGTTCCTGTAGTGAAGAAGCTAGACCTAACCTGTGGCCTTGGCAATTAAGGATACAACTTAAGCGTTCCTCCTCTACTTCTGCATAGTGGAACATGAAAAAATCTATGGCTTCAGCCGCAACCCTTTTTGTGAGAATTCTAAAAGGCATGACTAGATCAGTTCTTCTCCTCTCCTTCTGCTTCGATGAGAGTTTAGGCCAAGTGGCTTGCCCTTTCAAATCCGTTTGGAATGTTGGCATGTCCTAGCATGAAGCACTTCATAAATGATTTACGTGTGTGGACATTTTGAACACTTTCGAGTAAAGGAGGTGTTTTTCAGACAATGGCTAGTGTTATCCATAGGTGTAAGGATTACCTCTTTCATTGAATGCACCAGCTTCATGTCTTTTAGAGCAGACTAACATGGTTAACAACCTAGGACCGGAAAAAGATCAGGAGGAATTGAATGAATTTAAAAAAAAAACATAGAAGAAGACGTGGAGCTTTCCTCTCCTTGTCCACCCATATGACCCCACAGTTCTTCCTGCGATGACGCACACATTAGAAACATGAATTGCACGAAAGCAGCATGAACACGCGATCAAGCGTCATAAGGCGAGGAAACAAGAACACTTCGAAAAACATAATTCACGCAGGTGGAAGGCCTTCGGAGTCATAGCTTCGTCGTTATGGACCAAAGTGGCTGTTGCATAGCCCAAATCGTCCAAACTAGTGCGTTTTGTCGAACCCGCTAGATGAGAGCGGTAATCCACAGGATTCCGAGAGATGTTGAATGAACAACAGGTCGCCCTACCCACTCTGGCGCGTCATCGCATAAACAACAGACGAACGAAGATTTGATATTCTTCGTTGACTATGTCATACAAAGCACCAAATTGGAGTAGAAATGTGACATCAGATGATATTGATACCCCTGAGCAGAAAGCCACAGTTAATTTGAAACCCTAAAAAGTCCTCTATGCGGGTTTTTCGACCTAACGATAGAGGATAAAAAATGGCGATCGTTCGTTAAATCGATGCCATTGTGGGATGCGTCTCGCATTCTGTAGTTTTGCGAGGTATTGCGGAGCTAATTTGGGTGAGCATTTGAGCTAAACCCAGAATTGTGTGACCAGTCGATGGGAAAATGCTTTTTTATTTTGAACGTCTGCTATCAGTTAACCAGAATGCAAGGCTTCATTGACCTGAGCGGAACCCGAAGGTTAAATCTCAATTCCGGATGCACGCGAGGGTTCGCCTCCTCACTGGTCGCGCCATACTGCCTCTTATGAAGGTGAGGTACGCAAATGCGATTATTGTATTCCTCATCTACCACTGAGATCCGCATTCATATACTACCAGCTCCATTGTACATAGTATGCACACATTGCCGCTATGGAGAAAATGATATAGCCGTTGCGGCTGCATTCTAGCAGCAAAATTTTCCCAGTGCACCGATCTCCAAATCCTGGTTCGGTGGATTCATAGTCTTTCTCTTCATTTACACAAATTTCAAATACGTTTTGTCACAGGTATTTATTTTATTCAAATATATCTACAAGTGATAAGTTTTTACCTGTACAGTGTGTGTTAAAGGAGTACAATTTATAAAGCACATTGCGTCAGATTTCCTGAAAAAAAAAACCTATGTGGCTTCGGTTTTTTACACATCAAACATGTTGGTTCATACAAGTGGGTTGGAAAGTACAAGAGATGTTCGGCGCTGCCAAGCTTCAGTGCTGATGAAAATACCTTTACCAGAAGCAAACTGTATAATTAACAGAATAGATAGAGCAGTTTATTTTCATCGTTTTCTTGTTCTCAGACCGTAATTATTTTATTCTGCTTTTTATCCATAATTATTTTAACAATTACCGCTCGTTCCTTAATCTTTAGAACAAGTGCAGAGCTCCGGTATAGGTGCCGATTTTCAACTTGAAGTCCGATTCGTGCGCACAAGATAAGTATTCGATTCATTGCTTAGAGATTACTAGAACGGTACGAGACTTGCCTGAGAAAGCCAAGCATCCCATGAACTTTTGCTTTGCAGCTTTAGTATCAAAATAAGAAGCCCTTTTTTACCATTAAGCACTTCTAAGCTTGGAGTTCAGATTCCTGAACCAGCGCCTGGTACATGTCGCGAAGATCCACTGCGGGTTGCGAGAACGCTCTTATCGTAACCGCGGCAACCAATCAGGTACTGGCTCAGCTGCACAGGCACAGCATATAACTGGCTGCCCCGCTATCACGGTAGGAGCAACGGCAGGTTCCTGCAACACTGGCTGCACGTCCCTGCATGCCCGCGCTACGTCTTCGGGCAGCGCGCCAGGATGTACACCCGCCTCCGGCTGGGAGCGTAGCGTCAGAAGGTACAGCCGCTGTTCTGCGGATCGGGAAATTTTGTTTTGCGTCTCAAAGATTTCGTAAGGCAGCCGTTAGACTCCTTGAAGCCTAGGGAGTTGGGAGTTGGTGAGCAGGGATTGAAAGAAAGATCGCATGCCCCCCCCCCCCCCCGCCCCCGGCGAGTGGCATGGCCTATTTCGTACATCCTGGCTGTCTCCCGCGGCATGTACTTTAGCGCCTTTTGCTAAGCGGCGTTTCGCTGGATGTCCGGCAGAATCAGGGGCTTAACAGGCCAAATTTTCGAACTCGTAGCGCGATATGTCGTGCTTCTTACGACGACAGAAATTCGAGTGCTCGGGTCTCCAGTGAACTCGAACGTGTTTCAACGGAACTCAGGTTTGAAGGTTTGCAACCTCAAACGAGTCAACAAGGCGCAGACGGCAGCTCCACGTAATCACGATTCCAGTGACGCTTCTGATAACAGGTGCGAACTGGTGCGTGCCTACTTCCTTGAGAAAATCACGAACCTGTCTGTGATACGGAACGCGTCAATCATATAAGCTGGGCGAACCGCGGTGGCCGTCTATTGTAGACCTCAAGAAGGTATCTATCTTATCTGCAAATCCTGACTCGCCAAATGGTTGAGTTTGGGTACAAATTTTGGAATGCCCTCCCGTGAGCAGGGCGAAATTTGGTTGGTTATCGTGGTGAGAATTGTCAGTTTCCACTACATAGTCTGCCTTACTTTTTGTGCATGGTAATGCTTTATTTATTTATTTATTTATTTATTTATTTATTTATTTATTTATTGAAGGAGTTTGGTGTTTGTGTGCCGTCAAGGCGTGGGATCGATTATGTATCTGCAACGTTGAGTTTGTTCCGGCTGTTAAAAACATGCTGTTTCCTCTGTGTGTTACCGGGGAGAATGCAATCGAAAGTTCTCTCTGCGGCAACGGCTCTGACCCCCCCCCTGTATGACAATATAAAATGTAAAACAAGAGAATAATATAAAACAAAGGAATATGAAGCACCATATTAAACCTGCCGCGCTCTGCGGTATCGGTTGTCATGCCTTTGGTAAGAGCTACGAAAGGACTGATGAAGACAGTAGCGCACTCTAGTTTCTGTATTTTTTGCCTAATTTCTGACAATGTAAATCTCCTGCAGGCGTTTAGAATTTGCGTGTTAAGTAATTGACGGTCTTGCTTTTATCAGCGTTTTGGAGATTAGATGTGTGGAACCGCAGATGTGGCCTCGAACAGGGCAAAATTCGATTCCTCGCCTGGCTCAAAGAACGTCTTGTTCAAGCATCTTTAGGTCATTTAATGCCAGATTTGCCTACAACGGGTGACATGACATGGAATGTTGCGCTGAAACGGCATTCAAACGAAACCAAAGTCAAATGTAGAAAAGCGAGAATTGCCTGGTGCATCTCGAATCCTTGTGATGAATCCGTGAAAATGCTGAAATTCTTCAAGGCGCAAAGCCAGCTCTGATACGCTGCAAAATTTAGTTGCGAATGAAAAGTGATCAGCCAAGGATTTGGCAGAGCTTGCATAAGATAAGGTGTAAGGATAGTTATTAGATCGTTAATAATTTATCCGTTTCTCATCTCGGTCTTGGTCGCGTTCAAGCTCTCAGGCAGCTTGAGATAAAAAAGAAAAAACTTTCGATCAAAAAGTTGCAAATCTAGTGAAATTTTACTGTTTCGTCAAATCCTTATCTGGTTCCTTATACGGACTCCCTTTAATTTTGCCTCAGCTCGGCTAGTATGTAGTGCCGATGGTGAGCGGTATTCATACCTACTTGCTAAGACCCGCCAAACCGAGGATAATGAAAAGCTCGTTGGCATCAATGATGAGAGCGGCCATCTTCTGACAGACCGCAAAAAGGCGATGAAGCTTACTTTGAAGAAATCTCCACTATGGAATTTCCTCATCCGACCATCCCTTCAGTGGCTTCTGTTCATGGTCCGTTCACAAGATCAGCGTAGGGGAAACAGAAGCGGCTCTAAAGAGGATGAAGCCATGCAAGGCGACAGGACCGGATGGTCTGGCAGTCGATGTTTGAAAGTCGAAGCTCTGGTATCCTGCTGAGTGGTTGGCTGAGTTCTTCAACCAGGTAGTAAAGGAGAAGAAAGTACGGGAATATTGGCACAACAGTACGACGATATCGATTTGGAAGAAAAGGGGTAGTTCTGCGGACTGCTTCAATTACCGTCCGATTTGCTTACTTTCGCACAGCATGAAGATTTTCGAGCGAAATCGTGAAATCGTCAAGCTTTCCGACAACCAGTGCTGCTTTGTGTCTGGTTGTGGGGCCATTGATGCTATACACGCCGCCCGACTCCTGGTAGGGAAGCATCGCGAGAAACAGAAGCCGGTGCATGTAGCCTTTCTCGACTTGGAGAAGACCTTGGACCGCGTATTACTTGAGCCTATATGGTACGCCTTGTGACGACACAACGTATTGAGGAACTCATAGAGTGTGTGCGGATGCTCTATTCTTGCTCAAAGAGTAGAGTGCAAGCTGCAGCTGGAACCTCAATGGAGTTTCCCATCCCTGTTGAGGTGCATCAGGGTTCTGCGGCTTTCTCCATTCCTCTTTGTTGTCGTCATGGATGCCATTACGCGAGATCTTCAGCAACCTGTTCCATGGACGCTACTTTATGTTGATGACGTGATGCTCGCATGCGAAGACAAAGACGATTTCGAGCGGCAGGTACAAGCTTGGTGTGGTCGCTTGGAGTGTTTTGGACTCAGATTGAACGTGAAGAAGACCGAGTATCTAACGACGGACGTTAATGAGTCCAGCTTCATCAAGGTTAACGGCATCGAGCTCCCACGCACTTCGGTTTTTAAGTACCTGGGATCAGCAGTAGCATCCGATGGCAATCTGATGGTTGAAGTGAACTCACGCGTGAGTGCAGCTTGGTCCAAGTGGCGTTCGCTGACTGGCGTGCTCTGCGATAGGAAAATACCAGAGCACGTGAAGTCGAAGATTTACAGAGCCGTCGTGCGCCCGGTAGCGATGTACGGCGCTGAGTGTTGGCCTGCGACTAAAGAAGTTGAAACGCGCCTCAGTGTCATAGAGACGAAGATGCTGTGCTGGAGGGTTGGAGTCACACGCATGGACCGCATTCGAAATGATGCTATTGGGCAGGAGTTCGGTGTCGCGCCAATAGCGGATAAGATGCGCGAAGCTCGCTAACGATGGTACGGCAACGTTCTGCGTGGGAAAGAAGACAGCGTCCGCAAGATAGGCCTTGAGTTGGAAGTATCTGGAAAACGGCCTAGAGGACGTCCGAAGCAGTGTTGGTCCGATACGGTACACCTGTATCACCTGTATCACCTGTCGTCCAGTTGATCATCGACTTGCTCGAGCGGGCGCCAGCAGCGTCTCCATTCGTCCCTGTCGCGTGCCAGAGTGGTCCAATGGATCCTCCTCGCTCGAGGCACACGAAGAGCGTCATATCGGTCGTTCAGGGCTTTCACGAAGAAGTCCGACCAACGCGTTGGTGGGCGTCCTGGTGTTCTTTTGACATCCCGCGGAATCCAATCTGTGACGGCTCTCGTCCAGCGGGTGTCTGCGAATCGCATTACGTTGCCGGCCCACCTAATTTTCGACGACTTGGCCCATGCGACAGCGTCTCTGATCTTCGAACGTCGGCGAAGCTCGGAACTCCGGAGGCCTTCTCTCACTTGCGTGAGTCGTGTCACTCCGAGCATCGTCCTCTCGATTCCACGCTGCGCGACGCTGATCGCGTATTCATCCTGCTTTCGTATAACCCAGGTCTCTGAGGCGTATGTTAGGGCAGGAAGAACAGTGGAGTCGAATAGGTGGGCACGGAGTCGGATGTTCTTCGTTTTCTTCACGACTTCTTCGACGCTCTTGAAAGCTCCCCAAGCCGCTCGTTTCCTCCTGCTCAGCTCTGGTGCTAGGTCGTTGGCCATGTTGACTTCGCGACCCAGATACACATAGCTGGAGCATTCGAAGATGTTCGTTCCGTTGAGCGAGAATGGGGCATCAGAAACCCATCCGTTCTTCATGAACATCGTCTTCGTAAGATTCAGCTGCAGTCCAACGTTCCCACATACACGATTGAAGTCGGCCAGCATTCGCTCCGCCTGGCTGATGCTCGGTGTTATGAGCACGATGTCGTCAGCGAAGCGAAGATGATGTAGTTGCCGGCCGTCGACCTTCACTCCCATGTCTTCCCATTCTAGTTCGCGCATGACGTTTTCGAGGGTGGCGCTGAAGAGCTTCGGGGATATGGTATCCCCTTGTCGAACCCCTCTCTTCACGTCAATGACGACGTCGTTGTAGAATGGTGAGATCTTGGTTGTGAATCCACTGTACAGCTCTCGAAGGACTCTGATGTACTGAGTAGGAACGCCCTGGGTGAGCAGGGCTTCCATGACCGCTTCAGTCTCGACGGAGTGGAATGCCTTCTTCAGGTCGATGAACGTAAGGCACAGCGGCAGCTTGTACTCTCGCGACACTTCGATGAGCTTCGTAATGGTGTGTATGTGGTCGATCGTGCTGAATCCTCTCCGAAATCCTGCTTGTTCGCATGGCTGTCCTTCGTCCAGCGTTCTACTAATCCTATTCAGGATGACTCGAGTGAACAGCTTGTAGACTACGGACAACAGGCAGATCGGGCGATAGTTGCCAATGTCGTGCACGTCTCCCTTCTTGTACAGCAAAACGGTCTTGCTGGTCTTCCACTGAGATGGAACCTTGCATTCGGACAGGTAGCGTGTGAAGAGCCGCGCCAAGGTGTTGATGAGCGCTGGCGGGAGGTTCTTCAGGTGTTCAGCTCTGATCCTGTCAGAACCGGGTGCTGTACGTTTCTTCACCGACGAGATGGCGTGTCGGATTTCGGAAGAAAGAACAGAGGAGACGACGTATCCATCCTGCGGAAGATGGCATGGGGGCAGGTGGACGTGGCTATCGAAGAGATCGGAGTAGAAGTCGTGGATGACTTTCTCCATGGTTCTTCTGGAAGAGGTGATGGTTCCGTCAGGACGTCGGAGAGCGGTCATCTTGGTCTTGAAGTTGGCGAAGTTCCGGCGGGCATTGCGGATGCTCAGCCCTGCCTCTGCTGCTTCAGCCAACACTTCCGCCCTTCTCTCTTTGAGATCTTCCTTTATCGCCGCTCTGCATAGCTTTGCAAGCTCGGACGTCAGCTGGTAGTTGCCTGACGCTCGTGCTGCTCTACGCTGGCGTATCAGCTCAAGAGTTTCCGGAGACAGGCGTCTCTTGGTGGTCTTTAAGCTCTCGGCTCCCTTAGCACTATCGTGGAGATGGTGCACGAAGCGATCGTATTCCTTGTCGACGTTGTCCATAACGGCATCTTCCCAAAGGCCGGCAAGAGAGGTGTAGAGATCCCAGTTGATGGTCGTTCTGGGATTCCTCTTCTTGAACTTCGCGGCCTTCTCTCCTTGACGCGAAAAGCGGAACCTCGCGCGAAGGAGGCGGGGGTCCGATCCCGTGTAGAACTTGGGGACAACGGAGACATCGGTCAGGCAATACTTGCGATTGAAGATGATGTGGTCGATCTCGTTGTGGAACTGGCCACCGGGAGATTCCCAGGTCCATCGTAGGGAGGGAGGCTTCTGGAACTGCGAGTTTCCATGGATGGTCTTGGTCGACATGATAAACTCAGACAGCCTTTCACCTTGCTCGTTCCACTCCAAACCGTGAGTTCCGATGTGAAGTTCTTCCGGCGACCTTCGTGGCCCGATCTTGGCGTTGAAGTCACCGACGATCACCTTGTAGAAGGTGTGATCTTCCTTATAGAACTTCTCCAGCTCCACGTAGAAGGCCTCGACGACTTTGTCGTCGTAGTCGGATGTTGGGGCATACGCGACGAACACAGTCAAGGCTGGCACGGAGCCACATCGCTTCAGTCGCAGACGTCCGATTCGGCTTGTCAGAGCCTCGTACGAATCGATGTTCATGGCCAAGTGCGTGTTGACGAGGACACCAACGCCGCCTACTCCCCTGCTGTCGCATGTTCCGAGGAACAGTTCTTCTCCGGAGTCGTAGGCGGCGTGTAGGGGGTGGTGTCTTCTCGTCTCGGTCAGTCCGATGACGTCGTACTTGATCTTGCTGGCTTGCATCATCAGGTCCTCGACGGATGCTTCCGACGCAAGCGTGCGGCGTTGTAAGTACAGATCGTCATCCTAGTCCTTCTCAGTTTGCGCAGCCTGGTTAGGCCCTGAGATTTTAGCAGCCTCTCCGTACTCGTCCTTCCCATCGCTGCAGAAATGGGGGCTCTTTCGGTGTCAGGGGAATGAGGCCCTTTAGTGCTGCTGTGTTTGACTGGAATACAACACGGGTAGCTAGTCAGGCTCTGTCGTGCGGGCGAAGGACTCCGGGCAGCCAGCCAGACTGCCCGAAGGGACGGGGCGAGACTTAAGGCGGCCTCGAATCGCCTTACATGTACTCCCAGTCTACCTAGTGCAAGCTTTTGGCCGAGCCGACACAGTTACAATCCGCACAGTCACGGACACATCCACGCACCCTGTGCACGAACATGCCGCTCCCACGCACAAGGAACGCGTCGACCCGACACAGCAGGAGCAAGGAGTCCATCCCCTGCATCCCACCTGCGTCTCTGGGCAGTACACGGTCGCATTTGGTTCGCGTTTAATTCCCCTATCCACCACACGGGGACGCGCCACGTGGCCCTGCGACAAGCGGCCCGAGATCCCTCTTAACAAGAGAGCCCGAAGGCTCTCTATCGAGGGAGATCCGTGGATACGTGGATGGATACGCTACACACGGACATAAAAGTAGCTGGTGTCCACCCTGATCAAGCGCAGGATCGGGAAACGTGGCGTCACAACACTAGAAGAGCGGCCCCAACGAGATGCGGGACAAACGCTGATGAATCAGAAGAAGAAGAAGACAAGAAAATAGAAAATTTGCGACATACGACCGGCATGGAATGCGCCATACACTCTGATATTTTGCATTTTATACTCAGTTGATTGTGTTTCGCTTAAACACTTGTTATATTCTTTTTACACACTAGACGTTCCAATTGATTTGTGCTTCTTTTGGGTTTTTTAAAAGTTAAAAACACTTTACGGCTTGCGAAAAATGTGGGGTGTTCTAAAAAATGAAGTCACTATGTGAAAGGATGTAACATTGCTGCTAGTGAATCTTTTTAAAATGTTTGAGACTCTTATAAAAGCGCAGGGTACAGAGATTTCTGTGACGTTGTAATAGTCAAGACTGCGCCATGCCCGTGTCTGAAACGTTGCATTTCCGACTCGATTGATTGTGCATGGTCTGAATGCTTGTCACAATCTTATCACCACTTAGACAGATTAACCTTTGTTGTGCTTCTTTTAACGTTTTCCGTCGCCCAGTAGCTGCAATTATACCGACTAACCTCCACATTTAGCCAGAGCCTTTCTGCATCACTCCCCAGAACCCGTATTGTAAAATGGGGCTTCTGCTCATAAAAAATCAATCAAAATCGTGCAATCAATAAACTCTCATGTCACGTGTCTTTCACATGATTGTCAAGTTTTAATCTTTAAAAGTAGCACAGCACAGGTTAATCTGGCCAAGAAGTAACAAGATCTTGACAAGCTCTCAGTCATGCACAATCAATCGAGTCTGAAATGCAAGGCTTCGGGCGGGAGCATAGCGCTATCTTGACTATTTGCACACAACAGAAATCTTGTTATACTACGCTTACATATGAGTCCTAAACATCTTTAAAAGCTTCGCCAGCTGCAGTGTTAGAAAACTTCAAGTACTGCCTGCATTTTTTAGGATCCTCTGCATTTTCCGCCAGCCATAGCGTGTTTTTTAAAGCTTTACACCTTGAACTAAGCACAAATAAATCAAAGCAGCAACTATGTAAAGAAATTATAACCAATGTTCAAGCAAAACACAACAATCGAGGGTAAAATGCAAAATATCATAGGAATGCGCGGCGCATTCCATGCCGCTCGTACGTCAGAAAATTTCCACTTTCTTAAGCTTTCATATGAGCCATTAACTTCTTCAATACCTTTACTGTGAACAAAGTTATCACTTTGCAAACAGTGTACACATTTTTTGAGACATCCTGTATAGTATTAGGTTGTTGCAGAAGTTCCCACCATTTTCAAGACACCACATTCTTTAGTTTCACAAAAAAGCGGAGCAAGAAACGAAGTAACCGCCACCATGTTCTATCGCCCTTCTCCACCTTTCAGGCAGACTCCCGGTCCCGCTAGCGTAGAGCTTTTCTGCCTTTGGTTCGAAAAAGCCAGCCAGCGTTCCATGTCGTCTTCGTCATCGGACGTTTTTCCTTGCATGGCACTGCAGAAAAACAGGAAATGGTGGTAGTCTGTAGGTGCAGTATCTGGGCTGTACGGTGGATGAGGCAGCACTCCCCATCCAAGGTCGAGAACCTTTTGGCGAGTCATTCCTGCAATGGTGGTCGAGCATTGTCGTGCGGGAATAGGATTATGCCATGATTCGGACGCTTTTCTGCGATCTTGGCGGCCAGTCTATCCAGCTGCTGACAGTACAACTGTTAGAGTTTCGTTACTGGCCAGCATCTCGTAGTAGATGGCACCTTTGTAATCCCACCAAACAAAAAGCAGGATCTTCGACGGGTGAGGACCCTCCTTTGGCTGTGGCTCAGGCTGCTCACCCTTGTCAATCAAGTGTCTGCTCTTCTTGATGTTGACCTGCAGGCACCACATCTCATCTCCTGTGATGATCGATTTCAGTCGCTGTGATGATGGACTTCAGCCGACTTCAGTCTGTGCGCTTGTTCGGGAAACTGAGTGGCCACCTCAGCACGTCGCTGGCGGTCGCGTTCAGAGAGGTCATGGGGAGCCCACTGTGCCAACTTGTGCACCTTACCCAGTCGATGGAGGTGCCTGGCGATGGTGGCATGGTGCACACCCGAGTCCTGCACAAGTTCACGAGTAGTCCTCCGTTAGTTTGATTCCACCAGCTGTCGCAATCGGTCGTTGTCGACACGGATCCACGCCCTCACTTGAACGAACCTTGAAGGTTGAATTTACCTTTGCAAAAGCGTGCGAACCATTCTCGTGCAGTGCGATCGGACACTGTGCCCTCCCCAAATGCATTATTGAAGCGACGACATGAAGCGGCTGTTGACTCACAAAATTTGAAATCATACAGTAGGAGGCCTCGGATGTACTCCTTTGAAAGCTCCATTTTTCTAGGAGCTACGCGAGAGTGAGTAGCTAGCAATAATAGTAAACTTATACATACCTGAACTCTTTATCTGAACAAAAGATAGGTTGCTATAAGGTAACGTTAATGAGAAAAAAGTACATTCAAAAAGTGGCAGGAACTTTTGCAACAACCTAATAAGACGACTGTTGCCACACAGGTACAGAACCGGACATGCCGCTGCGTCCAACAAGCACAAGCGGAAGATGATGAGCGGCGCAAAAGGGTTTCTACAAGGTTTCGCGCCGATCAATTCATAGGTTCGATTCTATATGCATTGTTCACTGTGCACTCCAGATGCAAGCTGGACAGTAGTAGCAGTTTGTTCCAAGCAGTAGGTCATGCCCGCCTAAACGCATGGATAGGCTCTTTCCATCAGCCCATCAGCCTAACGTAACTCTGCGAGCGGTCGGACCGACTTGATTGATTCTGCCGGGCTTATATGCATTGCTCACGGCGCGCCATGTCGGCAGTTAGCTCCAAACAGTAGGCCATGCTAGTCCAAGCGTAGGGGTAGGCTCCTTCCACCAGCCTAACGTCCAGAAGTTGAGGGCGCAGCGCCCTAACGCACTTGCGGCAGAGGCGACGCGTGGCGAGCGGAAAACGGCGCTCTCCGGCGCACTTTTGTGCCGCTTTTCGTGTTTCGCGCCGCTTGTACTTGTTGGACGAAGCGGCATGTCCGTTACTGTAGTGGTGTGTCTGTACACGCTTCGAGGAATTATTACGTACTGCACATCTTGTCTTTCATTTGAGAGATAAGAGGTACCATCAGAAAACTTACAGGCAAACAAAATTAAGGTTAACTGGAGGATTTTGGAGAGTCCTACGATCGTTGTCGCCGTTAGTCGAATCTGAGCCCAAGTTTAAGATTAACTTTCTGTTGTACCCGAAGCGCGCTATGACTAGTCGAACGTGGAAATATTAGCCTCTTCCCAGCCTTTTCAGGCATCGGTCAGACATCCGATGTCCAGCTTTGTCGTTCCAATGTGACTGGAAGGTGACGTCTTCTCCCAGTTATTTAGCAATTCCATGCCCTCCCATGCTTCTGAGCTTCTCCGACTTGGGATTTATCTTTAAACGTTTTCAAACAACCCCGTCGCTTACAATGAGATTCATTCCTTGTTGGCACTTAAAAAGCTCCTCAAGCGTCGACTTGATCGCTCAGAAATACTCTCCTGAGGCTTTTCGTGGAGAAACTCGGTAGAGGTTTATTCCTCTCTTTGAGTCTCCATAAACGGTTTGAACGGTGTTGCTACAACTGTGAACCTATCAGTATTCCTCGAATTTAAATGATGGCCCATCAATTTAGTGGTAGTCGTGCGTGCTCAACCTCAGGCTAACAACCGACTCACATACGCCGCAGCTTTCAAGAGATACGTAAGCGTCGTCAGTTTTGAAAATATTTAGATATGTGATATTGTGTTCAACTTCAGCTTCTGTCGTGTAAGAACAGAGACAATGATGAATAACACTTCATTAAGTACAAAAATACAAGTACAGTTCAGGCGATTATGTTCAGCTCCGAACAAGCTCAGATGCGTACATGTTACCGCACGAGATACACCCATCATGTAGCATTCAGAATAGTCTGAACATATTCCAAAAATCTATGGGCTTCCCATATAACCGGCATACTCGCCCTGCGTCTCTGCCCGAGACATGCGCCATTGTGACCGGGGATACCTATGTGCGTGAGTGGTTCGCCGCTTATTTGGAGCTGAATACAGAGTACAACACAAGCATTTACAGGGTCATCAGTTTGATCGTTAAGCACTGAAAACATTCTTCACATAAAATCACATCGAACCCGCAGTCGCAGAAGTTTCTACTAACCGTAGCACCCACATAGAAATTCACGCATCACAACAGCGAAACCACACCTGGGTAGGAACAGCAAGATCACGACGGCCGCTTAACGAGTTGGCTAAAGCAGCGCAAACACAAGTCGTTATAAGGCCGGCAGCAGTCTAATGGCTGATTGAGGATCGACTGCGCATAGAGCGCGAAAATAATGGCCAGATGGAAGTAGCTGAATATAACTGCTTCATCGTACACTAATTTCAAGCCACTTCAGACTAACGGACAGATATCCTTCAGCTTTGCGCTTCTTTTGTGGCACTTAACATCAAAGATTTATGACAATTATTCAAAATGTGTAGCCCTTGGAAGTGAATCCTGATATTTATGCAGAGTGGAAGTCGTTGGTGTCAATCAAAAGCATAATCGAGGGAGGCCATTATTTTCGCGCGACCATCAGTACATCGAGCGCTCAAAATCGCTTGTTAGTTCATGAAGTGAAGACTAATCATAAGTGCTTCGAAGGGCATCACAAGGATACCTCCGCGCTAAACCCGTTTCCAAGGAGTACTACACGATGAGATTGAATTGAATCTACAAGAATTCCACATCGTTGAATTTCACATGTTCGCCGGAGACTTTTCGAACGTAGTCACGGTGACGCTGAACCGTTTTCAGACTCCAGTACCAGAATCCGAACAACATAATAGATGCCGCTAGGAAGTAAACGTCTTCGGCCAGTTTTCTTGACGTCAGCGCATAAAGTGACGATCCGAAGAAAAAAGCGATTCCAAAAGCGCTGAAAGGATAAAGTTTTCTGAGCAGGCTGAAGAGCAAGGTCATACAAACGGCTTTGAGCACCTACCTAATTCCACTGTGAACTGAGGCGCACACGATGTAAGGAAAGAACATTCGAGAATTTTGTTGAATTGTCGCAACAAGAAGGCAGTAGGCTATACCAGAGTTGAGAATGAAAGCCAATAGTAGGCCGACTGAAAAGGATCACTTTGACATTGGATTTCAAAACGAATTATAAAACAAACACCCATGGTAGCTGTTTCTATGCTTTTTCTGTGACCATCCCTTAGCCAAAGTTTCTCAAAAATAAGAAAGCATTAGCACATCCCATTGAAAGCATCTTTTGAATGGTTTTGCTTATAAGCAGCTATCGCTAAGCATTACGTAACAACCGAAGATCTAACTGAAGAGAATCACATATACAGGACTGACCCACCTAAGTAAAGCGAATTGTTAGTTGAAGTCTGCGCTGGAAAATCCCACAGCGCACAGGCTAGCACGCTGGAGACGATGGACATGCTGAGAAAGATGCCACAGATCAGCTTCACCTTTGGCGCTAAGTCCATCTGCAAGAATACCTACTGTATTATAATGATTAACCGAAGACAAAGCCCACCGAACGAGAGCGAAAACGGATTGCGAAGAGAGCGAAAGAAGCTGCAAGCGGCCTCTCATCAGCTCATCTACCATCAGTCGCCATAATGCTACGAAAGCACGATTTTCGAACCAAAGATACAAATGCTGAGAGATAGTAGGTGGAAGAATGGTTACATCGCAAAAAACTGAAATCTGTTTCAGCCAAAAGGCTTCTATTTTCAATGAAGGATAACGTGGCTAGCTCTACATAACTCTCCCTCTTGCAAGTAAACTCAGAGAATATAAAGGATAAAGGATAAAGAACGGTGTTACTCAATCCCTTCTGGGATGCGTCAGCGCATCCTACTTCTACGGGATGTCGTGGAGGCGACATGAATGCGTATTTGGCCATACAATGACTTGCGGTGGCCAGCCGATGAACAAGTCAGCGCTTTATCCTTCCCAGACAAGTCTGGTTCCAATTCACCGACCCCGGAGGGATGGAAGGCTTGGTTGGCCTGGGCGGGAAATCCGAACCAGGAACCTGGTATCGGGTGCACGCGACAGTCGCGCCTCCTCCGACTGCGCTACACGCGCCCTTAGAGAATATAATATAATATAATACAATATAATATAATATGGGCAATATGGGCATGGTGGAGTGTTTATTAGAATCACTGCATTTCGACTACCGGAGTTACACAAATTGTTCTTCGGAAAATAAAATAATATAATATAATATAATATAATATAATATAATATAATATAATATAATATAATATAATATAATATAATATAATATAATATAATATAATATAATATAATATAATATAATATAATATAATATAATACAATATAATATAATATAATATAATATAATATAATATAATATAATATAATATAACATAATATAATATAATATAATATAATATAATATAATATAATATAATATAATATAATATAATATAATATAATATAATATAATATAATACAATATAATATAATATAATATATAGAATGTATAACCCCAAAACGATACTGTTTTAGAGCTAGCTACCAACCTAATCCTCAGTTGTTTTACCTAAATGTCAGGCGATCAATCTGAAATACCCAATATCTTTAAATGAGATTTCAACTTCGAAATTGAATTCTGCGTAGAATGTTATCTTGCAGACATATCTCCAATGGTGTGATACACACAATTGTTTTCTTTTCAAAAAAATCAGCTCTTCTAGAAGGTTTCGACGATGTAGTTGAATTCTGTGTGAAGTTTTAGCCAGCAAATATACCCTCCACAGCTTCGTAGCAGGTTTGCGAAGAACTGATTTTCAGTTTTAAATTTGAAGGATATCGCAGTAACGGTGGAATTCATAAGCTTGAGGTAGAGCTCATTAGATAGATCTCGAAGTTCTGATATACAGATACGATTGTTTCAAACTACTGGTTTTGTGAACCCCCTGAAATTGCTATCGCAGCAAATCTGGCCGAGCTGCGTGCTCCGCTCGTCCGTTGATCCGCCGTCGTAGGTCCACCCTCGAAGGCCGTTCTCTCGCCGCGCCCGCGACGGGTGTCATAGCGCGAGCGAAGACGGCGAGCAAGGGATCGACGCCGCAGGTATGGCCCGAAAGATATGAATACTGACAGATGTGGTAGAATGACCAACATCGCAAAAAATTGGAATCTCTTTCAGCCAAAAGACTTCTATTTGGTTCGAAGACGTGGGTACGCTGTCACGGCGCTCACGACCAGCCGAACGAACGCCTCGCACCCTATTCTCGAGGGCAATCTGTCAACTAATGGATGAAGTAGTGTATATGAGGCTAATAAAACATAATAGAACAGTCTAGATATAATGACCCTTCGAAAGCATGAATCGGACACCTTCAGATATGTTGAACTTTCAGTCACTTTCAGTTAATAGGCAAAAAATTAGAGACTTCGGTTCTACGAAATGAAATCCGATAGGTTCGTAAATTCTCATTCCCAGCGCTGAGCAATCACTTGGTTTTATGTCTCACCTTATGAGTTGGCCATTACACGTAGTTGCTAATTAGAAAAGGAATAGCGGTAACGTACTCTTAACTTTTTATTGATACCTTTTTAATGATACTTTTTAGCGTTTTTTAATGATTTGTAAGGGGTAGATTCCTGAGAAGTGCGTGTTTACGAGAAAGTCTAGGATTAAATGCTGTGTATAAGTCTAGTGGAAGAAGTCAAACCGAACTGGATGGAGAATAAAAACTACTCTACAGGAAGCTTGTGTGTTTTTTTTAAATTTAGCACGTGTTGCAACAGTTCTATTACAATAGAGGCGTCTTTCACAAAGGATGCAGTGATGGATTATCAGAGAAGGGAGCTCTAATACGACATTAGGTGAGTACGAGGCGGATGTATTAGATGACTGACGACGTGGAATGAGAACGTCGTGCATTCACAAGAACTGCCCTCCTTACCGATCAGTTCCGAAACAACACCGGGTCTCTCGTTTCCTTCCCAATCACATGATGGTAGGGAGCCGCTCATTGCATAATTCTTTAACTACACTAGCTCTCGTAGCTTCGTCGGTCTAATGTAAGGTTTAGGGTGCATTTAGGGAAGTCGCAGGAGTTGTTGGCTCTCTCCTGCGTCCTGGGTCGAGATTCATAGTTCGGATCCCATCAACGGCAGTCAGGCTTTCTACCTCTCCTGGGCCGGATTCATCAACAATTAAACCCGTGGGTATGCGGGGTATAAGGGGTAGAGATAAGGCAAGAACCAGGCAGAGATAAGGCAACAGTCAGAGACGCAGGCTTCATCGTGGGTATCTCTACCCCTATACCTGCGGGTTAGTCGTTGATGAATCCGAACCCTGGATCCGGCACAGAGTTACCTAAGAACGGCAGTATAATGTTGTTACAGGATGTTTCGTTGCGATCAAAACTCTTGCACCAGGTGGTGCTCGAACCCGCATCTTCTGCTTTCCGGACAGCGATTTTCGCCTTACACCACCGGCGCTGTTTGACCGCGCGTAACATCTGCGATATCCAGGTCTGTCACAGACATTCTATACATTCTATACAAACGCAACGCCGCGTAGCGAACAAGGGATGAATTGAATAGTTAACCTTTCTGTATCTGTATAATTATATCTATATGTATGCACACCTTGTTCAAGTCTTCTAGTAATATCTGTTAACAATCGCAGGATATCTCATAAATAACGCTTCCATGTTGTTCGAGCACTTATGAAGGCGTTACTAAAAGTCGTTGCTTTAGTCGATTTGCGCTACAACTCGTAATTTGGATCGCAGTTTTTTACTACACAGATCTTAATTACTGAGCGAATGTCAAGTAATCACCCAGCTACCTCCTCCTCGTTTTTTTTGTGAGTAGAACTACAAGAACTTTGACTTTCAACAAAAGCTACAAATTTTCTGTTAGTAGAACAACTAGCTTATATAACGCTATCCGAAAACTATGCATTACCGGATTCTTTGAATGTCTTCATCAAATGCATGGTTAGCAATCAGCTTGCTATATGCGGTTTTTCCACCTTTGACGAAATTGATATCTATTCCCTTTTTATTACGCTTTTAAAGTCTTGTTCGATTACTAATTAAGAAAATGCAAACAAAATGCAAATAGAAGGCTGAGCGAACAAAATATTGTATGTGTTGCACCTGTTGCAGTCCTTTCCTTTTGGGCATTCCTTTCTTATTGGGTTTTGTGAAGTTATACAGCACATGCGTTTTTCATGCAGTCCTGCTATAAATAATAAGTACAACAAATATAGAAAACATTGAAGGGAATTTATGGTAAGTAAATGAAAGCTAAAGGATAAATACTGTACTTGGCAAACCCGCAGCTGTTCATAGATTGTTCACAGTTTTGTGCCCTCGTCAACTAACGAAGTCCATCATCAATCAAACATGGGTCAAGAGACGACTGAGGGAGGTTGTTCAATCCTAGTACCGGTGCACAGGAAGCGACGACAAAGCAATGAGAGAGCGAGGAAGCGAACACTAGAACCATCATAAACGGTGATACTACAGCCGTCCGTTGTGGCCTGCGGTGTCAGGCTATCATCTTTCGATGTTGAGGTCAGGCTAGCTGGTCTCGATGGGGAATGTATGCACGGTGTGAACGGCGTGACCTTGGCTGCAGCGCCGCTCGCAAAACAATAAACAACAAGCCGTGCAGAAGACAGGAGGGAGCATTAAAATTGGTGGCGTTAGAAATCGATTAATAGTGGGAGAAGATGATAAAGGAGAGCATTAACAAGGAATCATCTACCCAGGAAAAACCTCTTTCTGTTTCGGTGGGTTCGCCTGTGAGTGAAAACCGAGATACGTACCTCGAATAGGAATGCGCGCGAGAGCAGGCGCTCCCTCCAACTACGCTACTACCACCAGAATACCAACTTGCAATTCTGGTTGTTGATTAAGGTCAATAATAAGGGTTAGCGCGTTGCAGCGTAGTCGAAGGAGGCGCCGGCTGTCGCGTGCTGATCGCGTCCGATTCCAGATGCCCGGTTTCGGATTTCCCACTCAGGCCAATTAAGCCTTTCATTCCTGCAGGGTTGGTGGTTTGGTGCCAGACTTGTCTGGGAACGACAAAATTTCGGCCGATTTCGATAGGTCATCTGGGAACGACAAAATTTCGGCCGATTTCGATAGGTCAAAGTAGGTGCGGGTGAGTAAGGCTGTCAGAGTCACGGTCTCGTAGAAGTTTGGGCAAATCGGCGACGATGACGCCGACAGTCTTATTCACCCGTACCGACCGAACCTACCATATCGGCTGAAATTTCGAAAACGGATGCCAGATCCGAGATTAGCACCCCAAACAACCTCACAGACCAGGTTCGGGCAAAATCGGTGATCATGACTACGACAGGTTTGCTCACCCGTCCGTACCTACCGTGAAATACCGTAATTGGCCGAAATTTCGAAAACGGATGTCAGGTTCGTGATCAGCACTCCAAATTACTTTATTGTCAAACTTTGGGCGAAGAAAAAACTGACTTGAATTGATTCAATTGTAGAATTGGTATCTTTGCTAGTAAATTTTTTTAATTCGATACGTCTAATGAAAGCATCGACATTTTTCTTGCTTATTGCTGTTGAACATTCTCCTATAACAGGTGATTAAGGAACATAAAAAAATGTCTATAAAAACATTCGGCAGCAGGACAAAAAATAGCGCAAAAAGTGATGAGGCACCGGTGGCTCATTTTGTCCCATACAAACGGACACGTATGAGCCACCAGTGGCTCATATTGTTGTCAATGTGTTAAAATTTGACTGACTACGGTTGTTCGACGTAAACATAAGATACTTCAGAGTCGTTACATTTTCGCAAGTTTCGTCAATAGGGTGTTACTTGAGGTGCCTAATACTGACACAAATTCTGTTTTATGTTCATTCATTTCATTCGAGCACTCTTATTGCGCGCTATTTCCGATCTCAAAGTGGAAGGCTGGATTTTAGATCCGACTACATAGGTGGAGGAAATGATGACATTTGAGCCGATTTTTTTACATTGCCCATAGCTACTGTCACATATCTTACCGAAAATGGACATCATATTTGAGATCAGCACCCTAATTCTCCAACAATGTTGTCTGGATTTTGACAAATTTCTTGATCTTTAGAAAGCATAACCTCCGATCCACATGTTAGCCCATTATACTCCACACTGATACCAAAAACTGCTATTACACTTGTGACAAACTCAAATAGCTGGCTAGCCTGAGTTAGTGCAGAGTCGTAGATTTTGACCCTTCCGCCCCTGCTCATCTCCCTACAACTGGTCGAAATTTCAAAAGCGGATGTCACGTCCTGATCTGCACCTCAAAACTGGTCTGGAGCAAGCCTGTGCCAAAATATTCCGGACTTTGGGGTCGCGAAACCGTTATATGGTGTTGTGGTGTTGCCATTTTATTTCAAGCGGTGCCTTCCCGTTCTAAAGCTAAGACGGAATGGAACAGCCAGTCAATAAGGATAAAAAGATAAAGGACGGCGTTACTAAATCCCTTTTGGGATGCACCAGCGCATTCTACTTCTACGGGATGTCGTGGAGGCGACCTGAACGCGTATTTGGCCATACAATGACTTGCGGTGGCCAGCCGATGAACAAGTCAGCGCTTTATCCTTCCCAGACAAGTCTGGTACCAATTCACCGACCCCGGAGGGATGGAAGGCTTGGTTGGCCTGGGTCCGAACCAGGAACCTGGTATCGGGTGCACGCGGCAGTCGCGAGTCCTCCGACTGCGCTACACGTGCTCTAGTCAGTCAATACCGTCTAATATTATGGAATTTTCCCGCGGGTAATCGCTCAAGAATACTGGTGGTGCGGAAGTATGAATAGTGCAAACATTACGATACATGTACTGTTGCACATAGGGGTTCAAATATTTTGTGCCATTACGAGGCAGATATCCATGGGCGTAATTTCTATGATTCTGTATTTTATTGGTTTCAGAGTAATTAAACAAAACCGAATGCTGATCCACTGGAACGATTTCTGGGACAAAGCCTCATCCAGTCCAGCCACTAGGACGGCTGACCGCTGGTGCGTGGGGAAAACGGGTTTTGGAAAGGCACCTACTCGTACTGTTCTTTGGTGAAATGATTGCTCTTGCACAGACGGCTTGGAAAAACTAACGCAACCCAAACAGTCGGAAAATAGGTCGAAATTTTGATGTCCGCACACATGGGCGAAATGTTTTTCAGGAACACAGGATTGGATAATCCTTGTTGCCCGTTTTTTACAGTCTAGTTAAAACGCACAAACTTTCCCAGCAGAATTCGCTTCCAGACACTTATAAAATAAAACCTATCATCACTTTGTGATGGTGGGCCAACCGATCGGATTTCCTGGTTCCTTAAGAACATTGTGAGTCAGTTGTTGACTGAGGTTCCGCCTCATCTGACTAATACGAACAAATTCTTTGAATCATTGCATAACTCTCCCTTTGATGAGAGTTGTGTAATAGAGCCATTTGATGTGATCTCAGTTCAAAATTTTGAATTACCATTAGAATCGAGGCCGGTGCTCATCTATCTGAGAAGACTTGCAGATGCAATCCTAGTTTGGGAGACGAACCATAGATGGGTGAATGATTACCCTCACCACCGCCGGAATGCCTTCAAATTGTGAACCACCGTATGGAACTCGTACGAGGTAGGGTTTGATGATCCTAAGTATACTTTTCCCTCCCAAAACCAAGATTACAGCGACATTACGGTCCGAAAAATTGACAAGCAAATTGCGAAGCTGAGGGGAGTTCAAGATTAAAATCACTTTAGGCAATAGAATGCCAGTTTTAGCCTATATTATGCAGTCGTCATGTCAGAGGAAGCGGGCTAATGGCTTCTGTAATAACCAGTCTTCTAATGTATGTAACGAGCTTTACATGGACTCTTGCTTTGCCTAGGACAGCCGCACAGAAATGCATTCAACTATGATTTCCAATTATTTCAGCATCCATCGACGGGATTTTGAGATGTTCCAGAAACAAGGCCACAAGTGATTTAAATGAAGAATTTAAGCTTAACGTCTAGCGAGCGTAACTATAGAAAACAATTCGAAAGAAAGGAGTGTGAAACGGGGGGGGGGACCTGTTCCATACCCAGGACCTTAAATATTCAGGGGTGACGAGCAGAGAAATGTCTTCCTCTTCGGGAAGAGGGTGTGTCATAGTGTGTCCTTCTCAGTGAGAATGATTCACCGGTGTCTGCCGTCTGCTGAAGGCGAACAGGATCACCGAACGCACACTGTCTGCACTCGGCCATTACAACGAAACAGATTCGGTTAGTTGCGCTTAAAAACGTAGCAGAGTTCAACCACTTGGAAACGATTTCTAATCGAATAAACTCAGCGAAGCGTTTCTAAACGATTCTCATTATCACTCAGAAAAGGCTCAGAAGTTTCAGGTACATGACTGTCCAAGCTCCCGGTGATCCGCAAAAAAAAACGAACGTGTTTGTGTAAAACACGCGTGTAGCTGAAGACAAAAGAGAACAGAAAACACTGGTATAGCTAGTTATGACGCATCATTAAGCGATAAAAAGAACCAGATCTGCTATCACACACCGAATTTCCGATTTTTCTGCACATTGAGTTAATCGCACCGTCGATTCTGAATTTAGCACTTGTCTTATGACTGTTGCCATCGTTCCAAAACGCCAAAAATGCAACAATTCCCGATAAAACAGCAAAGTAAAGTATGGCCAGTTCATTGCGGTAGTACCCTTTCTATCTTCACAAAAGCAACAACGAGCAGCCTCTGATCTTTAAAATAGATGAAATAGTGGATCCGCCAGCTTCGGTCTTCTACTACGAGGGTATGAGAGCCAATTTATGAAATAAATAAATCAGTAAATTTTAAAAAATTAAATTTAAAATAAATAAATAAATAAATAATACAGATGTCAAAATAAATAAATAAATAAATAAATAAACATCTCATTTTGGCAAGAAATGTGGCTTGCATTCTCAAGCTTAAACACATGCGCACCAGGGATGAGCGGATTAACCGTTATCAGTTATCCGGTTTCCGGGAGGTTTGGCCTATCCGTTTTGTTGTTCGTTTTCCGGAGATTTTGGGCCGGATAACGAACAACAAATTAGCTGAATCTTAGCTCTGGACGTGGTGATGGGTGTACTATGTACAGGATCCTTCACGATCGTAAGAGTGGTCGTCAGAAACAACAGAAGTATTCGAATCTAGAAGGGTTAATTGAAGTTTCCTCACTTGGGAACTGGCTACATAGCTTTAAAGATATCTAACTTCCAGCCTTACAGGAGGCCCGCTAAGCCTGCACAATACTTATATGAGGCCTACCTAGCACAGCATTGTTCATTCATCTCAAGTCATGTGCTGACCAAGAAGGCATAGAAACTGCTACTAGCAATCGTCAAAAGTGGAGAGCCCCATCCTGGGAAGAATTTTTTACCGCCGATCTTTCCATCGTATCATTTGTGGTTGCACGATTGCAGTATGTTCGATTCGATTGCAGGAGGTAATGGCACCTTTTTAGCCATATGCTGTCGTGAATTATCAAAAAATACTGCAGTACAGCAATGAATACTAGCAAAAGAAACAGGATTAATCCAAATTCATAGAGTAAGCAACTTCTCCATTAAAATTTTTAGGGACATTGTAAGAATTGCTCTTCCACGGACTCATTCAATTTTTCAACTGCTCTAATTGAAAAAAGGTTAAGCGCAGAGTGAGGTTAATAATAAGGCAATCTAACTGACCCCATGGAAACAGGTGAAAGGCGGGTATGTTGCTGTGCGTTTGTCTTCCTACGGATGGGCAGAAAACCCCATAGAGCGTCGTTAATGGGCGACTGCAAAACGTTAAAAAAACAGTACTAAAATGTCTAGAAATGGCTTATAAATTAACAGTGCTTTAAGCCCTGATCTGTTGTTGAAATTAGTGCAATTTAAAACGAGTTTTAACTTTTGTTGTTTTCCGGCCGTTTTCGGGCAAAATTATCCGTTATCCGGTTTTCAAAATTTCATTATCCGCTCATCCCTGATGCACACGCTTAATCGCTCAAAGCTAGTGCATGTATTCAGCATTTCCTTTCACATGGAACAATTACGAAGTTCAGTCGTCGATACGTAGGTGGAACACGGAGAACCACAAGCATAGGGAGCTTCAAATCGTTCACGAACAGCTCAAATAAAACGAAGAAAAGAGGTTGAAAGAGGGCGGAAAAATCGTGGAGAAAAGATATTCGGTTAAGAAAATGGCAAGCTAAGAAATGCGATCAATATTATTTCGGAAATTGTTCAAAAACTCGAAATTGCTCGACAATGTTAGTATTATAATTGTGCCACACGAGGTTTTTAGGTGGACGACTTCATTCTGCAGGGCTTGACGTTTCAACGTTCCGTCGTCATCAGAAGCCTAAATATGGTGTAAAGGTTTAAGTTTCCGCTCCACCCCACCAAGCGGGTCATCTATTTCGGAAGTAGCTCCACAAACACCAATGACAAGGGGCCAAAGCAGAGATGCGATTGTGCCTAGGTCGAGCCTCAAGCTTCCTGTGTCTTCTTGCTTACTAAGGTTGCTCGAAATTTCTTTTCGACATACGATGGGCTGAGATGTACAACAGTGAGCACTACTTATCGCAAGGAGGACAATTTAGGAAGCATTTTCGGCCTTGGCGTATCCCGTTAATCGTTTTCTGCTTCCAACACCAGAATGTCATCGGTTGCCTCGTCAGCGTACGTCTATTAATGCTAAATACCCATGCTTTCGTTATGAAACCATTGGCAATTTCCCGACTAAACATACTCGGGAAAGTTCCGATGGCAAGTGTCGGAGTCCAGTATGCAGTGTAAGGTTTTGCATACAGTACGTCACTTTTTCGACGACCAACACATTTAATATAAGGCTAGGCAAAAATCAGGCTCGAAAAAAAAGGAAAAATATCACACTACAAATTCGAACCCGTAGCACACCTTCAAGGGGCGGATTGGCGAAGTCAGAGGGGTCACCGATTACGCATCAAATTAATTGGGTTGCGCATAAGCAAACAAAGCGTTGCATTCATCTTGAATCGAGGAATTGGTGCCACACTTGTCTGGAAATAGTAAAACACCGCCCAATTAATCGGTTGGTTATCCTAAGCTACTATGCAGGTAAGTACGCAGTTGTCAAATTGGCTCCACTTCACCCAGTAGATGTACGATGCGTGGCGCATTCCACAAAAATACTCCTTAACACTGACGTTTCTGCTTTTATACGCCCTAACTATAGCAAATTCAATATAAGTAGTGAAAGATGAAGGACGGTGTTAACCAATCCCTTTTGGGATGCGCCACACATTCTACTTGCCAGACGTGAAACCATTTGAGCAGGTATTAGTCCTACAGAACGACTTGCGGTGGCTAGCCGATAGACAAGACGGTGTGCTATCCTTATCGGACATGTTTAGTACCATGTAGTCGAAGGAACCCAGAAGCTCGGTTGGCCCGGGAGGGAGATCCGAACTTGGGACCTGTAATGGGGACCGGCGCTTACCCAGACTACGCTCCCACGCGCTCAAATTTAGCAAGAGCATAGATTAGATCTTAAAGCTGCTTCTGCGAATAACCCTTAGATATTGCAACACTACAGTAAATCGACGGAGGTCTTTTTTTAGCAAAAAAGAGGTGCACTTGATGTTGTCAATGAGTCTTGAACTGGATGGTGTATAAGTCACTGTTTGCAACTGACGTTTCGTAAACGAGAGCACCAGTTATGGGATTTAACTCCACCTGGAGTATCAGATTACTTACCTGAGAGAAAATTTCGGGCAAGCGTTGAGCACCTTCAAACTATGCTCTATATCAGCCTTGGATTCTTCTACTTCCATGTGCACTTAATGTTTCAGTACCGCTTCAAAAACGGCGACTATGCTGTTGAGCTATCGTGAAATGAAATGTGGACCAATGTTCAGAAGAAGAACACGTGCAATAAAGTAGGGTAGAAGCAATGAATGAGGGTAGAAGCAAAGTTGAAATGCGGCAGCGAGTAACGAACACCTGCGTACTCAACAGCAAAAACGTCTTCAAGGGATAATGAACCGTTGCATTCACACGCAACACTCAGAAGGGTCACGCGGACAATGGGCAAAGCTTTCACAGGCGTACAAGGTGGAAATCACAAGCATCAAGGGGACGAACAGGTTTCGCAATGAATAGGACGGCAGCAATGTGCGCTTTCGGCACGAAACCGGTACTCCACGGCCTTCGACGCGGGAGGGACGTCGGGAGTTACGGGAGCGGCGGAGTAGACAGATGAGTAAGAACACGAAGAGAAGACAGCAACCCTGCCCACTATTGTACATATATACATATATATGTGTAGATGAGCTTGTGTAGCAGACGAAGGAAGAAC
>OX377204.1:26835813-26945341 GCA_947396885.1 Heligmosomoides polygyrus polygyrus | reverse complement strand
AAGCATTTTTCTGGCATTCTGCCGCTGTTTCATATTGGTCTTGTGTCAAAATTTCTTACATTGACAATGAGAACAATTTATTGGAGTAAAAGTTTCATACAAAATCGCATTTGGCATATTTCGGACATTGCTGGTGAATTACGAGATTTCGACAAATAATAAGTAATAAAAAACATCTTACCGTAGCAAACTCCAAAAACAAGTTCAGAAATGGAAATCTCTATAGAAATCCGATACTATGGTAAAAGTGCAAAAACGCGACGAAGCATGGGAACCGAACCCCAGACCTCACGAACACGAAGCGTGCCCTCTACCACTGCGCCCCCCCCCCCCATTCCAAGACACCGGGATCTTGCGCTGCCGTGAAGAGCTCGCTCTGCGGACCCTTAACCATTACACCCTCGTACTCGTTTGCCTCAAGGATTCGGCAAAAACAAAACATGTTCTGTTACTATTTGGAGGACGGGGATTCTCCCTATAGTACTCGTTCTTGCCGTTCCTCGTATCGTTCAGACAGTTCCCTTGTTAGGTTAACAAGCAATCAGAATACCTCTAAGACATCTTGGCGAAGTAGAAAATGTGGTCTATTCTACGAAGGGATTAATTTATGGCAGATTTCTTTATGTTATAGAAAATAGCCCTTAGGGGCAAAAATAGTACCAGGAACT
Source organism: Heligmosomoides polygyrus polygyrus (assembly GCA_947396885.1). NCBI lineage: Eukaryota > Metazoa > Nematoda > Chromadorea > Rhabditida > Heligmosomidae > Heligmosomoides > Heligmosomoides polygyrus. Next base: position 26,944,673 of record OX377204.1, on the reverse strand, counting down.
ATGGACCTACAATCACGAAGGAGTAATATTAATAGAAAGGAGAGAGGAGTTCAACGAAAGAGAACAGGTGCACACGAATGGCTTTTTCTAAAACGATGCGCAAAGAACATCTGCAAAAATGCAGTCATTTGGAGCCGCCGCCGATACGATAAGGGACCGGTCCTGCACATCCACGTCGATCATTTTTTTAAAGCTGCCGACCAATTTTCCATCTATCCGACTTCGTTGAATCGGTTCTGCATGTTTGTGAATCGATTAAGCAGCAAAGACTCACTGCGTTGTCCTCAGAATTCAGAGTAAGGACAAAGCATTTCAAAATGTCCACAAGATGATGTGATGTGGAAAGCATGGTACCATCGAGGAAATTTTATCATCAGGGCTTTTAGAAATGAAAAAAGGCGTTTACAGTTCTAAGCGTTAATCGGATAAACTTATGAAGGAATTACTTCAAGGAGAAACCAATGAGAAGTAAGTTAACTTAATAAACAGTGTGTGATCTCGCATCTTACGGAGTTGGCAAAATGAGACCATTTCAATGATCTCAACCTCTTTTTAAAACTACATGTTCTGAGCAATGACCTTTTCAATGACGGCACGCCTACAGTACGCTAGCAACCGTTTTCCACTGCACCTTTTTCTAAAGGAATGCAGGATTAAGGTCGTCGTTGATTAATATCAATGGTACTATTAAAGCGCTTCAATTTTGTGGACAACGCAGGGACCAGTTTTTTGAAAGGTGGTTAAATATGCAGCACGTGACCCATGGGAGCCATTTCAATGCATATTTAAACCTTGCATAGCTTGCGGACGGGAGGCTATTCTAGTTGATGCCTTATTCCCGCGGTTAGCAAATGAGAATTGTAAAAGTTCTTCCTCCCGAAGAGAGGAACGATTTGGTTCGGATAATGAGTGTGACTGATTATTGTTGCCACAAGAAGCTTCTCGCACCACTAAGGCAAAAGGTTTGATCAATTTATTGATAAGGAGTAAACAAAGTATTAACAGAGGTGAACCTCCACAGCCGCGAAGACCGGGAGCTAGCGACATAATCCAGCCAAACATATTATGACAAGCTGCTTCTGACAAACGACCTTTGCGCCATCTGGCGTTCGTTTCCCAGCCCGCATGCTGCGTGGAAACGCCTTCGAAATAGACCGCTTCGAAAATAAAACAAAAGAAAGAGTAGAAGTTTAGACAAGTAAAGAAAGAAATAAAGAAGGTTGAAAGAGAAATAAAACACAATTCCACAACATTAAAAAAATCCACTTCGTCACTGTCGTCAGAGGAACTTTTGTGTTATGCTCATCAGTATAGAAGAGGAGCATATTTTAAGCTATCCCTAAAATCTGTCATGTCAGAAAGAGTTAGAATTTAGAAGTGGAAATGGAAAAGAGATAAGATGAACAAGGCTATGATGGAAAAAAGAAAAAGATAGGAGGTAGTGAAAATCCATGGAGTTGGAAGCGAAATGAGATATGAGTGCAAGAGTGGTGAAGAATGAACGATAGAAAATAAGTGAAAAATGTAAATAATAGAACGTGACGGTTGGAAATACTAAAATATCCTGCTATAAATATGAAGTGACATAAGAACTTTGCTGCTATTAAGTGCAGCTAAGGTTACAAGATGCCTCTGCGGCAGAATTCTTCCAATTTAAATCTGTGAAGCATGATGACTTGGTAGTCGCATCGGTTCATGATTTTACGAGCCTAGAAAAGGTCGGCTAGAAAAATTAGAACGATATCCACATATGTTTTCCGAAAGAGCAGAAAAAAATTACCGAACGGTATGTGTAGCTTTCCCTGAGATGGAATGATTTACGATTAAAAACTTATTTATACATACCTCGACATGGGTATTAATTTTGCGACAGCCCAGGATTCCATTTAATCTTATATAAATTCAAATCTACCCTCTTTCCTGTTTGACTAAATTTTTTAATTGAGCAGCTTATCGTTTTTGATGTCCATTGTCAAATGTCAAATTGCTACACCTGCAGGCTCAGAAGCGCGGAATTAAGAAGAAAATAAGGAAAACGACAAACAAGAAGGAAAAGAGAACGACGAGTGTGGGAATGTATGCAGGTGGGTGTGAGTTGGGGAGAGGGCGTCTGCGTGAGAATCCGTGCATCAAGTAGCGCGACGCCGGCGTCGCGTTTCGTATCTCAGAAAAACTCCCGTCACAGGGGTGCAAACCCGTTCGCTGGCTGCCTTCTCATCTGCACAAATATTACTGCCTCTCCCGTCCCGTGGTGATGTCCAGCAGACGAAGGTGCCTGAACTGCAGACATGCAGTGAAATTCTATCTAAAAACCTGTTCCACAGGAGCATCGAACCTTTGATCGAAGCGCAAGCTCTTGTTTTTTCAACAGCTCTTTTTACAGCTGGCTTCGTTCAAGAAACGAGATGGCAATCTTCTATCAGGCTGGCCACGCAAGGTGGTAGCTTTGAAATTTCCAATACATAAAGAGACGCAGCCGGTCGAGGGAAGGGGATAGCGACGAGAAGGAAGGTAATGTATCAAACCATCGATTCGGAAGAGATGGAAGGCCTGCTTGACCTGAAACTTGAATCCTGCCAAACTCGTGATGTTGTCGAGATATCGGCACACCCTCCGACTCGCCACATAAGCCCATGAATTTGAGGCCGAAAGGTCTGCTACAAGACCTTGTGATTGGAAGTGTGTTGGGTTTCTCATCTGATGTGACACTTGCTCACCTGGGATTTGCGTATTTGGTGCAAAGGATTGAGATGGAGACACTAATAAGTAGCAAATTCGAGCCCAGCGTTACCCTCTGCCGCAGATGGTCTGCACTCTGTGGATGTACTGTCACTCGGTTACTCATAGTGCGAAAAGCATGTGAATTAATGATGAGCTTAACGATACCCAGGTGTGCATAACATCAGCTGCTGAGTGCATTTTGCTCGCGTGAAAGTGCGGCTAAAATTTATGATCACCGCTGCAAGCCCACCACCTCCTCAGTGAGGTACGAGGTCTCATAATCACATCGCTTGCCGTTGAAGTCTCCTAGCTTGCCATTGAATCTGGCTTTTAGAGAGGATTTAGAGGATTTAGACCTTTCTACGCCTCAAGCTCTGAAGAGGAATCGACAGTCGCGAACCCCTACCGAAAAGCCAATCTCAGGAAGAGCCCACCTGGCGTCACCGTTCAAAACGGAAACGTGAAGCGAGGCAACAGACAAGGTTTTGTGACCTATGAAGCCAGTTGGATTTGTTGGCACTAAGGCGGGCACGCAAAGCGGATCGGAAAAGTTGGGAGCTCGATACTATATTACTGGCAGTGCATATGCTGTGGGCGTCATCATACTTTAGAGGTCTTCGAATGCCGTTACCTATCGATATCAATCAATGAAGCACTCGACTGTAGAATAGTACCCTATCCTTCCAGCCGACTGAAATTTTGCATTTTCATTTGCAAGTGCAGGCGGCCAGCAATTTCCGTTGCACTTTCGTTGATATGGGGCGTCTGCCTCCACTTTTTCCTACGCTAATTGATCACTATCAGTGAGCGACAGCTCTTCAAAACGCTGCTGATCGTGCAGGAACTACAAGCTGTATTACAGGGGACGTTCCTGATGAAAGACAGTGCCGTTCAGTTTCGAAAATCCATAGCACCGTTAAGGAAGGGACTAGGCCTGCCAGCCGTAATCCAACTGGTAACAGCTTACAAGGCCATGTAGGAGCCACAGGTTGAAACTGTTGCTCGCACTACCTAGTCATTGTTGGCTAGTATACCACGAAGTTTTGCAAAACCTCAAGGAAAGCCGGGTGAGTTCTAGGCCCCTTTGAAAACGCCACTCCCTCTACATCTTCATCTATCTATCATGTACCAGTAAAAGAATCGCGTGATTTGGTGATTGGAAGGGTAAGTGAGGGGTATAGAGATCCAAGCTCAAGTTATACTCAATTTCTTTTCAGGTGTGCTGTTGCCCCGCTGCTTAGGCCCTGTTCACACTTCGCGACAAGGGCGACAAAAGCGACAAGAGCGACTGGGGCGACGGACATAGTGTGATGTACGTAAATAATTGCGTACTCCACACTCCGTTCGCGACGAATGTAGTGTGAAATGTGTAATTATTTACGTACACCACACTACATCCGTCGCTCTTGTCGCGAAGTATAAACAGGCCCTTAAGGCACCCACAGAGTTCTGCGGCTACGCCGCTCGCCGCTATGGTTAAGGATAGGGCAGGGACGCCGCCGGCGGCGAGCTCTGCGTCTCTGCCCTATGGTTAAGCTAGGGCTGCGGCGCTGCCGCAGAACTCTGTGGGGGCCTTTAGGGGCCGGGGGTATATTTCCATCGCCGCGATGCCATCGCGGCTCTCAGTTCTTAGCCATTTCGCCGCACGCGGTCGAGTAGTAAAAGAAACGCGATGGAATCGGCTCGTGCATACTTTGAAAGTATGCACGACCCCTTACGTTACAATTAAGTGTTGTCCTGGAGGCATCCTGTCACCTTGGCATCACGTAAAAAAAACACAACAACAAAAATCAAGACAGAATACAGAGAATATGAGCAGAAAATAGGAGTATACAATTAACACAACAAAGTAATCAATTAAACCAAACTGCTAAAGAACTTCCTGCAGACTGACACAATGAGGATTTTGCATTGCCCTATAGAATTTGGTATCCCATTTTCTTAGAGAATTTCAGGAATTCGTTGTCAGCTCGATTTGTGAAAAAAGAAGATATTATGTTGCTACTAGCCCTAGGAACTGGGATCTTCCACTGAGCGCATCTAGCGTTGGAATGAGACACTGAACAGAATTCGTTAAGGGAAAGACTCACCATGCCTTTTGTCATCTTACAAACCGTTACCAAATCGAACGTTCATTGGCGTCAAGCAATAATAATAATAATAAAGGATAAAGGACGGCGTTACTCAATCCCTTCTGGGATGCGCCAGCGCATTCTACTTCTACGGGATGTCGTGGAGGCGACATGAATGCGTATTTGGCCATACAATGACTTGCGGTGGCCAGCCGATGAACAAGTCAGCGCTTTATCCTTCCCAGACAAGTCTGGTACCAATTCACCGAACCCGGAGGGATGGAAGGCTTGGTTGGCCTGGGCGGGAAATCCGAACCAGGAACCTGGTATCGGGTGCACGCGACAGTCGCGCCTCCTCCGACTGCGCTACACGCGCCCACGTCAAGCAATAGTTCGTAAATTGATGAATTGCCTTAATTTTTCTTCCTTCCAGACGCCGCAGGAATGCAGCTATAGTCACACGTATGTACTCTGATCCAGAGCCTTCTTGTAAAACTTTTTTGCACTGATTCCCATCTACCGATTTCTCTATTAGTAGTAGGACAGTACACTGCAGTACCATACTCAAGCATGAGCCTCACGTAGGCCTAGTACGCGGCTAGCATATGTGCTACTAAAGTCGTTTTCAGAGTTTTAGTTATGCTATGCACAACTCTTTCAGCTCGCTCAGCCGTATAATCGCAATCGCAGTGCTGACTGCGGGAGAGGTTAGGGTCTAGAATATTAGGAGGGGGGGGGGGGCAAAAGTAAAGAGACAAATTGAAAAAAATCTTCATCTCTTTATAACTCAATTACAAATCAATGATGCTGAGGAATGCATTTGCCATTAAGGGCAATGACCTTGCTGCCATCGCTCAGCCAATTGCCTGATCCCATCCTTCCAGAACTACTTGGGCCTGGTGTTGATCAACTGCTCGATATGGTTGTCAAGCACTGCTTGGGTTCTTGTGTCCCTTCAGACCAGGAAGTCCTGTAGGCTCAATTAGTAGTGGTAGTCGCATAGAGAGATGTCCGGCGAATACGTTGGGTGAGGCATGTGAACGAAGCCGAGCTGGCCAAGCTTATCCGTGGTTACTTGTTCCCGATGGGGTGCGGCGTTCTCGAAGAGAAGAACCTTCTTGAAGCGCTGCGAATGAATAAGAGCGAGTCGCCGGCCCATCTCTTCTATTTCGTTCATCATAGCCTTGGAGTTCGCCGTAGTGCTCTTGGGAAACAGCCTCCGGTAAACCGATCCATTGGCGCAGACCCAAAAGCTCCAAAGATGCTTCTCGCCGTGAACATCTCGCCGATCGAAGGTCGGTAACAGGTCACCAGGCCTCACCCAGACTCGCTGCTTGACAGGGTTAAGGAAGAAGACGTACTTCTCATCTTGCGTGAATATTGAGCCCAGGCTGCTCGGGGTTGTGAATTGGGCGAGATTTGCGGGGTCGACTCGTCAGACTGGGATTTCGGCATGAGACAGACTGCAGTTTTGGCATGCTTCTGGAAAGGGCGGAAGTGGTAACTTCTCAGGTGGGCTTCAGTAAGTAGCATACAAACATACAAATACGATAAGCACGAAACCAGACTCCAGCCACGAGATATATGGACACGGCATGGGGTGTTTCATCACTTTTGCCCCCCCCCCCCAATATATCCTAGGTCACGTAAAGAAAGCGTACTATTGAGTTTCTGTTTACCAAGACAATAAGAGTTTCTGTTGTATTGCTGTCTAATCCAAGAGTTCCACTTTAATATTCCACCTGATAAGGGAAGCTCCCACATCCTTGACCAACCCGCAATAGCATCTATTGCAGACTGTAGAGCAGCGTGGTCATCCTCCCCAACGACGTTTCTGTATAATTTTTGTGATCAGCAGACATTTTGCAGGCGACCCCAAACTTCAATCAGAGAGGAATCATGGAAGTTTAGATGATAAAAAGAACTGGTGAGGGAACGCCTCCTTGGGGACCACACTGGTAGCTGGAATGGATTCGGAATGCGACTCACTGTCGCTAACCTGAAACGATCTGTCGGTGATTATGGGCCAAAGACATGATGAAACCAGAATGTGATGGTTCCTAAAGGATATGATGGAGTCTTACCTCAGAATCCTGCAAGCACTGCGAGATACCTATTTTTATTGAGTAAATGCTAACACTAGAGCTCTTCTCCTACAGGGCCTATTTTTGGGGGGACTCCTCTATTTTTATTGTTTTCTCTCAACTATTCGTGGAACTCATTTCCTATCTGTGTTCGAATGGTCATGTCGCAGCAACAATTTCCCGCCAATCTGACGATGAAGGCGATATTTTTAGGAAGTAAAACTAGCTCTTGATTAAAGAGGAAGACTCCGAGGTTGTCGTGATGACTACTGCAAAAATTTGAAGGTTAACCTTAGCAATTTGTTTTGTAGAGTTATGTGAAGGTTAGAATCATGGAAATGGCCACGCTGAATGACTAAAAGAGAGCGATGGAGCATCTACGTAGGTAGTTCATGTTGGACGGCTAGTTGTTTATAACTAGCGTTTTGGAGCAGTTTGCAGAACACTAACTGTGGAACCAGGTTGTTGAGAGTGATATGAAATAGTTTATTTATTTATTTATTACAAATGTACCCATACGGACGTCCTCTCTCAATGTTTCTAGTGGAAGACGAATAGGTACATGTTGTGAAGGTGAGCAACATTGGTAGGTGGGAGCGCGCCAGCCAATAATAACCAAGCAGAGCACGGATCGAAGGCATGCACTGTAAACGCCCTCTCTGAATGGCCTGCCCATTCAATACGGTCTGATTGAATGGGGCGCTCCCATCTCACAATGCTGCCCGTCTTCACGATATATACTGACGAATATTATGAACCACAAGAAACGCAAGAGAAAAACTCGAGGGTCACATTTAACGTGGCAAGAGCATTGAGAAAAATGCCCACCATAAGCTGCGCTGTTTGAAGTTGGAAAACATGAGCATAGTATCTGACTTCAACTTGAGCGCCAGTTTTCATTAATCCATTACTCCGGCCAGGCGGTTGCGCTCAATGAAAGGCGCCGGTCTCAATCTCTTCGAGGGAGGAAGAGATTGAATTAGATTTATTCACTACGCCTTCGAGCTAAACCTCTCCAGGACGGGTGAATAATGATTGTCGTTGGTATCGGACCGGTGCAGCTACTGCATGCCCATTTTTTCTGTTAGCACATCATATCAGAGCGCGTGGAGTACGGTCGGAATAGGTACCGGCTGTCGCCTGTTCCACCACGATTCGGATATTCCGCCTAGGCCAACCAGGTCATCCATCCAGCCGGGATAGGTGAATTGGAATCAATCAGATTGCTACATCCTACACCTTCAATATGTCGTTTACAAGTCTATGGCATTGGTAGCAGTCTGCGGGAGACGCATGCTGTCGTGTGCATTCCGAATCAAGGGCCTTGGTCCGGGTCTCACGTAAGAACAACAAGGCTTCCACCCTTCCCTTCCCTTGCCATGGGGTGGGCTAATTAATACCGACTTTCTAGAGAAGGATAGACTACCAACTTTTCTTTCGACTGGCGATAGAGGCCAAACAAATGGGGAGGGATAAAGGACGGTCTGGGATGCGCCCAACTACCTGCATGTAAAGGATAACGTGGGGGCAATTGTAATGCAGTTCCCCACACGAAGATTTGCGCTAGCAAACCGATTGACAAGCTTTTGTTTCCTTTTATTTTATTTCTCCTCCAAATGAGTCCAATACAAATTCACCGACTCTGAGAAGATGGAAGGCTTGTCAGGCCTAGGAAAAATCTCAACCATAGGCATTGATTCGGGCTACATGCATCAGAAGGCAACATCTACCACTGCGCTATTAGAAATCCATGTAGAATCTGATATTATGCGTGGTGAACATCGAAAAAGGACAGAATAGCATCGAATTTAATCTTTTATCAGAAAGTGAGGGCGCCAGGAACGCAGACGGATGAGGTGCCTGTCTTGCACCCGATACCAGGTTCTTGGTTCGAATTTTGCGCCAGGCCAACCAAGCCTCCTTTCATACCCCCGCGTCGGTGAATTGGTACCAGACTTGTCTGGGAAGGATAAAGCGCTGATTTGTTCATTGGCTGGTTGCCGGAAGTTACTGTACAATACCACCCGCGTCGCGCGGTCAAAAAGACGGTTAGCGACGGAAAAATCCGTCGCAAACCGTCGCATGCTCGTAACTACTTTAATTTTGAGTTGTTTGAGAAACTATTGGCACCATTCGATTCGTCTCCTCGAGATCTACAAAACCATTTATGAAACTTTACCAGTCCACCGCGTTTTCGCCGTGGGTGGCCTAAAAAAGAGGCTTTTGCGATTGGAGCACCTTATTTTCCAGGACGTACATGTGACGTGCAGTGTTTTCGGAGTATCTCAAGCATGGCGTGCGTTTTCAATGCTCTGTCATGCCTGGTATGTTCCGAGACTGCGCCGTGCACAATGCATATAGCGTCGAACCTATCAATCGAATGGGCGGAAGCATGCCCACTGGGTTTCTATTTTCGCTTGATGGAAAATGTAAAGCCTTCAAGACTATCTTGCACCGTTTGGAGAATTTTATCAGAAATTTCCAGCCGCCCTACTTTGGAATTGCTCCAATCTGTCCCGGAGAGACGTTAAGTGTGCGCCACGTGCAATGCGCATAGAGATGAACCTATTAATCGAATAATCGAATGGGTTCGACAACTGGTAGAGTGAGCGTTTGAGGAGTTCTATCATAAATTTCCAGCCGCCCTACTAAGGAATTGCTCTAAGGCTGTCTACTAGCCTTCAGAGTGCGCCATGAACAATGCATGTAGAGTCAAACCTTTCAATAGTGGGGGGCGAGCGCTTGCAAATTGCACGCGCGGGCGTGTTCGGAGCGCAATAACTCTTTCAAGTTCAAATCGTTTCGGCTGCAGCTCGTGGGTCTTGTAGGCAGTAAAACGGTCTAGCAGTATGCTAAAGTAGAACGGTGTAGCTTAGGAAGAGGCAATGTTACAGGGGTGCGAAAATGCAGGTGAGGCTTGTGTGACGCATTTTTTCCGATTTCGGTGGACCACTGCTGGAAGACCCGGAGAGCAAACGGTCTTGAAATACGTGTGCAAACAGAGCGCTTAAGGTACTTCACGACAGCGTTGTCAGAACTCCTCAGCTTTCTAAACTGCCTTAGCCTCAGCTGCCAGTTTATACCGGCGGAAGATAGCGGTTAGAGTTTCTTGCACTCTTACTTGCCCAGGTTTGATTGTTCGACACTCTCAGTGGTACCGTTCTGTTCAACATAAAAAGCGCTATCGAATGGTACCAATTTCTACCGATTCTGGGAATATCGGTTTTTTGACAATTTCGTATCAAAGGCGAGGCGGCTCAACAGCGCGGCAGAAGGTCGATGACGTCATCGAAAATCGATATCTTCGAACTGGCCCACGCTTGATACCGTTCGATAGAGCTTTTCATGCTGAATTGAACGGTGTTATTGTAAGTAGGGAAAAGTGTAATATGGGCGAGTAAGAGCGAGGAGAACATCGACCGTTGTTGAGCTAAATTGCACGCGCGAGCGTGTTCTGAGCACGAAAATTCTGTCACGTGTTAACCTTTCCGGCTGCAGCTCGTCGGTTTTGTAGACAATAAAGTGGACTAGTAGTGCGCTGAAACACAGCAATGTAGCTTATGATTGGACAAAGTTACAGCGATGCGAAAATGCAGGTTAGCCTTGCCTGGCACGATTTTTTCCAAATTCAGCCGACACCTGCAAGAACACGCGGTGAGCTAACGGCCTACAAATACGCCATCGAGCAGAACACTTAAGGTTCTTTAAGAGAGTGTTTTAATAATTCCTTAGTTGATTAAACTGCCTTAGCACCAGCTGCCATTTTCGGGCGGCGGAAGTTTAGCGTTGAAGTTTCCTGCGCCATTATTCGCACTGGTTTTGAGTGTTCGACACTCGCGGTGGCACTGTTCTGTTCAGCATGGGAAGTGCTATCGAATGATATCAATCTCGACCAATTTCAGAAAGATCGATTTTTTGACAATTTTCCATTGAGGACGGGGGCGCTCCATGCTGAGCCTGCGCGAACGATGACGTCATCGAAAATCGATGTTTTCGAAAATGGCCGAATTTTCTCATCCAAAATCATCTAGGGGTTATTTGGGGCGCTGATTACGAACCCGACGTCCGTGTTTGAAAATTCCGCCGATTTCGGTAGGTTTTGGATATTCTTCTGGATAATTGGAGGTGGTCGGGTCAGGATCACCGATTTTGCACAAACTTCGTAAAGGGGCGGAGACTTATTCGGGGTGCCGAACAGGATGCCGAAGTTCATTCGGCGATTACGGAGGAGACCGCCCATACCGATAGCTGAGGGTGACCGGTGATCCTGACCCGACCACCCTCAAACTGGTAGTAACCTACCGAAGTCGACGGTGTTTTCAAAAACGGAGGTCGGTTTCGTTATCAGCGCCCAAAATAACCGCCTGGATGACTTTGGACGAAGTTTGCACGAGGAAATTTGGCCAATTTTGAAAGCATCGGTTTTCGATGACGTCATCGTCCGCGCCGGCCCGGCCAATGGCGCCCACGTCCTCGATGGGAAACTCCAAAAAATCGATTTTTTTGAAATTGGTCGAGAGTGACACTCTTAGAGCTTTTTGTGGTGAACAAAACGGTGTTATTGGGAGTGTCGAAAACCCAAATATGGGTGAGTAAGAGGGCAGGAAACTTCAATCGCAAAGTTCGCCGCCCTAAAATGGCAGCTGGTGCTAAGGCAGTTTAATCAGCTAGGGGTTGTGAGCACATCGTCGTAGAGAATCTTTAGCGTTCTGCTCACCTGCGCTTTTGTAGGCCGTTAGCTCACTGCGTCTTCCCGCAGGGGTCAACTGAAATTGGAAAAAATCCACACACACAAGCCTTACCTGCACTTTCGCACTGCTTCAACTTTGTCCAGTCATAAGCTACATTGATGTGTTTCGGCGCACTGCTAGAACATTTTGCTGCCTACAAAACTTACAAGCTGCAACCGGAAAGGTTCAAACATGACAGAGTTATCGCGCTCAGAACACGCCCGCGCGTGCAAATCAGCACAACGGTTGATGTTCTCCTAGCTCTTACTCGTCCATATTACAGTATTCCCTACTCCCAATAAAACCGTTCAATTCAGCATGAAACGCTCTATCGAACGGTATCACGCGTGGCCCAATTCGAAGAAATCGATTTTCAATGACGTCAACCTCCGTCTGCCGCGGCCTATAAGGCGGCCCCGTCCTCGATGCAAATCTGTCAAAAAATCGATGTTTCCAAAATTGGTCAAAACTGATACGGTTCGATAGCGCTTTTCATGATGAAGAGAACGATGCTATTGCGAGTGTCGAAAATCCAAATCTGGATGAGTAAGAGAGCAAGAAACTCTGACCGCTATCTTCCGCCGCTTTAAACTGGCAGCTGAGGCTAAGGCAATTTAGGAAGCTGAGGAGTGCTGAGCACTTCATTGCGAAGTACCTTAAGCGCCCTGTTTGCACGCGCATTTGAAGGCCGTTTGCTCGCCGGGTCTTCCCGCAGTGGACCACCAAAATCGAAAAAAGTGCGTCACACAAGCCTCACCTGCACTTTCGCTTCCCTGTAACATTGCCTGTTCCGAGGCTACACCGTTCTACTTTAATGTGCTACTAGACGGTGCTACGGCCTATAAGACCTACGAGTTGCAGCCGAAACAGTTTGAACTTGAAAGAGTTATTGCTTTACGAACTCGCCCGTGCGTGCAATTTGCAAGCGGTCGCCCCTTCGATTGAAAGGTTTGATTCCATATGCATTGTTCACGGCGCACTCCAAAGGCTAGCTAGACAGTATTAGAGCAATTTCTTAGTAGGCCGGCTGGCGATTGAACTTCCCAAACGCTCACTCTACCAGTTGTCGAACGCACTTGATTGATAGGTTCATCTCCATACGCATTGTACACGACGCACACTTAAGTCTCTTAAGCAATTCACTTAAGCAATTCGCAAGTAGGGCGGCCAGAAATTTCTTATAAAATTCTCAAACACTGCAAAATGGTCTTGAAGGCTTTACATTTTCCATGAAGCGAAGATAGAAACTCAGTGGACATGCTTCCGCCCATTCGATTGATAGGTTCGATCCCATATGCATTGTGCACGGCGCACTCTCGGAGCATTTCGGGCATGACAGAGCACTGACAATGCACGTCATGCTTGAGATACTTCGAAAACACCGCACGTCTCATGCAATTCCTGGAAAATAAGGTGCTCTAATCGCAAAAGCCTGCTGCAGTTATTTTTTTAGGCCACCCACGTCGAATATGCTGAGATCTGGTAAAGCTTTATATAGGTTGGTATAGATCTTGAGGAGACGAATCGAATGGTGCCAACAGTTTCTCAAACAACTTAAAATTAAAAGAGTTATGAGCATGCGACGGTTTGCGACGGATTTTTCCGTCGCTAACCGTCTTTTTGACCGCGCGACGCGGGCGGTATTGTATGGCCACCTACACATTTAAACCACCTTCCCGTAGAGGAAGAATGCGTGGTGCACCCCAAAAGGGATTGAGTAACTCCGTTCTTTAACCTTATTAAGGTTCATGAACATCTAGGCAAAAAACATTCCACCACTTCGGCATATGTAAAATTGGATAAGGGTTCAGCACCACAACCCATCGTACTGGATAGACACGCATTCGAAAGCTGTCACCACGACATTTCATAGAAGCAGAATGCGTGGTTCAGCCAAATGACCTTCCTTTTGAAGAGGTGAGACACACCGTGTATCGAACAACGTTCTAGTCCAGCCTTCTACCCGCTACACTTTAGAACGTTTGCAGGTGTTCGATTATCTCCTGAAAGAGAAGCCGTTTTCCCGTCGGCCTGATACCGACGGAACAACTGAGACCTGGAGTGTGACAGCGTGGGAAGAATCTAACCGTTCACCTAAGCAGAGAAGGCACTTGAAAGATGCAAATGGGGAAGATTCGCATCGACTGCAAAGATGGTTCACAGCCGCAGCAAAGGTGAGAGGAAAAATGATCGCGCGACACGATCAGCGATGGGGTAGCACAGCACGGCGAACGGCCGCCATAGCTGAAATTCCTCGCATATTTCCCGAAGCAAAAGACTGCAGATTAAAAGGTCAGAGTTCTGTGTAGAATAGTATATCGAGGCAGGTGGTACTTGTCATGCTTTAGTTTAAGAAATGAAGTCGTTCAGGATCATCTAGTGTTTCGCGTTCAGGATGTGATGAGGAAAGGATAAAAGATGGCGTTAATTATTCCTTGTTAGGATACGCCACGCATTCCACGTCCGAGGGATAACGCGAAGGCACTTTATTTGGATATTTTCCCATACAATGACTTGTGTTGGCCAATCGATGGGCATTTTACTGAATCCCAGAATTTGCAGATTGATTGCCTAAAGAACAGATAGACGAAAAGACCAATTTCATTCTCTTGTCGCTTGAACATTCTAATTTTTACTTTATTGAAAAAGTCAAAGGCACGAGAGCGATAGCTGGCATGAGGCTCGGACTGCCGATTTGAATTCCCACTTCAGAATAAGCCAAATCTTTTGCAAGGTGCTGCAGTGTTACGTACGTAATGGGAGGTGTTGCAAGGATATTTATTTGTTATCAAAGCTGTCGGGCCAACACTCTCTCTTTCCCATTGCACTCCCGTAACCGCCTCACGCGATAAGCCTGCTGGTTTCAGATGTCAATCGACTGCAGGTAAAAAAAGCTTCCTCACCTTTCTCTGTTCAAAGCTTTCGGACTACTCATCAAAGGAAGCAAAACAATGTTCATTGAGAAAGGAAATAGTAAGGTCTGCTTCGGCGCCACCTTGCAACAACGTAAGGTAGGGGTGCCTACAGACTAGACCATCAATAGACATACAGGCTTCAGAAGCTTCAGATCCAACCAATGTAAGAAAGACACCTCGAGCTTTGGTGCAACTTACAATGGGGTTGCTTGATATACCGATCACGAATGTCACCTAACGTCACTGCTACGTATATCTAGGTCACCGCCATGTCACCAACGACCTAACGCCGAAGCTGAGCAGGAGGAATCGGGAAACTCTAAATAGTGGAGAAGATGATGAAAGTCCTTCTCCGTGCCTACCCGCTCCACCCCAGTGCTTCTTTCTGCCGCCTAGTGGAATTCCTCAGAGACTTGTACCTTACGAAAGCAGGATGAATGAGAGAGTCGCGTAGCGTGGAGTCGAAAGGTCTATGCTCGGAGTGACACGCATCACGATTTAGAGAAGGCCTTCGGAGCACCCTGCTTCACTGCCGTTCGAGGAGTCACTTATCAGATTAAAGGATAGCGACTCCTGAATCCTACGGGATAGATGTTCCTCTGTATAGTATAGGCTCTGTATGTATCTTTATTATAAGGATACATACAGTATATGGATTGTAGAGAAGGGGTGGGGTGAGAGGCAGACGGCTCCCTTCCAGGCAGCTGGCGGTAGGCGACCTCACGGCCGGGACGATGTAGACGTGACTCCCGTAGCAGGGCGTCGGTATCAGTACCAGGGCGTCGCCGTCGAGGGGTGCGGATTGGGTGCAACCCGACACACTGCCTCAGGCGTCGAAAATTAGGTGGGCCGGCCAGCAATGCGTTTCGCAGACATCTAGACGCTAGACGAGAGCAGTCACCGACTGGATTCCAAGGAATGTCAGGAGAACACCATGACGCACACGAGCGGGTTGGTCCGACTTCTTCTTGAAGGCCCTAACCGAAGGGTAATGACGTCCCTCGAGGGTATGCATTCACAATCTTTCGCGAGAGCGACTAACAGCGACTTGTAAGGAGAGTTGCTGGCGCCGGCTCGAGCAACTCGACGGAACGACATGTGATTCAGGTGACAGATTGCATTTCGTCTCGTAAAAGGAAATTTCTTCGCTCATATGTGCTAACTAAAAATTGTGCCTGATGTTCAAATCTAATGTCTGAAACAACTAGGTGCAGCTAGGCTTCCGAACAACGAATCAAGGAGAAATTTTAATGCTGAAATTTTAATGATAAATATTTTCCTAATGATTGTTATGCTGCCCCGTGACAGCCCCCTGGGCTTGGAGAGCTTTAGTGGACGCGACAGTTTGCCTGGCAAATCTTCGAACATCAGAGGCACGCTAGAGTGGAACGAAAGAGAACGACGTCCTACCGTACTAAGTTCTTCCTAGAAAATGCGGCAGCGTTGGGGAAATCCTGCTGCCCTCCATCACCCCTTTGTCGCCCGTGCGCTACAACAGTTTGACGTGGGCGCTGACGTCAGCGACGGCTTAAGTGCGTGTGGTTCTATAAATGGAATTTCAAGCGGTCACAACAACGCCACATTTGCGTCATCATGCATCGGACCTGTTCCGCGAAAATATGCAAGCAGTCGCTAGTGAGCAGCTGAAGACGTGCAGGCAACACAACCTGTTGCGGGGCGACTTGTTGGATAATCTGAGCTCCGGCCGTTCTTTGGTCGTGGTAGCGCAGTCGGGGGAAGCACCTGCTATCGTCTGCACCTCGAATGAGTTTCTGGTTCGGGCTTCGCGCCCAGCCCAACCAAGCCTCCCATCCCTCTGGGAGTTATTGACGGGGATTAAGCCTTGACAAGCCAAGCGATGGTCGGAGAACTGGCAGCTCTCGATGATGCACAGATTGAAGAGGTGCGTGTTCAGGTCCTGCCTGGCGCAACTGTTTTGACTGCATCCAAATATCCTTGCGGCAGAAGGACGTAACTGTTCGCATTCTGAAGAATGTGCCTCAAACAGCTCCGCTCTTCGGTTCTGGCTACCAGGGGCTCACATATCGCCAAAAAATCAAGGCCCCAATATAAAAACCTTAACATTAATTTACACTGATTATTGTGGACCAGCGTCAGGTTTCACGAATTCCGAGCCCCAAACGGGTCAAAAGCGTTCTCGAGAAGGACAAAGGATCAAGGATCTTAAAAGTGCCCCCCCCCTTCATCCTAGAAAGCTCCATTGCCATTCATTTTTCTGTTTCCTTTTCTTAGTGGTTATTAGCTATTTTATATTTTTGTTAACATAGCCAATCTTACGCCTGTTCTGTTCCCACTTAGCTGAGTATTATTATTGGCAGATACAATCAACAAAACAAAATAATTGGTTAGGCGTTCTCGAGAAGATAAGAAACTTGAGAAATAACTAAATCACCTTCGGGATGCGCCACACACTATTCATCTAGCAGAAATCGCTATTCGACCTCTGGACACGCGTTGAGTTGTCGGAAAAGGCGCCCACTGTTGCGCTACTCCGATTCCAGATTGTAGGTTCAGCTTCCGCTCAGAATAACCAGGCTTTCCACGTAAAATGGCATCAGACTTGGCATGGAGTGACAAAACACTCGCTTGTCCATCGGCTGGCTTCTTCAAGTTATTGTGTGGGCCAAATGCGAATTAAAATTGCCATCAAGGTACATATACCGCAGAAGTGTTATGCATGGCGCGTCCAAACACGGACTGATCAACTTCGTCCTCTACCTTTTACCGTAAACCTTCGTGATGACCCCCCAAACGTAGTTTTTTGATGACTTCGTCACCTGTACTCACATTAGTTGAAAGAGAAATATTGAACTGAGATCCCTAACGTGTATTATTGTCTTCGTTATGGTTCACAACCAACTGCAAACTCGCAGTTTTTATTGAGCACCCTACCCACTACACATCCTCTGTGATGATATAATAGATGAATTTAAAGAAATACTTCATTTATTAGAATAAAAACTCAGATCTATCCTCTATCCTCGGGGGAGGGGCACAAAAACTCACAAAATTCACAAAACAGAAAGAAAAAAATACATTTGGTTTCGCTGCGTTTGTAAACAGACAAAGTTATGTGCCCGCCTCACCATGACAGATCCGAATTACAACATGTTATTAGGAGGCGTTCAGCTGTGTTTGAATGCGCTTTGCACGCCGAGACGTCTTTACAACTGCAGCGATTCGTTTGTTTATCCTATTGTTTTTGGGGTCCTATTTTGTCCTCTTGAAGCCGCTTTGTGAGTATCAAATCAATTGGCTACACATTTGTTAGTTACGTGCCCCCTCCGACTAGGACAGATCAGAACAAACAAACAAATGTGCTGAGCCTAGTATATCGGATCTACACTACCGTACGACAAGCACCATTTTCAATTGGACAAGTAAGAAACGGCGGCAAACCAATGAAACGAAGGTACAGTAGCGACCCCCTCCTCCACCCCGGATAAAAAGGATAAATAAAAGGATAAAGGACGGCGTTACTCAATCCCTTTTGGGATGCGCCAGCGCATTCTACTTCTCGGGATGACGTGGAGGCGGCTTGAATGCGTATTTGGCCATACAATGACTTGCGGTGGCCAACCGATGAACAGATCAGCGCTTTGTCCTTCCCAGACACGTCTGGTACCAATTCACCGACCCCGGAGGGATGGAAGGCTTGGTTGGCCTGGGCGGAAAATCCGAACCAAGAACCTGGTATCGGGTGCACGCGACCGTCGGCGCCTCCTCCGACTGCGCCACACGCCTCCCCCCCCCGGATAGGAAGATTTATTATCGCCCCTCTGTGCATTATCGAGACCCTTCCAAAGGAGGTTCTAAACTCATATAGAGACCTAACAATGGTTTAGATCAGCTGGTCTATAACTGATGCCGATAGGCTGACTAAGGGAGGGAGCACCTATCGTGGAATACCCGAGAGCGTTAGTTCAACGAAAAGCGGACGGGGTTAATTTCTATTAGCATGCGAAGTAGAGCCGACCATTGGCGACATTTGTACTGGGTGGGAAGTGCGTACATATGCTAGTGCAAAACTGCGTAGGCGACAGTGTACAGAGCAGTTGGAAGTCCATTTGCTCGGTAACACAACGCACTCGATGAAAAACACGCCTGCAGAGCAGTTGCAATGCTGTTGACTGCAAGGACTCCCGCAAAAATTTTAATGTACATGTTGATAATAAGTATAGCTCTTACGCTTTTTGGAAGCCGCCACCACCTACATCTTCTTCTTACCTTAGTAAAAACCTTAAAAAAATTCACCTTGAGATTGTTCCCTTCCTCAGTCTCGAGAACGAATACGGTTATAGATAAACTACACGTATTCAGGTATAGACGAACGGCATGTTTTAAAGGTATACTGACTGCTTTTAATAGCTTTGATGAAATCAAAATGAAAACAGCTAAATGTTGACCGAATCATAACGAAAATCGAATCTGTCCTAGGGGAGGGGGCACCTCTCTCAGCCGCTTTGACAAAGGGGGCAAAACTGGAAATGGACTATTTTGGAAAAACGAGACGCGAAGCTTGAGCTCAGCAAGTGGAGCTTTCGTCAGTTACGCTGTTTGTTTTACCTTTCTAGCGTGTCCTTTCTCTCTAAGGTAGATCCGAAAAATGGTGAGCCCCGGTTTCAAAAAGCTGTAGCGGTTGTGTATTCGTCAAGAAGGACAAATGCACGGCATCACTCTCTCCAAAAGCTGGGGTACAAACGGTTTGCGAGGAGCTTCGGTGCACAGCATCCCAAATCATACGGAAGAATGCTTGACCGCGTAACCCCCTGACAAAAATGACGATGAGTTCAGAATGCGTGAATGAGCAACAGTCGATGGCCGCCTCGGCCATCTTCAAAATGCAGTAATAACAGTAAAACGCAAAGGGCATTCCCAGAGTCCGCAAAGGATGAGTCACGCGGTCATATGGAAGACGCTTACATGGCCATCA
The DNA here is from genome assembly GCA_947396885.1 of Heligmosomoides polygyrus polygyrus. Lineage (NCBI taxonomy): Eukaryota > Metazoa > Nematoda > Chromadorea > Rhabditida > Heligmosomidae > Heligmosomoides > Heligmosomoides polygyrus. The sequence goes on along the minus strand of OX377204.1, from coordinate 26,925,197 downwards.
TAGCAAACCCACCGTTCAAAAATTAACATTGACTTTCTCATACACCTGCTATCGTTAGTTTGCTGAATTACCAGTAAACACTATCCCTAACACTAGCCCGGCCAAGCGATGGAGCAGCTGGAAAGTGCAACCCTTGTCAGAAAGGTCACCACGTTTCCCACTTCACCACGTCATTGCTCAAAATAAGCAACAGAACAGAGCACGGAACTAGGAACTAGGCAATGACAAATCATTTGTCGAAGCCTGAATAGACTGGTGTAGAGGGAACATGTTGTTAAAGAAGTTGTGTCGCGATCAATTTTTTTGCGTCAGGCAGGACTCGAATCCGTACCTTCCGCTTCCCGGCAGCGACGCTACTACACCTTGCACTGTCGGCGTTGGAGCCTGTCATCCCGTCATGGGTGAATGCTCATACGCCTCGAAGATATCGCTGATGTTTCGTGCGGTCAAATAGCACTGGTGATTGTAAAGTGTAGCGTCGAGCGTCTGTGTTATGTAGTTAATCCATGAGCGGAATGCGCCACGCATTCTACATCTGCGGAATAATGTGAATCCAACCAATACAATAATTTTCGGAGGCCAACCAATGGACAAGATAGTGTTTTACCTTTCATCGACAAACTGGTACCAAATCTTTGGAGGGCTGGGAGGTTCGGCTTGCGCAAGCAGGAAACCCGAACCATGAACATTGTGCCGAAGTGATAACGGGCGCTTCATTCGACTGCGCTAGAACGAGCCCACTGGGAAAATAATGCGAAAAAATCACCACAGTTTCGGAGCCAAATGGATTCCCAGAGCGGAGCCCATGAGAAGAAAGGCGAGTGAGTAGGACTTTGCCTTCCCTACTGGGTATCGTGGAACCAGTGAGCTCCGCCGACACATAATGTGGCCAACCAGTGGAGTTCTTTCAGCACACCGATGACTGACGGAACCGCGAAACATGGTAGTCGAACGTCCAATCGACGACTCGACCTCTAGCGAAATCAGAGCGAAGTTCAAATGGCATTTTTTCGATCACGCGGTCACGCATTCATGTCTGCCGTGCGGTTCATGTGACTGGTGAGTTGCTATAATCAATGGTTTCTATTTGGAATTCTGTGGTTAACCCATGTAATGACACTGCTTTTTCAAAAACGCACACATCGGCATTATGGAGTCCCTAATTTGGAGCAAAACGACTCCTAATTTGTTGACTTGATGTGAAAATATGAAAGGTGTCTTCTGTCAAGGATAACCGACCGCTGTGATGATCAACAAGGAACCACAAAGCGTGAGGTCTCCGCGAGGTCCGCAACCGGGTTTACTAGCCAACGCTTCGGCGAGGTCGCCCTCTTCGGGCTCTTCGCAGCTTTGAATAAGCGAATAGCCACTCATGTCCTCTGTTGTTTCCACTGTATTCCGAAGAGCAAAGGTAAGACTCTGAGGAAGGCTATCTCTCCGAAATCAGATAAACCCGTCCGCCAACCTGAGGTGAGGAACAATAATTGTTCAGAATTCCGAGACCTATTGGGGAGTCGATCATGGCAAAACGACATTGATCAGTACTATCTCCGAGAGACGCTCATTTCATGCTTCTTGCACGTTTATTGTCAACGAGCTTTTTAGGTGGAATTTTTTACTTTCGCCCTACTAGCCGTTAGTCATCAGCGGTGTGTTTCGGTGTAGGCCGAAAATAAAGAACATACAGGAAGCATGGAACGAGAATGTCGAGGTTTCAAGATGGATGGATTCAACTCAGAATTTAGTTTTGTTTTTTACAGTTGCAGTAAATTTACTGGTCATTTCATTGAAACGGTTCATCTTGGAAACAGCAATTATTCGAGACAGTACCATCTAGCCCAACTATGTAGGGAGATCAGTGGAGAGGAACGTTTCTCTTCGCCACAGGACGAGGTTCGCTGGCATTGCCACACAGAGAGAAGAGCCCCACTTCACGGGCGTCTCCGTCGCTGTTCCCTTCGAGTGAATGTCCTATGATGCCGAACACTGTTCTTTCAGAACTGTCCGCAGTGCGAACGCCGAGGTCAAGGCGGTAGGGTGCGCGCACTTGATGTCGCCTTCGTGCACTTTTCAGGTCGTGACAACTGAACTGTGTTTGTCTCAACTCAGGACGACCGATAGCTGAATGGAGTAGGATAGAATTCAAGTCCGGAAACGACGGCAGTTCATTCAATGGCTCCGGTTTCCAACGTCCAGGAGAAGGGAAGTGGAAACGATCTGTCTCCTATCTCACACTAGCGTCGAACGCTGGACGGGTGGGCGACGCTAGGCTAGCCGGCGTCGGGTTTGGTGAGCCATGTGGGGTAAGTAACCCATACCAATTTTGAGCCGCGCTAGGGATGCTTCTTTGCCCATCGAAGACTGCCGGCTTCGACGGCAACCGATGCTGAATAAGGAAGCTTGGTGCATATATACAACGGAACACGTGAGGTATTCAATTCATGTTATTTGAGCGCCAAGTGGAGGTTGCTCAGGTTATTCGTTTTACAAGGATTGCAATCAAAACTCTAGCCCCAGGTGGAACTCGAACCCGTACCTCATAATTATCGGTAAGGATGCTGCGCGATTACACAGTCTGGCAGTTTAGATCGCAACCGTCTTCGTGAATGCTTATAAGCTAAATACATTAATCCTGCATACAGAGACAAGCTCAGAATCCGCGTGCCCTTAGTCTTCACGATTGCTGCAGGTCTCACCCTCCCGGTTGTTCCTGAAAAACTATTGAAATTGGCAAGAACATTTTGATGTTTTCATGAATTTGTTTTGAATTCTTGGAAATGATGCATTTTGGGGCGCGGGTAGCGCAGTCAGAGAAGGTGCCGTCCGTCACCCGATACCAGGTTCCTGGTTCGGATTTCCCGCCCCAGCCAACCAAGCCTTCCATCCAGACTTGTCCATGAGGATAAAGCGTTGACTTGTTCATCGGCTCGTCACCGCAAGTAGGTATAGGCCAAACACGCATTCAAATCGCCTCCGCATCTCAGAGAAGTAGAATGCCTGGCGCATCCCAGAAAGGATTGTATAATGCCGTCCTTTATCCTTATACTTTAATGCATTTTGGTGCTAGAAAATTTTTCGCCGAGCCCCCAAGTACGTCAACGAATCGACAAAAATATACTGGTCTAACCTCCTCGTAAGATATGCCTATCCTCACCTGGCGCTGCTTATCCCAGAATACTTTTGCCCGCCACCTGGAACAGCCGAGACGGATAAAATATTTTTTTTGGCCGCTGAACGTATTTTAAACGATTTTAGAAAAGCGCTAATAACAAAAATTTGGGAGGCTACTTTTCCTGGACGTTGACACACTAACGATATGTCACACCTATTCAGCAGTGTGGGACGTGTAACACGATGCCGTATCATGGTCACGACGTTGCAAAAAAATGGGTGGTCCCACGCACCGGGCACTCGAAAGTCGTACGTCCGATAACGTGGAAACATTCCACTCACTGGCTTTTAATTGTATCTTTATTTGATCTTTTCGTACTTAGTGGCCTGTGCCCGCAATGAAATTGTATATGGTTGTAGAACAGTCAGACAAAACGGTTTCGCAAAAAACTAGGAAAGTGGGGGGGGGGGGGGGAGGGGAACTGCGGATTCTGCCTGATCGCACATTTTAAGATGCCTTGTCGGTGATCATCTTCCATGATATTTCTATAGCTGTTCTTATTCCACACCCTGTAGATAATTTGTTACTGAAGGCTTGTTTATTTTTCTACGTTTGTTGATCTTGAATTGTTTGTATTACATTGCAGTGTTGCACTCCATTCCTTGAACGTTAGCTGTTGAACTCTTGAAGTGGAAACCTATATGATTTCCTAAATTTTTTCACTTGAAATAAGGGTTTGCATCTATTTTGTATTTTTAACGAAATTTAACGATTTACCGGAAATTTAACGAAAATTTTTCGTTAAAAAATTTCGTTAAAAAAATTTAACGCACAGAATTTTGTGTGCACCCCTGATATGTACGTATCTGATGCAAAGAAAATGTGGGCTTGGAACTTTTACAATGCTATTGTGTTTGTTATATATTCTGACTTGTTGTTCTATAACATTCAATGATATCAGTTTTGTGGCAGAATAAATGCACAAATTTTTCTGTTCAGTTTGATTTTTTAAATTGAACTGCCTTGATGAACAACAAAAACAAACGTGAGTAGCGTTGCTACGGAGATGCTAATGCTTTTCACAACGAGCTAACATGCGTTTTCATCGTTATGTTTTGTCATTTTCTAACTCACGAAAGCACACTCTGGAATAGCAGAATATAGGGTAGAAAAGGAAACAGGATAGAAGGCAAAAATGTTCTTGCTCCCCACTCCGAGGCCCCCAAAATGGCCAGATTTCCAGCGAATCATTATCTGTATCACCTGTTACCTGTCGTCCCGTTCATCACCGTGTTGTTCAACAGGACGCCAGTATGTAGCATCTCCATTCGTCGCCGCCGCGTGCCAGAGTGCTCCAATGAATCCTCCTCGCTCGAGGAACACGAAAAGAGTCATATCGTTCATTCAGGGCTTTCACGAAGAAGTCCGACCAACCAATGGTGGACGTGCCGGTGTTTTTTGACATCCCGCGGAATCCAGTCGATGACGGCTCTTGTCCAGCGGGTGTCGGCGAAGCGCATTACGTGGCCGGCCCACCCAATTTTCGACGATTTGCTCCACGCGACAGCATCTCGGATCTCTCTCAGCGATTCATACATAAATTATATTCCAACATTCCTTCCTTCGGGACGAACGTCGGGTAGATCATACTCATGGGTAGCCATACCCACTATTAAGCATAATTGACACAAATTTATCTGCAGCGTGTCAAAGCTTATGGAACGAAATGGGAGACGGCGCCAATGAATCACGGTTTGATTCAAATAACAGTAAAGAGATGAATTACGAGCTGCGACGTGGAAATCAGGTGAGCAAATGGAGAGGCGGAAGAATGGAGAAAAACCTTGTGACATAAGGTAGGTATCACCTGTATCACCTGTCGTCCCGTTGATCATCGAATTGCTCGAGCGGGTGCCAGCAGCGTCTCCATTCGTCCCTGTCGCGTGCCAGAGTGCTCCAATGGATCCTCCTCGCTCGAGGGACACAAAGAGCGTCATATCGGTCGTTCAGGGCTTTAACGAAGAAGTCCGACCAACGCGTTGGTGGGCGTCCTGGTGTTCTTTTGACATCCCGCGGAATCCAGTCGGTGATGGCTTTCGTCCAGCGGGTGTCTGCGAAGCGCATTACGTGGTCGGTCCACCTAATTTTCGACAACTTGGCCCACGCGACAGCGTCTCTGCTCTTCGAGCGTCGGCGAAGCTCGGAACTCCGGAGGCCTTCTCTCACTTGCGTGAGTCGTGTCACTCCGAGCATCGTCCTCTCGATTCCACGCTGCGCGACGCTGATCGCGTGTTCATCCTGCTTTCGTATAGCCCAGGTCTCTGAGGCGTATGTTAGGGCAGGAAGAACAGTGGAGTCGAATAGGTGGGCACGGAGTCGGACGTTCTTCGTCTTCTTCGCGACTTCTTCGACGCTCTTGAAAGCTCCCCAAGCCGCTCTTTTCCTCCTGCTCAGCTCTGGTGCTAGGTCGTTGGCCATGTTGACTTCGCGACCCAGATACACATAGCTGGAGCATTCGGAGATGTTCGTTCCGTTGAGCGAGAATGGGGCATCAGAAACCCATCCGTTCCTCATGAACATCGTCTTCGTAAGATTCAGCTGCAGTCCAACGTTCCCACATACACGATCGAAGTCGGCCAGCATTCGCTCCGCCTGGCTGATGCTCGGTGTTATGGGCACGATGTCGTCAGCGAAGCGAAGATGATGTAGTTGCCGGCCGTCGATCTTCACTCCCATGTCTTCCCATTCTAGTTCGCGCATGACGTTTTCGAGAGTGGCGCTGAAGAGCTTCGGGGATATGGTATCCCCTTGCCGAACCCCTCTCTACACGTCGACGACGACGTCGTTGTAGAATGGTGAGATCTTGGTCGTGAATCCACTGTACAGCTCTCGAAGGGCTCTGATGTACTGAGTAGGAACGCCCTGAGTGAGCACGGCTTCAATGACCGCTTCAATTTCGACAGAGTCGAATGCCTTCTTCAGGTCGATGAACGTAAGGCACAGCGGCAGCTTGTACTCTCGCGACACTTCGATGAGCTTCGTAATGGTGTGTATGTGGTCGATCGTGCTGAACCCTCTCCGAAATCCTGCTTGCTCGCATGGCTGTCCTTCGTCCAGCGTTCTGCTAATCCTATTCAGGATAACTCGAGTGAACAGCTTGTAGACTACGGACAGCAGGCAGATCGGGCGATAGTTGCCAATGTCGTGCACGTCTCCCTTCTTGTACAGCAAGACGGTTCTGCTGGTCTTCACTGAGATGGAACCTTGCACTCCGACAGGTAGCGCGAGAAGAGCCGCGCCAGGGTGTTGATGAGCGTAGGCGGGAGGTTCTTCAGGTGTTCGGGTCTGATCCTGTCGGGACCGGGTGCTGTACGTTTCTTCACCGACGAGATGGCGTGTCGGATCTCGGAAGGGAGAACAGAGGGGACGACGTATCCATCCTGCGGAAGATGGCATGGGGGCAGGTGGACGTGGCTATCGAAGAGATCGGAGTAGAAGTCGTGGATGACCCTCCGTAGTCCTTCTGGAAGAGGTGATGGTTCCGTCAGGACGTCGGAGAGCTGTCATCTTGGTCTTGAAGTTGGCGAAGTTCCGGCGGGCATTGCGGATGCTCAACCCTGCCTCTGCAGCTTCAGCCAACACTTCCGCCCTTCTCTCCTTAAGATCCTCCTTTATCGCCTCTCTGCATAGCTTCGCAAGCTCGGACGTCAGTTGGTAGTTGCCTGACGCTCGTGCTGCTCCACGCTGGCGTATCAGCTCGAGAGTTTCCGGAGACAGACGTCTCTTGGTGGTCTTCAAGCTCTCGGCTCCCTTAGCACTATCGTGGAGATGGTGCACGAAGCGGTCGTATTCCTCGTCGACGTTGTCCATGACGGCATCTTCCCAAAGACCGGCAAGAGAGGTGTAGAGGTCCCAGTTGATGGTCGTTCTGGGACTCCTCTTCTTGAACTTCGCGGCCTTCTCTCCTTGACGCGAAAAGCGGAACCTTGCGCGAAGGAGGCGGTGGTCCCGTGTAGAACTTGGGGACAACGGAGACGTCGGTCAGGCAATATTTGCGGTTGAAGATGATGTGGTCGATCTCGTTGTGGAACTGGCCACCGGGAGATTCCCAGGTCCATCGTAGGGAGGGAGGCTTCTGGAACTGCGAGTTTCCATGGATGGTCTAGGTCGACATGATAAACTCAGAAGCCTTTCACCTTGCTCGTTCCACTCCAAACCGTGGGTTCCGATGTGAAGTTCTTCCGGCGACCTTCGCGGTCCGATTTTGGCGTTGAAGTCGCCGACGATCACCTTGTAGAAGGTGTGATCTTCCTTATAGAACTTCTCCAGCTCCGCGTAGAAGGCTTCGACCTCTTCGTCGTCGTAGTCGGAGGTTGGGGCACACGCGACGAATACAGTCAAAGCTGGCACGGAACCACATCGCTTCAGTCGCAGACGTCCGATTCGGCTTGTCAGAGACTCGTACGTTCATTGCCAAGTGCGTGTTGACGAGGACACCAACGCCGCCTACTCCTCTGCTGTCGCATGTTCCGAGGAACAGTTCTTCTCCGGAGTCGTAGGCGGCGTGCAGGGGGTGGTGTCTTCTCGTCTCGGTCAGTCCGATGACGTCGTACTTGATCTTCCTGGCTTAGGTATTACCATTACGAGCTGCGACATGGAAATCAGGTGAGCAAATGGAGAGGCGGAAGAATGGAGAAAAACCTTGTGAAATAAGGTAGGTAGTGAAAGAAAACCGTGAGAATTTCTTTGACTTCCTTTGGATAAAGGGCGACGTTTATTAACCACTTCGCCGGCTGCTTCACGCCTTCTACTTTTACGAGATGTCGTGGAGGTAATTTGAGTGCGTATTTGGCCTATTCAATGACTTGCGGTGGTAAGCCGATGGGCATGTCTGATTCCAGTTCATCCTTCCTTGAGGAATGGAAGGATTGTTTAACCTAGGCGGAAAATCTGAACGGAGAACTTGGGATCGGAGAGCACGCGACCGCTGACGCTTCCTCCGGCTGCACTACCACACACCCTTGAATATGATTCGACCGAGATCAGAGCCTGAAGCTTGAAAATTTTTGAAGCTGAAAGAGAGAACACGAGTGGCAATCACCATTGCTCTCAGCTATACTGTACTGAAATCCCTGCTGAAAAAAGACTAAATCTTACAAGCGTTTCGCAAATTAACTGCTGCTTCATGAACCAACGTAGAACAGTAAGGACAAAAACTTTTAAAAGCCGTTCACAAATCGATAAGTCGCAAATGCAACGCCCACCAATAACCAACATACCAGGTCGTGGATGGAAAACGTAGCGGATAATGAGAACTGGTTGGTACCAGGCAGCGATAGGTACAATCGCAAGCAAGTAGCCATGCCTACGCCGGACAGCTTGACAGATTTAGTTCACTGACCGTGCAAAGGTCGTGTGTCCATCTCTAGCGACGTTCGAGATGGGAACAAGTCGTCCTTGGAAAGAAACGGTACACAAAGGGGAGTTCGAAATGCTGCGCACCCGAGTAAGAAGGCAGGAGCATTCGTGCGTTTACATGTGTCGCGGCTAACAGCAGCCAGGGAAACCGATCACGGAGAGTTTATCTCTGGGTGTTCAGAATGGAACACTCCAAGAAGGGAATGGGTTTCGAAATCGCGAATGGTTGCCGGCGAAGCAGGTGTCGGGCAAATACCACACGCGGCGTCGCTCGCTCCAAAACAGGACCCAGTCAGGGGAAGGGATGGAGAGCGAGAGACAAGGTCGGGCGAAGCACGTACAGACCGGCGGAGTGGCAGTCGCTGCTGGGCGAGCTGTCCGCAGCGGGCGCCGATCAGGCTGTCTGACCTTTGGCTGCTGGACAAAGCCTGAACTGTCTCTGTTGCCGTCGGAGCAATGCCTTCGGGGGTAGGGAAACATTGTGAAGGAACCTCACCAAACCTTCACAGCTGAGAATACAGAACGACATTCCGAGCACTACGGAAGTGGTCAGGTACACACATGCATCCATTTTTCACTCTCAGATGATGTCACAGCGAGCAATAGCGCCGCTAAGTTCCACGACATATGAAGTAAGTACACTCACGTAAAGAGGCTTAACTACAGTAATGAAATCACATTCGGTACACAAATCTACGACTTCGCGCTAACACACCACTACAACTCGTACTCATATACGTGACATAAGAACGCGACACAGAAGCTAAACTTCATCTGAACTATACTCTTTCATCAATTGGGTATGGACATCTTTAAATCGCGCCAGTATGTCCATGTTATTCTTTTGAATTTTTGGGTTGGGCACCCAAACTAACCATATCCCTGTAGAAACTATCCTCGTAGATGCTACATTGCCCCCCAAATAATATTTGTTATTTACCATCCATTATCTTTTCTTTCAAAACTTCTAAAATTGTTAAGAATATTGACACATAGATCGTCTCGTGCGGCTTATCGAGACTTTCCCACTATAGTGAGATTTCCTGGGATATTACAAAAGATTGAAGCTTGAGGCGTTATCAAATTTTTGCGCCTTTCCATCTCTATGAACGATGGTCGCCGCATGTGTTGTTGTTTAAACACCCAAGTTTGAGTTAGTCTGAGGCAGCCTAAGTCAACTGCTATATCTGCAGCAGAAAGACTTCGGAGCGGAACCTCCGCTATTCTTTCCAAAACCTTACCCAGAGATCACAATGACTACCTGTCCGGCAATTATCCTACCTACCGACGTTGAGCTCCGTTCAGACTTACAGTAGACCTTGAGTGGTCCACTGTATCCGTAGAGTTCAAACCATGTTGGTTGCTGAACAAATGGAGTTTCTGGAACAAATCTAATGGAATATAAAGTAGAAGGAGGCAGATTATATTGCGGCACCGGTAGAGCAGTAGCGGCATTCTGAAGACGGTTCGGATAAGACGCATGAAGAGCCCGTGATGGCGCAGAACGATGCCAAGGCTTACTACACTCTAGCTTGCGAGAGAATTCAAGGGTTGTCATACATGGCAACAATCTGGATCTATCGTAGTCGGGGGCAGGGGGGGGGGTGCGGTCTTTCGCCTCTTCAATCCCTTCTTTGAACTTGTCGCAGTGCTTCAGCTACTGCACAATGATACGGTAGCACTCAAGCGAGTACAAAGAATGCGGTTTTGTGTCGCTGGACGGAACTGCCGTCTTAGCGGTGCCCTCTCTCGACCAGGATAGAACCAACAATCTTTATGACTGATTACATCCACGTCAAAAGCGAATATGAAACCAGGGGCCGGATTTATCAAAGTTACTGCAGTAACTTTAATGGAGAACCGTAAACGAAAGCTCAGATAACGTGGCTTATCGCTCACCATATCGCTTGATAAGCCGCGTTATCTGAGCTATTTGCTTACAATTCTCCGTTAAAGTTACTGCAGTAACTTTGATGAATCCGGCCCCAGGCGCGCACATTCAGAAGACACGTGTGGTCTCGTGTGGACCCGAGTCGATTTAAGGCACCGGACCGCACTTGGTGTCAGACTTGTTTGTGAAGAATGGACATCGAATTTATCTATCTCGTTTGGCCATATAAACATCTCAATTGCCATTATTGTTGTTTTATTATTTATTATTTTTGCGATTGCACAAGGCAGAGCGTTAGAAGGAACTATGTTGAATTAAACGAGGTGGCACAGCTTTGAAACGATTGCATAATCCGAACCTAAATTTTAGTCCTTATTGGTTCATCTGTCGATTAATTTTGTTAGCTGTGAATTCCACGACTGCTTTCCAAATGGCGATTACCAGAGGCAGCAAATTACATAGAAATCGAAATCTGTGCTTGAACTCGAAAGATTCTGAGTGGTCCTTGTGAACCACCCCTAATGGTGAGGGCGGGGTTTACTAGTTATTCGTGCGTATGTGTTGAACTCGAAGGGGGACGGTCAGGAGCCACGCCCCTCGCCAGGGAGCATGTGATCTTTCCCTCATCCCCCTTGCTCACCCACCCCAACCCCTAAGCTTCACCGAGATTCTAACGGCTGCCTTACGAAGCCTTTGAGACGCAAAACAAAATTTTCTGGTTGGCAGAACAGCGGTCGTACCTCCTGATGCCACACCCCCAGGCAGGAGGCGGGTGTACCTCCTAACGCGCTGCCTCGAAGTCGAACAGTCAAAGGTTGTGGGCAGATAAAAAATGGAGTGAACGACTACTGGCAACATGACTGATTTCAACCGAAAGATATCACATCTGGCAGCGTTTTCGACAGGTGAATATCGTTTCTGACAACACCGTCCGTCTTCAGTCACCGCTCATAACTTATTTTCAAAATAGGACAGCACAGTCGGAAAACACGCCAGCTGTCGGGTGCAATCCGTATCAACTCCTTTGGCTCAAGTCTCGCGGTGGCAGACAAGCCTAGCCTAATCCTTTGAGCTCGAAGATTTGGTGCCATACATGTGTAAACAACTCCTTACTCAGGGGCCTTACTCAATCTCTTTTGAGATGCGCCACGCATTCTACTTCGACAGGATGTCCTGGAGGCGATTTGAATGCTTGTTTAGCCATGCAGTGGCTTGCAGTCGCCGGCCGACGTACAAGTCAGCTTTTCATCCTTCCCCGACGATTCTTGTACCCATTAACCAACCCCGGAGGGATGGGAGGCTTGGTTAGCCTGGGCGGGAAATCCAAACGAAGAACCTGGTATCCATGCATGCGTGAAGCGGATAAAACACCGACTTTCCCATCGCGTAGCGAGCAAAAATCATTGTATATTCCAAATCCACTCAAATGGTCTCTCCAATAGCTCGTATTAGTATAGTGTGCGGTGTATCTCGCAAACAGATTGTCACAGAGACTCTATTTTTAATTTTTTTTAAATTCAAATTACGCATCTACTTCATAGAAAAGTAGTAGATGTGCAGCTAATGACCTGTTTCCTAGTTTTGTATGTTTTTGCTAGAAAATTCAACGCTTAAGAAGGACACTAGCATCAGTTTAAAGACCTGAAAGTACTCCTCAGTTTAAGGGATAATTGGGGCTCACCATCACGATGTTCCTAAGGGTCTGGTCCGCTTCTTTGGAGCGAAGTTGTTTAACTGTTTACTCTGGTGCCCGTTCCAGATCGCGGGAACGAGTCTGAGCCCTCTTGCAATGCGAACCGGTGGTCGTTTACGTGACGTCGATCAGCATGCCGTTCACGGCCTACGTCACCGCAAAAGAAACTGATGTTTTGTCTAAGAATCTAGCGATTCTTGCCGTTCCTCTGAATCGAAGAGCGAAATATTGCACCGGACTGTGGCATGCACGTTCATCTATTGCGCTCGAAACTCGAAACTCATCCCTATGACCAGTTGTGCATCACTGAGCATCGAACTAGCTCACTGTCAAAGCTGCTCATATACCCAGTTATTTACTGAAAAGTATGAGCCATGTGCTAAGACATGAAATGGTTCGTTTGACTGCGACTAAGGTACGACCGTGCCGCGGTAAATGGTATGAACTCCACTTGTTTTTGCAGATAGATATTAGACAGCTTTACCGGTATCGTCTTTTTCAGTGCCTAGATAAAAAAATAAATTCAATAGTTTTTTTTCAATATGTAATCATCTTAGCAGGACATCATTCCAACCACATAGGTTTTTTGCTCGTGTGGCCTGGGAGGCCTTTGGCTCCACAGTCCTAGGACCCAAAGCAGAAAGGGAGAGCGCCTCTAATGCAATGCGGAAGCTAAGGCTCTGCATCTGGTAGGTGTTTTGATTAGGTTCACTCTCCTGATAACGGCTCCGCACCTGGATTTTTGGTCCATGAGCGTCTCGACCAAATCACAATCACAATGACAATGGGATCAAGCGGGTGTCTTGAGTTTGAATAACTTGAGGTGATGCCATCTGCAATATATTCGATGCGGAGTTCCACATAGGAAGTAGTGCATAAAAAGGATACCAGCACTACGGAAGGAACATATCAACGAAAAGTGATTTAGTGATGGCAATAGAAAGCATCAAGGGGATAGTTACAGGGTTAGTCCTACTCCCACTAGGACTGGGTTTCTATTCATGTAGTTACTAGGATACTTAACAGATATCAATGTTTAATTTGTGAAGTCAGCTAGTGTAAGTAAAATTAATAGTGAAATCCTATAATTAAAATATTTGATTTCAGAGCACCGATTGGGTTTATTCAAAAATTGGCTTGACATTGAAAAGCAGATTTAAAAAATAAGAATGAAAATTTTAAAAATTAAACAGTTTCATTGCACCCTAAACATTAAATTACAGCCCTGTCACATGGAGTTCAAGTTCCCGTTTTCGAGAACTACGTTGAATCGATGAAGCTCTTGAGGTCATATGGGAAAAAGAGATTGAAGAAAAGGTGTATCGATATAGTGAAATCCTATAATGCATAGTATCGATATATGCATTCACAGGAGAGGAAGGTGCTCAATCTCCACTTTGCAAGATGCGTGTGCCAACACCTACCAAAACATATACCTTCCACACATTCGTTAATCATTAGCCTTTTTGCTCGGCTCATAATTAGTCTTTTGTTTGATTTGTTTTCCATATTTGGTGGAAATTAAATTCTTTTCTTGTCATTCTGCCTCAAGCATCGACCTATTAGAAGACGCCGAGATTTTTGAAGACAGAACTTGAAGTGTGAATTCCCTTTGGTTTCTGTTAATAAACAACAAGCGGTTTGCCGTAGTTTCAGAATAAATGTTCTATTATCACATAAAAGCAAGTGCTAAACAGGCAAGGTGTTCAGAAAAACTGGATACCGCCACCAAACGATATAGGATATCCTTTTTATACGACTGGATTCGGAAGCTGAAACAGCATAGCATGGCTGGAAAACTTTGCTGGACGTTTAGAGCAGTACGGAGATAAGCTGAGGGAAGGTCATCAAAAATACTGCCTTCAATTTATCTCCACCACACCGAAACCGTAGAAGTGAAGCGCGTGGCGCACCTTAGAATCAATCAATTGACCACTGTCGTGTCTCTAACTCTTTGTACTGAAGCTACATGCCAACACATCTAAGCCTATTATATTGACTACAGCAGAAGTATACCTGAAATGAACCATTTTTACCCTCTATCATGCACATACTTACTACTCCTACTTACTTGGGCGCGAGTAGCGCTGTAGGAGGAGGCGCCGACCGTCGCCTGCATACGATACCAGGTTCCTGGTTCGGATTTCCCGCCCAGGCCAACCAAGCCTTCCATCCCTCTGGGATCGGTGAATTGGTACCAGACTTGTCTGGGAAGGGTAAAGCGCTGACTTCTTCATCGGTTGGCCACCGCAAGTCATTGTATGGCCAAATACGCATTCATGTCGCCTCCACGACATCCCGTAGAAGTAGAATGCGCTGGCGCATCCCAAAAGGGATTGAGTAACGCCGTCCTTTATCCATTATCCTTTATCTTGTACTTGAGACACACGTATTTATTGTTTTTTATTTTGTTACGAGGAGATCAATGTTTTTTACAATCAATAGAGATTGAAGAACCGGGTTCTGTAGGATTCTAATAACTATTGCAAACACGAAGAACTGCGTCCTTTGCATTTAACGCTTTAAACAAGAATTGATTTTCTGTACTGCTAGTGCAAACTCGTTGCTCACCTAACTCCGGTAAGCCAGTTTGAGAACACTTGCTCAGGTGGTTTAATTTTTCTTAAACGTAAGTCCAACTCTGTTGGTATCGACCGGCCCATGGCACGTCAATTGGCATTTCGGATGTGAATTTGACGCATACAATGACTTTTGGGAATCAGCCGATGGAAAAATCGATTTTTAACAATTCCCAGAAAAATTAGGTACCAAATTATCGACTTTCGAGGGATTGATGCCGTTTTTAACCTAGGTGGGAAACCCGCTTCAAGTAACTCGATTGGAGGAGCACACAACAGCCGGTTCCTCCTCTGTTTACCACTCATATGTAATCAGCTGAACTTACGAAAAGTTTAAATTGCCGATAAATCTGGCGTCTTTTTATTTATTTATTTATACAAATAGAATAAAAATAGGTGGCGATGTCCGTTCCTCCGCGTGGTGCCACTGGAAACTGCTTGCTTCTGCGAGCCGAGCCAAACACGGACATTCGAATGCAGGCGACAGGCCCTAGTGACAGGCCGGCCTACGAACATCCTGTGTCACATCATATGGTTGATGACGTTTAAGAGCTTTCGAGATAATGCTACGGCGTCCGCGGGAGCCGACGCGCACTCGCAAAGCCCGGCGAGTGTGAAAAGTATGCGAGGGTCCCTGATGCGAGGACGGCATCGGGGGCAACTGAGCTAGTCCGAAAGTCCCGTAACGTAGGCAAGACCCGCGTAGCAACGTTGAATGTGGGTACGTTGGCGGGCCGCTCGTGCGAATTGGTAGAAGCACTCGAGCGAAGAAAGATAGATTTCTGTGCGGTGCAGGAGACAAGGTGGTCCAGCTGCAAGTCAAGGGACATAGGACGAGGCTTTAAGGCCGTTCTATGTGGAAGTCCTAGGACCACCAGTGGTGTCGGTATGATCGTCTCCGAGCGTTTCCGTGACGCGATTGCAAGCGTAGAACGTTTCGATGACCGCTTGATGAAGATTGTTGTCGCCGTAGAAGAGCGACGGTGCCATTTCGTATGCTCCGCGGACAGGCTGTTCCGAGCAAACCAAGGACGAATTCTGGTCCCTGCTTGATGAGAAAACAGCGGAAGTGCCGTCAGAAGATATGATTGCTGTGGCAGGTGACCTTAATGGTCACGTCGGAGCAACGAAAGACGGTTACAGCTGTCATGGTGGTTTTGGATATGGGTCGCGCAACGCCGATGGTGAGCGTATACTTGAGTATGCAGACTCACATGACCTCACCATTGAATACCAAATTTCGAAAGCGTGACTCCCACCTCATCTCGTTTTATAGCGGGAACGCTAAAACGCAGATTGACTATGTCCTTGTTAGGCGTCGCGACCAAGGTCCTGTCACAGACGCGAAGACCGTGCCGTATGAGACGGTTGCCACGCAACACCGTCCACTGATCTGCTCGCTGAAGATCACACCTCCGAGGTGTAAACGTGTGGAGCGATGCGGGTCGGCTAGAATCAAATGGTGGCGACTGAAAGAGAAAGAAGCGGCAGTTATTTCTCGCATTCGGTTGCCGACGGTGACAACTGTCGACGAAACCTGGAAGGATGCTACCGATGCGATAACTCGGGCTGCACGCCTCGAACTCGGCACAACGAAGCCTGGACGACGCTGGGTTGACAAGCAGGCATGGCTGTGGACTGATGATGTCGGAGAGAAAGTCCGAGAAAAGAAACGGCTCTATCACGTATTCATCGGTGATAAAACAGTCCATAATTGGCGGAATTATCGAGAAGCGAAGAAAGCGGCAAAGAAGGCAGTGGCCGCTGCCAAAGCCGCGCACTACGCTGATGTGAGCGAAAAACTGGAAACGCGCGATGGTGAGCGTTATATCTACCGATTCGCCAAAGCTCGCTGTCGCCAAGCAGAAGACATTGAGAAGTTCTTTGGCATTAACGACGAGAGCGGCCATCTTCTGATGGATCGTAAGAGGGTTGTGAAGCGATGGCACGACTACTTCGAGAAAATCTCGAATGTAGAATTTGAACATCCTGCTGTTCCTTTTGCATCACCTGTATACGGTCCCGTTCAGAAGATCACAGTGAGCGAAACTTAAGCAGCCCTGAGGAAGATGAAGTCAGGCAAAGCCACTGGCCCTGATGACCTGCCAGCCGACCTGTGGAAGTCGAAGGGCTGGTGCCCTGCTGACTGGCTGACAGAGTTTTTCAATCAGGTTGTTGCTGAGAAGAAAGTGCCTGAGAGTTGGCAGCAAAGCACGACCATCCCGATTTGGAAGAAGAGGGGCAGTCCTGCGGACTGCGCTAGTTACCGTCCAATTCGCCTTCTTTCGCACACCATGAAAATTTTTGAGCGAATTGTCGATGGACGTATCCGGGATGTCGTCCAGCTTTCCACGAATCAGTGTGGTTTCGTCTCTGGCTGTGGCACTGTTGATGCCATTCACGCTGTTCGTCTTTTGCTAGAGAAGCACCGCGAGAAACAGAAACCGGTGCATTTTGCCTTCCTGGACTTGGAGAAGGCTTCGACCACGTTCCGCGAAAAGTTGTATGGTACGCGTTGCGGCAACATGGTATCCCTGAAAAGCTTATTTAGTGGGTGCGCATTCTGTACTCTTGCCCAAGGAGTCGAGTGCGAGCGCCAGCGGGCACCTCGACGGAATTTCCCATCTCTGTAGGGGTGCATCAGGGATCTGCGCTATCCCCACTGCTCTTCGTCGTCGTGATGGATGCAATATCACGAGATCTCCAAATGGCGGCACCTTGGACATTGCTGTATGCTGACGACGTCATGCTTGCATGTGAAGATAAAACCGAACTCGAGTGACAGGCACAGGCGTGGTGCGATCGCTTGGCATTGTTCGGACTCAAGCTAAACATCAAAAAGACGGAATACTTGACGACGGATGTGAATGAGCACGGATCGATTAAGATCAATGGTACCGAGCTCTCACGAGTTACATCCTTCAAGTATCTCGGATCAACAGTCACGTCCGATGGCAGCCTAAAGTTGGAGGTAAACGCGCGCGTGAGTGCAGCCTGGTCCAAATGGCGCTCACTGACTGGGGTGCTTTGCGACAGGACAATACCTGAGCACCTCAAATCGAAGGTTTATAGAACAGTCGTCCGCCCAGTAGCGACGTACGGTGCTGAGTGCTGGCCCGTGACGAAGGAAATTGAAAGCCGCCTCAGTGTAATGGAGTCGAAAATGCTACGGTGGACGGCTGGTGTTACGCGTTTAAACCGCATACGCAACGACGCCATACGACAGAGGTTCGGTGTCGCCCCGATAGCCGAGAAGCTGCGCGAAGCTCGTCTTCGATGATACGGCCATGTCCTTCGCGCTAACGACGACACCGTCCGTAAGATTGGCCTGAACCTTGAGATCCCTGGAAAGCGGCCCAGGGGACGACCGAAGCAACGTTGGCTAGATACGTTGCACTTGGACTTAAAGATGGCTGGTGTGCACCCTGATCAAGCATTTGATCGGGAGAACTGGCGTCACCACACCAGAAGAGCGGACCCCGCCACCAAGCGGGACAGACGCTAATGAAAATGATGATGACAAATAGAATAAAAATAGACATAAAAATCACCAAAAGGGTCTTGTGACACAAAAATACGGTAGCCATAAAATGGATGTTGATCGATCCCCAATCTATAACACTGGCAAAATCACGAAATCGTTAGTAAAAAGTAGTGTTCCACTATGCACTACAAATGGAGAAGAAAACTGTTGAAAATAAGCCAAATGTTGACTGCTAAATATATTGTTTTTTCCTCCGTGTCTGATAATGCTCCCCGTTCTTGATTGAGCGCTGAAGGCTGGTGTAGACGACAGAAGCTGTTAAAAGGATGTATAGCCTCCTTAAGCAGGCGAGATTTGAACTCAGGCTCAAGTGTGGGCTGCGATTTTCCCCAAAAATTTACGATTCCCCTTCCCTACAGAAGGGTCTTGGTACGACCCCCCCCCCCCCATCGGGAAAACTGATGGATTTCAATGTTAGGATGTCTCTTATGTTGCAAGCAGTTTTAGAAAATGTGAAAGAAAGAAAACATAGCTAATAATAATCAATTAATAATGTTTTGACGCAAAGGAATTTTAAATAAATCTGAGGAATTTTGTCTTATGGTTAGGAACCAAATCGAAGTACGACCCCCCCCCCCCCCTCCTTGAGTCAAAGTACAATCCCCTTTCGATTCTCGCACCCCGCGCCTGAGCCTGTTTGAACCCGCACCCTATGCTCTACGGTAGGATGCTAGTCCACTACACGATCAACGCTGTTCGATCGCAAGGAACTACAACGATATCTTTTTATCTCCTTATCAGAACCTATCAAGGATCTATCCGCTATGTCGGGATGAGCCGACCGTTGATCTCAGCATAATACTGGTATCTCGGGGCGGCAAGGTGCCCTACTCGGGGTGCCTTGAGGGGTTGGGAAGTACGATTCCTTCTACATAGGCGGGCGGTCCCAAGGGCTCTAAGCTAATTCACCCATCTTTCGTACAGCCAGGGTCACGGTGTACGCCTTTTGTCCACATCTAAGGTTAGCCATGCTTTCGACTTCTTATGGCATCGTTTTCGTAGTCTCTTAGCCTTTTGGATGGGCTCCTACAGAATGAAATGGCATTTGGGAGGGTAGTTTCTCAGATGACTTCGACTTTTCCAGGCTCTGAAGGCGACGACGCCGAAACGTAAGCCGCAGTGAAGAGTTGTACCAATCTTGGTCGCGCTAAAGAAAACACTCGTCGATTCCTCCTCAGAGATGTTCATCGCAGGATTCCGCCGACCTTCAAACTTTCCCCGACAGGAGATACCGAGGTGTGGTATGCATACGGGCCCTGGTTAAGCTGAAGACCTTCGCAGATATGACGGTTTTCATATTCGTTTAAGCCTTGTGCAGATGGCATAGATGATAGGGGAAAATATAGGAAACCATTTCTTAGATGGCGTTCAACTTTCTTAGCAGTTTTCTCCTTGCTTCTCTCCATGTTGTATTAGCAGCCGCCTATTTCCGATATCAGCGCTTCCTGCCCGGAAAGCAAAAGGTGCGATTTGAGTATCGTCTGAGATATGAGTTTTAATCGCATCTGAACGTCTTCCTAACAGTGCGCATACGTTTTTGAGAGACCATGGTATGGAAAAAACTGGATTGTAGAAGTTTAAGGAAATTGAAATACACTGTCTGGTAAACTGTCGGCGTTCTAGTACTGCTTTCGCACCAGTCGGCTACGCGCCTATTTCACTACTTATCTAATTTTTTCTGAAGGACGCATATGTCAGTCAACATTAATTGTACTACTACAGCATAGTTATCTTTTGAATTGACCTAAGGCGCGCCACTTTCGTAGGCATCTTTTCAAAACCCAGCCGAAGCCGGCAATTTCTCGTTTTGCATAGTCCATTGAACGGATGACGACGTCAACGTGTTGATGGAACGGATGAGAGGCGATCGTCGATTTCACCGAATTTCTGCAAGCAGCGGAGAGCTGTATGTTGCTGAATAGTACGGAGGGTGAAGCGCCAGCAGACGGACGGAACAGGTTGTGCGAGGCCATTTCCTGCGAATGGTCCAAGGCTCGAATGGCGCCTCACTTTTTCGGCGCTGTTCGCCGAATCGGTCGTTGTTTGCTAAGCTGCACATGGCGCGCACTTCGATTCGACGTGACATTCCGTGAACCTCTCGTCAGCCTGCGCTGTCAGGATCGCCTGCAGAGGGAAGCACTACAGACGGTCTGTGTGAATGCAGAGGCTGCGGGACGGAAATTTTCAAGATGCGCCGCGCACTCTACTTCTACAGGCAGTCATGGAGACAATTTGAATGCACATGTATGTGGCCTATTCAGTGGCCAGCCGATGGGTACTGCAGTGCTTTACTCCTCGCGGTCAAGCACTTTGCTTCCAGAAAAGTAAGCACCTGCAAAGTGGATAGTTTACAGCAAAAAGTAACAAGCCCTACACAATCAGCCAAATCTTAAGAATAACTTTGGGG
Source organism: Heligmosomoides polygyrus polygyrus (assembly GCA_947396885.1). Classification (NCBI taxonomy): domain Eukaryota; kingdom Metazoa; phylum Nematoda; class Chromadorea; order Rhabditida; family Heligmosomidae; genus Heligmosomoides; species Heligmosomoides polygyrus. The sequence goes on along the minus strand of OX377204.1, from coordinate 26,904,553 downwards.
AGAATTTATGACACAGCTCCTACCAATTACATACAAGTCACGGAATTTCTATTGTCCTGCGTGTCGTGCCTGCGGGAACGACTCCTGCATCGGTAATCCCACAAGCTTGACGAGTTCAGAACGTCGGCCCCATAGATGGGCCGAGCTGAAGACTAACTCACAATCCCCAAACCAAGGGGTGTCTGTGCGGTCTGGACATGCGGCCTCGTGTCCCCAGGGAGGCCTGCTGCTCATGCGGTGTGGACATCCGGCCTCGTGTCCCAACCGGGGTGCACATTTAACGGTTAACGATTTAACGGATTTAACGAAATAACGGCATTTTTCGTTAAAATCTGGCTTAACGACTTAACGGAGATTTTTAGAAATTTAACGGAATTTTTACGGACTGACTCTTTTCTCGGTGAGTTTATCACACTTGTCTTCACTAATGTTATAGGTCTCATCTCCTCTATTAGGACTGTTCCTAAAAAACTATTGAAGTCAGCAAGAATATTTTAATGTTTTCATGAATGTTTTAAATTTTTGATTTTTTTAAAACTCATTTCGGGGGCGCGTGTAGCGCAGTCAGAGGAGATGCCGGCTGTCGCGTGCCCCGATACCAGGTTCCTGGTTCGGATTTCCCGCCCAGGCCAACCAAGCCTTCCATCCCTCCGGGGTGAGTTGGTACCAGACCTGTCTCCTGTTCATCGGCTGGCCACCGCAAGTCATTGTATGACCAAATACGCATTCAAATCGCCTCCACGACATCCCCTAGAAGTAAAATACGTGGCGGGGATAGTGATTCAGTAATGCAATTTATCCTTCTATCGTTTGATGCATATGCACGCCAACCATAAATATACTGGTCTAACCTCCTCGTACGATATGTCTATCCTCATATGGCGCGTTGCCTATCACAGAATAGTTTTGAGCGCCACCTAACAGTCCTGACGGGGAGAATGTTTTCGCTTGCTGGACGTATTCTAAACGATTTAAGAAAATGCTTATAATAAAAATTAGGAAAGCTACTTTTTCTGAACGTTAACACATTGACGACGTAGCACACCTTTTCGGCAGTGTAGGACCGTGTGACACGGTGTCGTGTCACGGTCTCAATGTTGCAAAAAATGGATTGGTCCCACACACCGGGGATTCGATAATCGTGCGTTTGACAACGTGTTGACATCCCACTGATAGGTTTTTAATTGTATCTTAATTAAATCTTTCTATAATTAATGGGGTGATGCCCGCATCGAGATTGTATATGCTCGTAGTACACTCACTCAAAAAGGCCTCGCAAAAAACTAAGAAGGAGAACTCCGGGTTTTGCCTTATCGCACATTTTCAGATACCGTGTCGGTGATCATCCTGTTTGATAATTCCATACCTCTCTTATTCCACACCCTGTAGATAATTAGTTGCTGAAGGCTTGTTTATTTTTCTGTACTTGATGATGATGAATTGTTTATTTTACAATACAAGTTACACTCCATTCCTTGAACTTCAGCTGTTGACCTTTTGACGTTGAAACGTATAAGGTTCTCCTTGATTTTTTTCACTTAAAAGAATGTTTTACAGCTGTTTGTAATTCTTAACGAAATTTAACGATTTACCGGAAATTTAACGAAAATTTTCCGTTGAAAAATTTCGTTAAAAAATTTAACGCACCGAATTTTGTGTGCACCCATGGTCCGAACAACGCCATTCCTGTCGAGTCCGAAGAATGTAATTCGCCCTTCTGGCGAACTACAAGTCCTGTGAATGCGAATTACGAGACCTGCACTGCACCGGTGCTGCCACCTGAAGCATAAGTAGCCTTCTTCTTCTACCATAGCCTTCTTCGTGACTTTCATTCCGGTCATTCCGGTCCTTTATGAGTACAGAGCAGAGCATATGTTGTGCAATGCATTTACCAATATATTATACTCCGACACCTTCCGAATAGATGAGTAGTTAACACATTGACGACAATATGAGCCGCCAGTGGCTCAAAACCTTTCGCGCTATTTCTTGTACTGTTGCAGTCAGTTATTTATAGATGTTTTTTTTTCTGTTAATTAATCACGTAGAAGAATGTCCAACAGGGATAAGCGATTAAAATGTCGTCTTTTTATTAGATACATCGAATTTAAAAAATTTACCAGGAAGGAGACCAGCTCTACAATGAAATCAATTCAAGTCTGTCTTTTTTGCCCAAACTTTACCCGAGAAGGTTTCTGCGTATGAATGCACCCAAATTGCTTTTACAAGCTTACAAATCCTACGTTCGTCCTATAGTGGAGTTTGGAATAACAGTATGTAACCCATTTAAAAAGGAAGACATAGAGCTGCTAGAAAGTGTCCAAAATAACTTTACTCGGAAGCTATATATGAGATGTTTTGAGAGTGATTATAAAGCCGTTCCAAATGGCATTAGGAGGGCCAGAGACCTTGGCCTTCAAACTCTTCAGAACAGATGTAGGAAAGTAGATCTGATTAGGATGTTTAAGATCCTGACAAAAAGAGTATCAATTGATCCAGTAGCTTTTTTTGGTGCACCACTGACGAAGTCAAGAACCGGTAGGCTCAGAGTTTATATCCCTGTGGCAAAGTCCCAGATTAGGTCAAATTTCTTTACATATAGAAACCTTCGGGAGTTCAACAAGTTACTTAGTGAAGAGGAAGATATCCTAGGACTGTCTCTTCAAGCTTTTCAAAATCTTATTAATCGCAAAATGCTTGGTTGAATTTGTGGAATCCTACTGTTGGATCCTAGCGTTTCTGCAGCACGTCTTCTGAATCCCACGCTCTGTATTTGATCCCTATTCATATCCTAACGCGTTGCTGGCTCAATATATTGTAAACTTGGACGATCCGCCGCCTAGGTTGTCAGTTCGCCAGCAATCGGCCCTGGTTAAGCTGAAAACAAAATCGGCTGGCAAACGCCGCACTGTCGAAGGCATCTCTTAGCTTCAGTCCCCTTCCCGTGACTGACAACGTGATCCACGGATTTAGCGGATTAGATATTCTGAGATGTTTTTGACGCAATATCCATGACCCACCCTGGAATGCATTCTTTTGTTAGAGGGACTACTCTTACCTGAATCACCCCGAGATGCTGTACCTTTCAAAGTTGCCATTATCCGCTTAGGTCTTTCAACCGGGTTTAAAAAAAAATGACGGATTAGAATAATGAATTATCCGAGTCAGCGTAGGATGTCTCGCGTGAGTGGTGCGCTCTTTAGAAGAACTGCAACGAGAGGCACAAAGAGTATTCAAGAGATAAGGAAACTGCTTGATATACTGATATAGTGCGTGAACACCAAGTGCTTTGACAGCGTTGTTGGCAGTAGAATTATACAATCTTTTAAAAGGAGAATCCATTTACAGGGCGCCGTTTTTAATACAAAGAAATGCATTTCAGGGATATCCTTTTCAGAAAAAAAATGAATGCAATTTTGGGATGCCCTTTTTAGGAGCGGGTTAGTTCGCGTTGGCGCCTGCGCCTCAGCGCTTTGAAGAAATTCATTCGAATTGCACACCATGAGCACAGATGTGGCATTGCGTCATGCTGACGCTGACGACTTCAGCGCTAGGGCTGACGTCATATGTAGAGCTGCCAGCATGGAGAACTACGTGTATCAAGTTTCGTATAATACACTCATGGAGTTTTTCTTAAATCCCCTAATCGGCCTTGGATAATCAAATTTTATCTATTCCACTACGCTGTAGTAAGGGGAGAAGTAAGGGGTGCTTAGGAGAGTTTGCCATTCAAGGCAAAGAAGTCAGGCAGTTCGCCACCTGCTATGTTATTAGTCTTCTGGCATGACGATAATTCGTGTGGCTTGCGGATAAGCTCTAACAAACTCTCCTAAGCATCTCTCGTCGTGGTTTTCTCTTCGCTGTCGCAGCTGCACTAATACCTCATTCGTCTTTTCGCAGCGTCTGAACTCCATCACTGCTCTCGAGTTGGCAATGGAATTTCTTGTTTAATATTTACTCTCCTTCCTGACTCTGTCAGGCTCCTTTCTTTTCAGATCTTTTTGGTATCTACTTCTTACTGGATAATTTTGTTTTTCCCTTGCAGCTTTCATGTTCTTCATTACTGCAGATATTAATATTTGTTTATTTATTTATTGAAACTAATCCAATCAGAGCTTAGAAAAACATAGGGAACAGAATCAACAACAACAGGGATTGGACGTAATGAACTGAAAAATTTCAGAAATGGCTCAAATTGCAGAAAGTGCTGAAAAGGCCAGGAATCCTTCTTGATAATGAATGAGAAGAAAAAAATAAGAAAAGGCTAGCAGGAGTGGATCAGTAACAAATAGGTAGTGGGTGGAAAAGGCATCTGCAGGGAAGGGACGGCAACGTCGATCGGCGATTGGGCGATTTCTTGTTACTTGAAAATCCAATCAAGAGCATATAAAAACATAGAGAACAGAATCGACAATGAATGAGAGCGAAATGAACTGAAATAAGGGAATGAAGGAGGACTCAAAGTGCTAAGAAGGTCAGGATTCCTCCTTGATCACGAGTGAAATGAAAGAGAAAGCTAGCAGGAATGGACCAGTAAAAAGGAACCAGTGGGTAGAAGAGGCATCCAGAATTATATAATCACGGTGAGGCTGGCCAAGATACTACTGCGAACGGGAGCCAAGGCAGGCCCTGCATAGGTATATCAAAATGGGCCCTTTAAAATGACGATAGGAAAACCCTTGGCACTACCGTTAGGAGGTCCCAGGCCACACAACTAGACCAATATTAGTGCATGGATCAGCTGACTGATCAGGAGTGCTACTCATTAAAACATATTTGTTTTTTCGGCTTCATGTAGCTTGTAGTTTTTTCTTGTAGCTGTTGGCCTATGCACAATAAACATACTTATTTATTTATTTCACGTATAGAAGCGCGTATAACTCGCTATAATAACATGATCCAAATAGGACAGTACATACTCAAGTATTATTTATTTCTCGAATGTTTTCTAACCTCTTCCTGTACCACCTCATCGCGGTGGAGGAGTGAACATCACTTTAGTGATGGTCAGCGGTACAAATGGTCACGCAATACGCGATGCTTTATCGATATGGGCGGTTTTCATGTATCCCTGGCCAGTAACAAGTGAATAACCAGATCACCGCCATAGCTCAAACAACTGAACCAGCGCCCCAGTCCTCCGCGTGCCGGAGGTGGACTTCTACGACGTCGGTTCCATCTATCTCCGGAGAGGGGCCATCTAATCTCGGAGTTAATCTATCAGGATGTCATTGGAATCGGATTACTCGAAACCCCCTCTCACCACGACACGGAAACTGCCTATTCATCTGCAATTATAACTGTCGTACGATCGCATCTGAGCAGGATCTTCGGATACTGCATTACAGAAGCTGCAACATCAAATACAATTATTGCCCTACAGGTAACAAAACGCAGAACGGAAACCATAAGGGAGACCTATCACTACGAGCTTCTCATTATCGGAGCAAAGACATCATTATCGGAGAGAGAATATTGGCGGAGTTGGATTTCTCGTCAATTCGACAGTGCACCACCTAGTAGACTCTTAAAAGTTCATCAATGCGCGACTAGCTGTTCTTCGTCTGGAAACCAAAGATCAAGGAACCATCTCCATCATAAATGGATATGCTCCAACATCTGCGGCTACAGACGAAGAAAAAGAGGATTTCTACAAGCTATTCGAAACGACTGTCAGAAGAGCTACTGCAAAGTTGTTGTTGGGGACTTTAATGCTACCGTCGGTACCATGAGGAGGAGGCTGGTGACTAGGACCACATGGAACTTTCTCAAAGAACGAAAACGGAGAGCGACTGATGGAATTCCTATAGAGTGCCGTCACTTCCATGTAAATTCTATGTTCAAGAAGCCTTCAAACCAACGAAGGGCGCGGGAAAGCCCAAATGGGGAAATACGTTCGGAGGTCGACCATGTTCTTACAACCTGACGCTGGAGTCTCTTCAACGTCTCCATTCCGCCGGCTCGGATCATCGTCTTGTCCGTGCGGAGCTGACTCCCAAAAAGAAGATGTTCAAACGTGACATTCTGAGGATCCCCACACTCAAATCGGAGGAGTTGGAAGTCAAGTCAAATACATAGAATGATTGGAGTCTCCTTGAAGATCCATTGGAAGACTACGACCTTCTCTCCAAGGGACTGTTGGAATGTGCTAGCAGCTCATGTGAAGTCACATCACCGTCTACCTCAAGACTTAACGCACATGCGATTAAACTCTTGGAGCAAAGAAAAGCTGTTAAACTGGATCCTAATGCCTCCCATCTGAAAGAAGTCACCATCTCGAAGGCCTGTCGAATTGCAGTGAAAGAGTCCACATAAGCCTACAGAAGATTGAAGCCGTTAGAAGCCGCTGGGGAAGGTTCAATCATAAAGCGCTGCAAACGAGATCTCTGCGATCAGAAGGCAATAATGTCAGCCCTTAGCCCCCTTAGCCCTTTGGTTAGGGATGGAACAACGCAAACGTCTCGAAGAGCGATGGAGACCATCGTTCAGGAATTCTGCACAGATCTGCTTCGTTTTTCCATCACTGTCCTGAAATGTTTGATGCCCTCAGCTGACGAAGCACCTCCCATTTTGGAATCGGAAGTTACTCCTGCCATCAGAAGAATGAAGCCAGGCACTGCTCCCGGGCCAGACGGCATTTCTGCTGATCTCCTTTTTGGTGGCAGTGTACCTCTGCTCACTTCTTGCTAAGCACTTCAACCACTACCTTCATCTTGGTAGGATTCCAGACTCATAGAAGGAGTCGAAAACAGTTCTAATCTTCAAAGCAGGAGGATATCAACAACTATCGACTCATCAGTCTTCTCTCGGTTGTGTACAAGACCTTCACCAAGATACTGCATAATCGTATGGAGCGTTGCTTGGATGAGTATCAGCCAGTGGAGCAAACAGGGTTTCGCAAGGGTTTCTCCTGCATGGACCATATTCAGGCTGTCTCACAACTCATCGAAAGGAGCCGCGAATACCACATCCCACTTGTCCTTGTCTTCGTGGATTACCGGAAAGCGTTCGACTGTGGAAATCAACGCCATTCTGAACGCGCTTGTGCACGTTGGTATACCATCGCCCTACATCCGACTTCTCAACGAGTGCTTCTCGAACACATCGACCACCATCCAGTTGTTCGATCAAAAGCTTAAATGTTTTGCTCTTCTTTGCTTGACAGGTTTTGTATAAATTCCTTTATCGCGACCGACGTTTCGACGAACTCCTCTTTCTCAAGGTCTGAAAGAAGCTCGAAATACTTGGTTCTGCAGGGTTCATTGTTTCAGAAACGTCGCGTCTACCCTTACACGATCAACATGTTTTTAAGAGTGTTAAGAAGAAAGGCCACATCTGCCCCAACCAACTCACCGATATCCCACCAGCGCCAAGAAACCGGCTCAACTGGTCGCCGTGGAGCAAGTGAGACATACTGGTTTGGTCAGATATACTGCTCGAAGCACGGTGGTATTGAGAATGTATGCGAAGCAGTATACGAAGTCTCATAGCTTACACAAAGAGATAAAAGGCAAGAATTCTTTGGTAATGGAGATGCACTCGTTCTGGTTTTTTTGTTCATGGATGGATTGCGCCTGTAAATCCAGAAGGCTTCAAGAGCCTTTCTGGCCGCTATTTCGCTCTCATGATACAACACTGTGCGCTTCACATTAAAGTCGTCACCAGAGTGGGTTTCCCTTCGGTGTTTTCCAAGCGGGGTTAATAAGATTTGTTTCCTCTTTCCAGCAAGATGTTCCTTAACGCGGATGCCCAGCAGCTTCGCAGTTTCCCCAATATATAATTCACCGCAGGTTATACACTCTATCTGGTAGATGACGCCTTTCTGCGCACAGTCTCCTGTTCCTCCATACGGACAAATCACCAGTCTTGCGTTATACATACGCGGTCATATAACCGATTGCGAACAAGCTGACGTTTAATGTTGTCTCTCGGAATGTTTACCAGTACAACATCTGCATTCAAGCTCGCTCGCGACAGGCATTGACGTACAGCTGCAGTGACCTTATCCGAAATGAAAGGCAGTGAAAGGCAAATTTTATTGCTAAACGCGTTAGCGTTGCGCCTGTGTTGCACACAGCTTCGCCGCCCATTGAGGTTAGCTATTCTGCAGGCTAACATTCGGGACTCTTCGCGCTCGTCATCACCCGTGCACATCCTAACTGCTGTTCTGAACATGTTGCGGAGCACAGCTCTCTTCACAGCTGAAGGATGGGTTGATTTTGCAGGGATGATGATATTCTTGGAGCTGTCCTTGCGGTACCATTTCACACTGTACTGACCGTTTGTCACCCTAATCTGTGTGTTCAAAAAGGGTAACCAGCCTTCACACGGAAGCCTTCACTTCTCGCGTGAACTTTATGTACTGTGATTGTGTGTTGAGAATGTTGAACAGCTCATCCATTTCGGATTGAGTTGTTGTTACGACACAGCAGTCATCGATGTATCGGCACTACACTATGGGTAGCCGTTCTATTACCGGTCGTTCAACTTTGCTCAAAAAGCAAATTGCTAGAGCCGGGGCTAAACGTTGTCCCATAGCAAGTCCTCGAAGTTACAAGAAGTATTTACCGGACCATTTGAAGATATTGCAGCCCAGGCATCCTTTGACAAGTATCATTATTATCCATCCAGGAACAACAGGAACGAGTGCATCTCCACAACGTCTCCCGTCGATGGTCATCCAAATGCCCAGGCACAGTCGCCGACGTGTTTGGCACGTGAGCGGCACGCTATGCGCGGTCGCCGACGTGTTCGGCACGACCACGGCTCGCCATACACGGTCGCCGACGTGTTCGGCACGCCTACGGCTCGGCATGCACGGTTGCCGACGTGTTCGGCACGTCAGCGGCACGCCATGCGCAGTCGCCGACGTGTTCGGCACGACTACGGGTCGCCATGCGCGGTCGCCGACGTGTTCGGCACGTCTGCGACTCGCCATGCACGGTCGCCGACGTGTTCAGCTACTACTCAGTGCCCCCATTCTAGCTGTAACGGAAGCACACACACACGCTTGCTCCTTTATAGGATTTTACTGTTAACTACTATTCCGAATCGGCGGTCAATTTCACTTACCACTTGCTTTATTTTATTACTTGTTCTTCTTTTGTACAGTGTTTTAAGTCACCTTACTTGGTTTCGTTATTGTCATATTTGTTGTTCTCCACGTACTCTTTGTCTACGTCAATAAATCAACACACTACTGAAGTTTAAGAACTTTAATTTCAGCTAAAAATGATTCGCCTAACGCTCAATGTCGATGACCACAAGCGTACCATTCCAACCCGAAAAACCTTTAGAATGTCGCCCATTTCGAGTTGAAATTCCTCTTTCTATCACTCTCTCTTTTCGTCTAATTTTCTTAGCACTAAAATGCAGATGTGGTCGCAAAGGCGTGAGGTGCCTCAGCCGGGGAGGCGCGACTCTCGCATGCGCACAATTCCAGGTACCAATCATGCCTTCTATCATTGTCTAGTGGGCAAGTGGGTACCGGACTCGTATGGGAAGGATAAGACACTGATGCCTTCGTCGGCCGGCCACCAAAAGTTACCCAAATGCGCGTTCATATTGCCGCTACAACGTCCCGTACATTTACTAATTAATTTATTATTTATTTATTTGCGCAATGTCGTGCACACAAAAATAGTACATTTAAAAAGGACTGAGCACATTAGAAAATACGTGGTGTTAAAAAATTCAACAAATCAAAACTAGCCATCATTGTTCCTTTTTTATGTTAGCATAACTCTTAAACGGCGGCAAATAGAAGTCACTTAGAAGGGATACAGTTCAAGGAGAATAAGGGTATGGAAGCCAGATAAGAATGATGTGATAGACGATGTGATAGAGGATGATGGGTAACTGATGAAGAAGAGCAGTGGCCCGCCAACACTGCAAGTCATGGGAGAAGTCGGCTCCGGAGACCAACTTAGTAGGTCCGTCAACTCCATGAGAACCCATCGAAGACGGCTGCTTGGGGAAACGTAAGACGTAACACTGGCTAATCAGAAACAAAGCAGAGAAGTTCTAAAATTCAAAGAACTTTAGAAACAAACAAGAAACAAACAATCGTCAGAAAAGTGCAAAAAATAAAGAAAGAAAAAAAGAAGAGCAGAAGGAAAGAGCAAAAAATAAACAAAAAAAGCTCTGAAGTGAAAAAAATGAAAAAATAAAAACATCCAAAACAAAGGAATTCCTGGTTTTAGGAAAGCGAAAAATAGCAGAATCTTTTTTCACTTAGGCGATATCAGAAATATGTAGTGTTGAAAGCAAGTCTATTCTCTTTAAACGTCTTCTAAAAACATACACATTTGGTGCTTCTAATAGGTTGGGTTGTAGCATTTGTAACCAACGAGCTCCACGAAAGAACAGAGAATTAAAAACCTTTTCTCGGTTTTTCTTCTTAATCTTGGGATAGCGAAAGCAGTGCCTATTACGCAGACCTTGTGTTGGCAAAAAGGTCCAGTAGTTACTAGCCCTAAGTCTAGATTCGCCTTTTAGAATTTTGAAGCAAAACACTAGATCATTTACAATGCGTCTGTACTGTAGCCTATTTAGGCTGAATAGTTTTAGCCGCTCTCGATATCTGGGACACGTTTCAATAGAACTGGTACAGTTTACACATCGATTAAACAAAATCTTTGTGAAGGTTTCCTGAATCTTTTCAATTTTCTCTATATGCTTTTTTGTGAAAGGATTCCAAATCGGAGAGCAGTACTCCAGTATTGGTAAAACGTACGACTTATACAGTTTGATCAGAATCGTGCTGTCGTGGCATTTCAAATTTCTAAAAATTGAAAAAAGGACAGAAAAAGCTCTCCGTACTATAATATCAATGTGATTATTGAAGTCTAATCGGCTGTCCAAAAAAATCCAAGATCGCGAACCTCAGATACAGTCTTGAACGAAGTATTTTCAAGACCAAATTCTACAATGGGCGTTTCACCGATAAGGAAAACTGAAGTTTTGGAAGGATTCATAGGAATTTTCCAAGCATTAGCCCATACTGCCATCATGTTAATGGACTGGGATAAGGCCTGGCAAACTTCAGCCTTATTGCTATCATTGTATCTCCCATAAATTTTTATGTCGTCGGCATACATCTGCACCTTCACATGAGAATGCGTGGATAGAACTGCAGGAAGATCGCAGGTATATGCAAGAAAAAGGGCCGGTGTCAGCACATCTCCCTGGGGAACTCCACTTCTGCGATCATAGCTCTTCGAAAAAGAATTACCGACTTTCACCCGCATATGTCTTTCATGCAGATATAATTGAATCCACTGAAGCAAAGATCCTGTAATGCCAAGATTATAAAGCTTTTTTAGAAGCAATCGGTGGCTTACTTTGTCAAACGCTTTTAACAAATCAATGTAAATAACATCAACCGAGTCTCCATTATTCAATGCAATACTCCAGTCAAAGCTGCAATCGGCAAGTTGAGTAGTCGTAGAAGCTCCCTCCGTAAATTCGTGCTGCTGAGATGGAATTGATTTCTTTCTAGTGAACCATGCCACAATCTTATCCCGTACAATCGTTTCCATTACCTTCATTGGAATAGGATTTATGCTTATAGGTCGAAAAGACGACACTAATGCTGAATTTTGAGCTTTTGAAATAGCCGTGATAATCGATTCTTTCCAAATTTTAGGAACTTCACTGTAAATTAAAGAAACATTAAAAATCATGGACAGAGGTTTGCAAAGAGAATGAGCGCATTTTTTGAAAACGATTTGAGGAATTCCATCAAAACACGCTGACGTTGAACCCTTAAGCCGTTTCGTTACCTTTAACACATTATTTGGATGTATAATAAATTTACCTATAGCCTCAATTTGATCAATATTCGCTTGCGTAAACATGCCTTCTGATTCAGTGAAGGTCTCTTCCCAATCCGATTCGAAAACAGAAGCAAAAAATCGAGCTAGTGCTTCAGCCTTTTGGAGATAAGTTTTGTGGGCAGCATCATCTTTAAGCACTGGCAGCTCAGAGTACGATTTCAGCCTACATCGAATAAGAGAAAAAAGGGCTTTACTATTTCACGTTTTTGAAGACATTTTTTCTTTGTGAGCTAGAAACCTTTTCAAGAGGCGATCCAATTCTTGACATAACTTCTTATAGTGCGGATGCGAAAGTGGATATAATAACAATAGGAAAAGGCGTAATTTCTGCGCTATCAAATTTGAAATGTGTTTTTGGTAGTGCGGAACCGGTGCTTTTGCTAATTCAAAGGGAACATGAAGGGATAACCCATAATATACCACCTTGCAAAAACTTCTGTACAAATCATCAGTGCTTTGATATCCATCAAAAACTTTCCAGCAATCTATGGAACTGAAGTACGACATCAAGCTTGGATAATCAGCTTTCCTAAAATTTGGTAAGGGAAATTCATGTTGTTTTATCAAAGGCATATGAACATCAAAGCCAATTATGTTGTGATCGGCAGATGAAAACGGAGGAAGGGTGGCAATATTGTTAACGATGGGTGAAGAGGTTAAAATTATGTATATCAAGAATTGCATCGCCTCGGGTCGCTTCCATCACTTGTTGAGTCAAATTGCAGCAATCAAAGAATTCTATAAATTTTCCTAAGTATCCGTTTTTGTGTCCACAGTTGGCAGCCCAATCGATGTTAAGATTAAAGTCGCCAAGCACGATTAAATGCTTGTTTGCAAGGCATAGCTCCAGCATTGCATCAATGAGGGCATCATCTTCATGAGCGTTCGAGTTGGGTGGGAGATATACTAGGACTACCCTGAACGTGAGATGAAGAGATGTAGATGTAGAATGCGTGCCGCAGCTCACAAGGAAAGCCTCCAAAGCGGCGGTAAGCCTTTGCGACGCAACTTCTACAGGATGTACGGCCCCGTGCGGAAAGTCCAAAACCATAGTTAGTTTCTTCGGAATCCTCTTTCGTGGTCGAAAAGAGGCCTGTGAAGACGTGAGCGCAGAGTTTACCACGTCGCCCGCAGCAGGTGTGGTCGGTTGGCGTGGTGAGCAGTGTTGCGTTTCACAGAAACATGTCGTGGGCTCGATTCCCCCATGTTTCTGCGTTTTGCGTTTATGGACAGTGTGACCCTCTATCCCCATTTGCAATACATTTTTGAACAAAAACATGGCAACAAATTTCATTTACGTTCATCGAGCTCTTTGAAAGTGGAAAGTGAGAATTTTTAACTTTCAGATTAAGTAAGTCAAAAACGGATGCCAGATTCGTGATGAGCAGCCCAAAAATCCCACGCACAAAGTTTGGGCGAAATTGGTTAATCTGACCTCACCACCCTTACTTTCTCACAGATATTCCAACCTGTTATAAGAAACCGGGAAATCCAGAAACCGATGTCAGATTCGTGATCAGCACTCCAAGTGTAGTAACTCCCGTAGCCGATGCATGAATAACTACTTTTTTCTACCTCGCTAGTACAGTAAGCAAAATACACTGCTCACCAACTGAACATCTACGCTTCCCTCTATCACCCCTTCAAAAAAGAACGCAGTAGCACCGACATTTTATTCTCGGTGTGTCTCTGCAGTGCTTAACGTAGTATTCAATTGGTTTCCAACTCGAATGCCTTCACACCCAATGACCGCCCTTGCTTGACCATGAAGACCGAGCTGCAAAGCCCGCTCTATGCCCAGGCTCGAGTGAATGCGAGGAGGTCAGAAGCACCAAACTTTGTGTGTGGTGGTTAATAAGGGTGCTGATCAGGAATCTGGCATCAGCTTCTGACCTGCTTACCCTGGAAGTGAAAAATTTTCATCTTTCCACTCTCAAAGAGCTCGATGAACGTAAACGGCATTTGTTGCTGTTTTTGTTCAAAAATGTGTTGCAGATGGGGATAGAGGGTCTCACTGTCGATAATCGCAAAATACGAAAGCACGATCATATGGCGCAATCGAGCCCACTACCACGTTCCTGTGAAGCACAACACTACAGTACCGGACATGTCTTTTGGTCATTGGCCGAAAAAGCCGCGCCGGCCAATAACCAAAAGACATGTCCGGTACTGTATGTATCCACTGAATACCCCAACCGCCCACATCCGGTGCGGGTGGCAGGGCGTGATGAACTCCGCGCTTACGTCTTCACAGGCCTGTTTTCGACCACAGAAGAGGATTCCGAAAAAACTAACTATGGTTTTGGCCTCCCAACACGGGACACTACAACCAGTAAAAATTTCACTGCAAAAGCTCACCGCTACTTGGAGGTTCTCCTTGTCAGACGGCTATTGATTAGCGCTGGCTTTTATCATTTACCCGAAAGCTTTTGAAATGCAAGTCAAAAGCATGAAGTGGTCGAGGAGTTATGTGCTATGAAGAGGATAGGAATGACATCCATAAAATTCATCCTTGTAAGTTATTCTCACCATCAGTTACGAAGAAAAACCTCAAGCGTCGGCTTAGTGAGTGCCGTTACGTGCCATACGCTTTAAGCCTGCCTTCAGTCTTAGGCTGCCTCTCACAGTCTGTCCAAATACTAGTCGTCTTCCTACTTTTCTGACTCCTGCGAGGACGAGGATCTAAAGTAAGTGCCCTTTTAGTACACAGTACTCGGCTGATGGAATGTTGTGTTGTTCCGTGTTCTTTTCGTGACATAAGGACTGCATTTCTTTCACAGTATCTGGTCCTTCCATAGTCTGGTCCTTCTACGTATTCCATCATATCTCACTGTTTGATTCCAAATGTAATTTTCTGTTCTGCCTCAGTTCAGTGCCGCGGCCTCTCTAGAGTTACGGTCGGGGAAAAAGGTGAAGAGCAACATTAAACAATCTCTCTGTGGGATGCGCCATGCATGCTTTTCTATAAACTTCTGCAGTTTTCCTCCAAATTTTGCTACCCTCTCATCATATTTCAGCACTGTACGCGGAGCTTTCAGGCACCATTCGTCTTGCCCAAGTTCTTTTATCCCTATGAATGGGAAGTTCTTTTATCCCTATGAATGGGACGAAGGCGAAAATGTTCTCCGCCGTCTGGCATTTCTTTCATCGTCTCGGCGACACAGCTGCGGCTGAGATGCTTTGGATCTTTCTGTTCACTGAGATCAATCTGAAAAACACTCTTCGTGTGTTCGTCTGGTGATCAGTGTTCTTTACTTTGAAGCCGCGTTTTTACAGTGAGACCTGATGATCAATCCTGCAACTTCGGAATCTCTAACTGTACCTAGACATTTTCAAAACATATCGTTCACAGATAAACCGCGTTACTGTCGCGTACCATCAGTGACTCGTAACGCAATCCAGGCAGGATATTTTACGCTGAAATGCAGACCATTTTTTCCCTATTAGGATAAGGATAAAGGACGGCGTTACTCAATCCCTTCTGGGATGCGCCAGCGCATTCTACTTCTACGGGATGTCGTGGAAGCGACATGAATGCGTATTTGGCCATACAATGACTTGCGGTGGCCAGCCGATAAACAAGTCAGCGCTTTATCCTTCCCAGACAAGTCTGGTACCAATTCACCGACCCCGGAGGGATGGAAGGCTTGGTTGGCCTGGGCGGGAAATCCGAACCAGGAACCTGGTATCGGGTGCACGCGGCAGTCGCGCCTCCTCCGACTGCGCTACACACGCGCTTTTCCCTATTAATACGCAGAAAATATGAATATTAATTCAGAACCCCGTAGTATCTCCACGTTCCTAGAAGGAGTCACAATGATTTGTTTCACTTGAAAAGTGTCGTTCGAACCGTCAGAGTGTAAAAAGCACAAAATATTGGTAGCAGCTGCGCTCCAGCTGCAAATGTACTATGAGGAAATTAGATGAGTCACCTATCCTACGTAGAAAGAAGGGGCGTATTCACTCTCGTTCAACGTTCTTTTGGAATATGCGTCAAATTTGCACTAACAAGTAAGGCCTCTAATATGCAAGAATGACCTCTAATATGTTACGCAAAAGGAGATACGTGACGTATTCCGCAGAGGAAGTAATTAAAGTTTCCCTTTTTGAGAAGATATACCGCGCCCGATTCCTTCCCTACATTTTCATACCATTTTCACGTCGAACTGACCATTTTTCAAATCAAATTGGACACTTTTCACGTCAAATTGAACACTCTTCTAAGCTAACCTAAGGCTTCTCAAATAGAAGCGAACTCCTCCAGAACTATATGAGCTTTTTCTACATGAATCTAGAGACTCCAAAAACCTTAGAATGATTGTTTGTTCAAGGAAAATTTTAGTATAGCTTCCTTTGAAGTTTCAAACCATTACCCAATGAGTAAACACATTGCTTGAAATTTGATAAAAATGGTTGTTTTGAGCATGAACAATTAATACATGCTTTGAAGAGCAGGAAGGCGGCCATTTCATGTTGCCAAAACAGAGAATGCGTCATGCCCCCGTCCGAATCTCCGCGGTTTTTATACGATTGATACCAAAATTTGTTTGCATGCAGTTTTACGCGGTGCAACATAAACAAATGTAAAAAAACACACATATCCTAACATTCTTGCTGCATGTAAACAGTATTTACACCATCAATGAAATAAACGTTACGTTGAACATTTTTTGTGCACGGCGCGATCGAGTATTCTCATACACCACCTGTTTGCTGCATAGTTGCGCTTTAACACAAATTTTAATTTATTATTTTTTTCTCAAAAAATAAAATCTTTACAAAATGATCAAAGAAAGCTCTACCAAATTTTTCTTGAACAAAAAACTGCTCTAACTGTCTTAGAGTGTCTTTTGCTTAACCTGTAATAAACTCGTCTCGATTTGGAAAACGTTTTCAAAGTTCATAGGCCAGCTTTGAAGAGTGTCCAATTTGACGTGAAAAGTGTCCAATTTGATATAAAAAGTGTCCAATTTGGTTTGAAAAGTCTCAAATTTGATTTGAAAAGTGTCCAATTCGACGCGAAAATGGTATAATTAGATTGAAGTTTGATTTTAACTGCAGTACTCCTTCGAGTAGTGAAGAAGATGAAGAGCGTCCAGTTCATCATCCAATCGAGCATCTAATCAACTCCACTCAGGCCTCAGAAGCCTGGACCATACAAAAGCAGGTTGAACCCGCGTTTATTGATCATTGGACCCCCCCCCCCTCACCACCACCACGTTGATCGAGCTCCTTGCCTCCACTGGAGCACTCTGGCACGCGACAGGGACGAATGGAGACCCTGCTGGCACCGACTCGAACAAAGAGACCACAGGTGATACGAATCTTTCAAGTTTCCTAATCTTAAATGGTACTGTAGACCTAGATGACCTGTGTTTAACCCTTTTTTGTTGAATTTTATCTAGACAAAGGATGACCCTTCGATAACCTCCTCAGAGATTTTCTCAATCAAACTGCTCCTGAAAATCAGTTTAGTAAGCAGATAGAGTGTGCGGTTTATTTAGCAGCACTTGGGATGCACTACTGGTCAGGTTGAAAGGTTTCGTGGACCAGGTTTCTGCTGAAAATAAACATTTCATGCTCAACACTTCCACTCTGTATTTGTGTAGTTCTTTCGGTTGCATTTGCTAGGACACTGCTACAAATGGGTCATGTAACCAGGAAAACTTCGTTCGCTGTACGTAGCAGAGTGGCCCTCAGAATGAGCCACTTATCAGAGGATGCGAGAAATCTCAGGCTCTCAAGATTGTGATGGATCACACTGCCACAGTCCACCCCCCCCCCCCCCCGGATCACGTCATCACTCGCACTAGGATCAGCTGATCAGCATGTGGTCCGGGCGTGGGGGCCGGTCAGACGGTGAGGCGACCGCGAGTACGAAGGGCCAGCCGGCGCAGCTGTCGACGGCGATCGCTGGTTGTTTTGGTGCAAGGTCGAACAATGTGTGGGGCTGACTGGCCGTGACATTTCCGTATTGTTTTCATCCTCACCGTCTACCCTCGACTTCTTACAGCCGCCCTCGTTCATCGCCCTCTTCTGGTGCTCCTTTGTGAATCACTTTTGGCCTCTGCTTCTCGATTTGGTGTTCATTACCACTTCCTGTCGCTCGACTCGCGACTTAGATGAGGTGCTGTAGACGTTTCTGCATTTTTCATTTACATTCACTGCAACGTTTCGGAGAAAAGAAGATCTTTAGGAAGTTCTAATAATTCCTCTTATGGAGGCTTGCACGTATAATATCGCTAGTAGGCAGTTACAATTGCAGTATTTTTATTTTATTTTATTTTATTTTTCTATTTCCCAAGGTTTTTGTGTACAGCTAGAGCTTCCAACGCTTTAGCAATCTAGCGGTTTTCTCGCTGTTCTCCGGAACACTTAGCTGTCATAGAGCATTGAACTTGTAGCGCTGCTGAAAGGGACCGGTGCTAACCAGGCCTTCAATTCTTCGTGTCGGTGAATTATTGCAGGCTTGTCTGGGATGTGCCACCTCACCGCGGTAAAGGAGTGAACATCACTTTGTGATGGCTAACGGCACAAACGGTCACACAGTACGCGACGCTTTGTCGTGTATGGGCGGCTCTCCTGTATCCCTGGCCAGGAACATGTGAGTAACCAGACCACCGGTATGGCTCAAACAACTAAACCCGCGCCCCAGTCCTCCGCGCGCCGGAGATGGACTTCTACGACGTCGGTTGCATCCACCTCCGGTGAGGGGCCATCTAATCTCGGAGTTAAACTATCAGGACGTCATTGGAATCGGACTACCGGAAGCTCCCTCCCACCACGACACGGAAACTGCCTATTAGTCTGCACTTATAACTGTCGTTCGATCGCCTCTGAGCAGGATCTTCGGACACTGCTTTACAAAAGCCGCAACATCCAATACGACGTTATCGCCCTGCAGGAAACGAAAGGCAGAAGGGAAACCATAAGAAAGGCCGAACACAACGAGCTTCTCATTATCGGAGCAAATGTGGACAGAAAGAATATTGGCGGAGTTGGATTTCTCGTCAATTCGACAGTGCACCACCTAGTAGACTCTTACAAGATCATCAGTCCACGAGTAGCTGTTCTTCGTCTGGAAACCAAAGATCAAGGAACCGTCTCCATCATAAATGGATATGCTCCAACATCTGCGGCCACAGATGAAGAAAAGGAGGAATTCTAGAAGCTGTTCGAAAGGACTGTCAACGACGAGAAGAGCTACTACAAAGTTGTCGTTGGCGACTTTAACGCCATTGTCGGTACGAATGATCACGACGAATGGAGGCTAGGACCACATGGAACTTCCTCAAGGAACGAAAACGGAGAGCGCCTGATAGACTTCCTATCCGCATGCCGTCTCTACCATGGAAATTCTATGTTAGAGAAGCCTTCAAACCGACGATGGACCTGGGAAAGCCCAAATAGAGAAACACGTTCGGAGATCGACCATGTTCTTACAAACAGACGCTGGAGTCTGTTCGACGTCTCCGTGCTGCCTTCATTTGACACCGGCTCGGATCACCGTCTTGTCCGTGCGAAGCCGACTCTCAAAAAGAGGATGTTCAAGCGTGACACCCATAAATCGGCACCGGTGAGGATCCCCACATTCAAGTCTGAGGAGTTGGAATATGCAATAAAGTCGTATGATTGGAATCTTCTTGAAGATCCATCGGAAGACTACGACCTTCTCTCCAAAGGACTGTTGAAATGTGCTAGCAGCTCTTGCGAAGCCACATCGCCGTCTGCTTCAAGACTCAACGCACATGCGATTAAACTCTTGGAGCAAAGAAGAGCTGTTAAACTGGATCCTAATGCTTCCCATCTGGAAAACGTTACCATCTCGAAGGCCTGTCGAATTGCAGTGAATGAGTCCATTCAAGCCTACAGAAGATTGAAGCTGTTAGAAGCGGCTGGGCAAGGTTCAAGCATAAAGCGCTGCAAACGAGATCTCTGCGACTAGAAGGCAATAATGTCAGCCCTTGTGGATAAGGATGGAACAACGCAAACGTCTCGAAGAGCGATGGAGACCATCGTTCAGGAATTCTGCACAGATCTGTTCCTTTCTTCCATCACTGTCCCGAAATGCTTGATGCCACCAGCTGAGGAAGTACCTCCCATTCTGGAATCAGAAGTTGCTCGTGCCATCAGAAGGATGAAGCCGGGCACTGCTCGCGGACCGGACGGCATTTCTGCTGATCTCCTTCGTGCGGGTGGCAGTGCCCTCTGCTCACTTCTTGCCAAGCACTTCAACCACTACCTTCGACTTGGTAGGATTCCAGACTCATGGAAGGAGTCGAAACCAGTTTTAATCTTCAAAAAAGGTCAGCAGGAGGATATCAACAACTATCGACCCATCAGTCTTCTCTCGGTTGTGTACAAGATCTTCACCAAAATACTGCTTAACCGCATGGAGCGTTGCTTGGACGAATATCAGCCAGTGGAGCAAGCAGGGCTTTGCAAGGATTTCTCCTGCATGGACCATATTCAGACTATTTCACAGCTCATCGAGAGGAGCCGCGAATACCACCTCCCACTTGTCCTTGTCTTCGTGGATTACCGGAAATTGTTCGACTCTGTGGAAATCAACGCCGTTTTGAACGCACTTGTGCACGCTGGTATACCATCGCCCTACATCCGACTTCTCGACGAATGCTTCTCGAACACATCGACTACCATCCAGCTGTTCGATCGGAAGCTTAAAATTCCTATCGGGAAGGGAGTACGGCAGGGAGACACGATTTCTCCCAAGCTATTCACAGCGGCACTCCAGGATGCCATGAAGGACTTGAACTGGGACGATAAAGGCTACCTTGTCGACGGTAAACGGATCAGCAACCTTCGCTTCGCCGACGATATTGTTCTCATCTCTACCAGCACGGCAGAAGTCGAGGAAATGCTGAACGAGCTCAATGTGGCAGGTATGAAGATTGGATTGGACATGAATATGTCCAAAACGCAGTTTATGGTCAACCAGTGGTGTGACACGGGACTCGTAAGGTTAAATGGAGTCGCTCTGCAACAGGTCGACTCCTACGTCTATCTGGGAAGAGAGCTGAATATGGATAACGACCTCGCTCCTGAAATCGCCCGCAGGAGACGCGCAGCATGGGCAGCCTTCAGTTCGATTCGCGAAGTCTCCGATCAGGTCAAGGATCCCGGCCTCAGGGCCTCGATATTCAACGGCACTGTACTGCCTGCGATGTGTTACGCGACGGAAACCTGGTCCGACAACAAGACAATCGCCAGAGCGATGCAAACTACGCATCGTGCACTGGAGAGATGTCTTCTAAGGACAAGCCTTCGTCAGCAATGGCAAGAAGGCCTACGAAGCTCGGAGCTACGGGAGAAGTCGCAATTAGCAGACCCGCTGCAGTACATGAAGAAGTCCAAATATCGCTGGGCCGGACACCTGCTTCGACGAAAGGACGATAGATGGAGTCTCTGTGTCACAGTATGGCTCCCGAGAGACCATAAGAGACCACTGGAACGACCGCCAACGCGATGGGCAGACTCATTCTCAAGATCTTTCAGAGAGCGGAGTCTGCCTCACTGGATGCAAGCAGCCATTGATCGAGCGGTCTGGAAGAGTTGTGGTCCCCGCTGAGAAGACCTCCAGCCGACAAAGGACCATCAAAGTATCAAAGTATCAAAGTAAGTCTGGGAAGGACAAACATTGACTTGTCCATCACCTAGACAACACAAGCCACATCTGCTTTTTGCATCTACGCATCTAAACTACCTCCACGGAGTCAGAGTCAGCTAGAATTGGAGCAGGAGCAGGGCGCGCACCTCGCTAGACTAGGATTCGTGAGCGGCGACTGTTGTGCTTTTATACTTACTGCAATAAAAATTTGTAGGGCAACCACTTTGTTGTACGCAGCAACAGTGTCGGTTTGGTCATCTTTCCCCCAATTCTCTAAGATTGCTCTTCTTCTTATCATACACCTGGTTTCGCTTATACGTGGTGCTCGTTACGTTACATTTTTCCTCGATGACAAATAGTGCCGCCTTTTCGTTTTATCATGTTTACTAGCTTCTTTTCTTCGTGTCTATGCACGTTTTATCGGTATCGGTCATTGTATTCCATTTTTGTTTTCAATATTATGCATTTGTATCCATTTCGGAGGAGGCGCGACTGTCGCGTGCACTCGATACCAGGTTCCTGGTTCGGATTTCCCGCCCAGGCCAACCAAGCTTTCCATCCCTCCTAGGTCGGTGAATTGGTACTAGACTTATTTGGGAAGGATAGAGCGCTGACTTGTTCATCGGCTGACCACCGCAAGTCATTGTATGGCCAAATACGCATTCATGTCGCCTCCACGACATCCCGTAGAAGTAGAATGCGCTGGCGCATCCCAGAAGGGATTGAATAACGCCGTCCTTTATCCTTTATCCATTTATGCTGTTTTTGTGCGCTTGAAACTATCGTCTCTGCAGTATCCTACCTAGCAAGGTCTTGATTAGAATTGGCATAAAATTCGCACAAATCTGTATTTTCCCTTGCTCATCACAATGGTGCAGTCAGAAGCTCCGCCGACAGTCGCGTATACTATGACACGAGGTTCAAGTTTCGAGTCCTGCCCTTCCAAACGATTCGATTTCTCCTCTTAGAGTCGGTGAAATGGCACCTTTTTCTGAGAATAATGAACCACTGATTTATTCACCGGCTGGGTCTAGACCAAATGTACGTTCACGTTACTTCGGCAACATCTCGCAGAATCAGACTGCGCGTCGCATTCAGCGACTAATACTGACGAACTTCGTCCTTACATTTGATTCTTATCGAGCTATCGGCTAGGTGTGGATCAAGGTCTGAAGCCATTCTCCGTCGAGTATTTCGCTCTGCAACATTTTGAATTTTTAAAATATTTATCCAAAGCAGCGTTGTCTCTGAGCTGTAAGTTTCCATATTTACGACTAAAATTCGTTTTTCGCCTTTTGCCCTTCCTTAGAAGATTAGCTTTGTTAAGAGCATCTGTGAAGTTTTTCGATGCCTCATGCCTCAGTGGTCGTTTAATGTACGGGCGACGCGCGACGCGATGTCATGTGCAGTGTCCGAACGGTCAATCGCGTCGCTCGATCAATTTGACGACCACACATGCATCGCGTCGCGTTCGCGCGTCGCACCTAAACGAGCCCTAAACGAGAATCCCTGAACGATTCCTTACCACCTTACCTTGGTTGGTCGAGTGGTTCGCGACGGAGCCTAATCGCGCGCCCTTGCAAGTACGATCGATACTCCGCGAGCAACTATGAACGCGGGCTCCAGCAGACTTCAGTTCTGCCGTCTGTCGTCGACGAAAACGGTTGCTTCCTTCATCTTCGCCTTCACTATCCGCTGGCCCACTTTAATGGACCTGTCAGGGCGAACCGTCTTCTAGGGGCAGTAAGGCATATGTTATACTTCGGCGACACGTCGGCGACGCTGTGCGGACAGACAGATGCACAGTGCTAAAGATTGTCGCTGACTGGTCGTCGAGGTATAACGTATTCCTAACATTGAAACCGAGGAGAATATGCAGTACTAGACGGGGTGGATGTGAGGACTGTCCCAGCATGGACACCTGGCATTCGAATCATCTGGCTACTGGGCGAGAAGCATCGCCAGCACTGGTTAAAAGTTCCGACCCCACTGACAAGACTTCGGTCGAAAGAATTTTTTTCGCTGAAACTTTGTCTAGGGGGGTTATTTGGAGTGCTGGTCACGAATCTGATATCCGTTTTTCACGATTCGGTCGGAGACCGCCAGGGTTTTCGTTTCTCCCGATATTTCTCCATCACCTGGAGAGCGATGAAGATGGCGTCTGTGGTGGATCTCGTCTGTGGTGGATGAAGCCACCTGGGAGATGGGCACCATCTCATTCAGCCTTGAGTCGTCCAGCCGTTCGTAGATCTTCATCGTTTGTGAGATCAGTTTGATCCTTCGGTAGTTCAGAGCAGGAGCATTCAGAAGCGTCTTCCTTTTCCTTGAAGATGGGGACCATGGTTTTGTTCCTCCAGTCATCCGGCATCTTGCTTTCTTTTGTGATTCTGTTGAGGAACTGCGTCAGCCAGTTGATTCCGAGGTCCCCGAGCACCTCACAAGCTTCTAATGGCACACCGGCAGGCCCTGCTGCCTTTCTTGCCTTTTCATCTTCCCTATGGCCTTGCGAACCTCTTCTTGCGTCCAGGGTGGGATGGGTCCTTCCGCTGGTTGTTCTTCCTCAGCCTCCCGACGAGGGAACTCCTCGTTCAGGAGTTCCTTGAAGTACTCCTCCCATCTCTCTCTCTGACCACGACCGGCTTCCGTAGTAGTACCCTACCGTCGGCACTCTTCACAGTCTTCACTCTTCGAATGTCGACGCAAGCTCTATGTCGCGCTTTGGCCAGGCGGATGGCGATCTTCTCTCCCTCTGGCCCGTCTAGGGCATCCATTTTGGGTTCTTTGCCTTCACTACAGCCGTTTTTGCCAGCCTCTTCACCTTCCTGTAAGCTGGGAGATGCTCGGGTGCCCTCGTCTTCTGCCACAGCTCGTAGGCGTCCTTCTTCACCGCAGCCTGCACCTCTTCGTTCCAGAACCATGTTGTGAAGAATGGGCGAGGCGCGAGGCCTCGCAATAGTGATCTTGGTGGTGTATTTGTGTATTTGTAGGTTAACTGTGTTGTTATGTGTAGTATTTCTGATCAGTATTGCAGTGTATCTGTATTTTCCCAGCAGCGGGACCGATCGGTTGCCGTCCGCCTCGCCTGTGCCCAGCGCCGGCCATTCGGAGGCGGCGGGGCGGCGCGTGTCCACTTAGGGGCCGGCCTTCCCCGCGCGCAACTCCATATAAAGGGGGCCCGGGCGCGCCGGGCTCAGTCTGGTCTGGTGTCAAGGTCGCGAGCGGTCGGCTCGGAGAATTCTGGTCTCGGTGGTACCTGGCGAGCGGCCAGGTCAGAGAGGAGCGCGGGCACAGCAGAGGCGGGCGGACCGACCCCTGCTGGTGCCATAAGGAGCCAATAAATCGATTTCCCTGTCCGGTTCAGGCCACAACCCTAGACATCCAGCTCCCGGGTGAAACACCCCGGCGTAACAATGTCGATTTATCCCCTCTGGTTCCTACCTTTGTTTCTTCCATGGTTTCCTTGACACATCTCAGGATTGTTTCGGCTACCCTACTCCACGTCTCATTCACGGGACCAGGTGGATCTGGAAGGCCTGCTTCGGGCACTGCCCTTCGTAGTTCGTTCCGCTCTGAACCCCGCAGTGTCCACGATCGGATCCTGGGTTCCGTCCTCACTTTGGGTTTGGTGGATAGAGGTATGCTAAGGTCGGCTACCAAGGGTCTCTGCTGTGATGTCACGTCTTCTTCCGGAATGACCTTCACATCCCGGACTGTTTTCAGAGCAGACCTTCGAACCAATATGTGGTCGACTTCCGTTTTTCTTCCTCCGCTAGCATAGGTCACCTTCTGGCTCTCCCTCTTCGCGAAGAAGGCACTACAGACAGCGAGGTCGTGGACAATGGCCAGATCCAGAATTCGTTCTCCATCCGGGTTTATCAGGCCGATCCCTTTACCTCCATGAACCCTTTCCACTCCTCTTCTGCCACTCTCCACATGCCCGCTCATATGGAGAGGTAGTTGCCTTCTGGTACGGACCTTATGGCTTCCTCGAGCGAGAGGTAGAAGTCATCCTTGCCGTGCTCGGAGCATCCGGTCTGCGGAGCGTAGACAGACATGATGGTCCAGTAACCCTCCTTCGTGTCCAGCCGCAGTGACATGATGCGGTCGTTTATTCTTTGGACAGCCGCCACTGAATCCTTTAAGGCCCATGCACACTTCTGCGACAGCGCGGCACGGCCATGATGAAGCATAGGGCCGCGACGGCCGCGGCGCGACACTGCGACACGTGCCGCAGGGAGGGGGCATGCACACTTTTGCGACTGTCGCGGCGGCTATCGCAGTCGACGTCGCGCTGAGTGCCGCAGGCTGGAATGGTTCAAACCATTCCTGGCGGCGCGACATTCACGGGGACGTCGGTCCCGTTGCCTAAAACGGTGCTCTAACGCGACCGCGCCGCGACCGCCGGATTTCGCGGCGGTAGCCGTCGCCCCACTTGCCGCGCTGTGGTGTCGCAGAAGTGTGCATGGGCCTTTAGGGGCTCCGCGACAGCTATCCCTACCCCGTTCCTCTTGGTGCCCTCTCCGTTGTAGTACAGCTTGACCCCTCCTCCGATCTCTCTGGCTTTCGCCCCTTTCCATCGCGTTTCCTGCAGACACAGGACTTGTATCCTTCTGCGCTTCATCAGGTCAGCCACTTCCCTAGATCTTCCGGTCAGAGTTCCCACATTCAGAGTCCCCAGTCGAGCTAGCTTCTTTAGCCGACGTCGTTCGGCCCTCGGTAGTCCTCGCATACTACCACAAAACTCGGGCGGGGGTTCTGTGCGCCACTTCCGAGTGACGCACAGAACCCCCGCTCCTAGCCTTTACACTGATTCTATTGCGACTTGTGATCATGGTTTTTTGAGGAGGTTTCTCCATCAGCCAGCCTGTCAACCTTGGCCTGACGCTGGAACCGTTGCCATTTTTGCAATTTTTGCGGGGTGTGACATGCCGGAGCCGGGAGTCGACCTGTGACCATTTGTGCGTGAAATTACACTACTAACCACTAGGCTAACTCGGACCATCTTTATTGTCTATAATACTAGGAAGATGAGCGAGGGTGCAGAAGCGTGCGCAGTAGTGGCGCTGGATGTAGCGCGTACAGGGAGCTAAATGAGGCCGAAGTGCGTGCGACCCATATGGTTCGTTATGAGCAGCAGTGACCAACATACATATTAGGAGCCGCATAGCAGGCAGGTAGGAGCTTAACCGTGGAGTAGATCCTCACCGATTTTGCCACGAAACGAGCCTCTGAGCAACTGTTCACCCATGCCAGTGGACTCGAGCCAGGGGCACGATACCTCATCAGGTTCGAAATAAATTGAAGGCAGCTTGAATTAAGATTGTCTTGCTCCTTTCCTGCACGTATTCCGAAGCGGATCATCATGAGCCTGGTCAACTTGAACCGTTCGGCGTGGACGCGCACGTAGAAATCCCTTTTCCCACTGGCTCCACAGTGGCGGCTCGCACCTCTCATTAATCGGTTACACTGCAGAACTGCATCGAGCTCAGTGGGTGATGAAGCAGCGGGAACTGCATGCTGAGCCTAAAAATCGCCCGAAGGCTGATTAGAAAACAGTAGTTCGTTTGTAACGTCTGGCTTGGAAAGAAGTGTTATCGGCAGCAAACAGCTCGTAGTGCTTTCGAAAGGAGAGGCTGGTGAGGGAAAAGCTGACGTGGAGATGAGAATAGCTGAGAATGTCAGAGAAAAGTAAAACAACTCCTATTTATTCACTTGACGTCAGAGTGCATACCGCCGTTATCATCTGCCGTCGCACTGATCATCGAAATGCTCATAATATTAACCAGTGCTTTCAGGGCACCTTTCCTCTGAAAACTTAAGAAGCCCAAAATGCATGCACTACGAAACTAATTCTGACAGTGGGGAAACCTATGAAATTGATTTATTTTCCTCGTTAACTCGTCTCAACACACGGTGAGTTGATTGTGGATGGCACTGAGCATCCGAGTTACGATCCGGATTCAGAAGACATGCCCCGAAGATGTGCGCCGAGGTCCGAATTCATGTGTTCCGAAGGTCTTGCTCCAAGGGTCTGAATTCGGAAGAGGTGTCTGAGAAGTGGTGCGCCGTCCTGCGCTTCTGCAACAAAGATCGGCTGCCCATTATTGATCGATTTCATTGATTTTTCTCCGGTGTTGCTCGTTTGAGGTAAGAACTACGTGAATATCTCGGCCGATGGACAACTGCATAACAAGTAAACAATGTTGTTGTTATCGAATACTGCGGGAAAACCTAGCCAGTGGTCATGCCAGCTGTTAGATCCGACACCTTCTATCTGCACTATATAACGGGTCTGCATGATTGTCCGCACATAAAGACATGAGGGAGTACGAGTACCAGTCGAATATTACCCCGGCAGACTTTACAGAAGCTATCAATATCGTTTGACCAAGTGTCCAGTTGTGCAGAACAAATACTTCGAAAAGAGCAGTCGCAGCAATGGGAGAGAGATGGGCAACCCTCACCTGAGGCGTTTTCAGTACCTCATTTACTCGACTATCCTACATGCATAATAGTAAGGAAGACCAGTTTGCCTTTCTCCTTATTTACGCCCATAGACTCTAAGGGCCCGTTTATACTTCGACACCGAGAGACGCGACGCTACGCATTGTGGCTTTATTGATTTTACGCGACGCGGTCAATCAATTTGGCACCATTGCGTGGCCACCGCGTCGCGCCGCGACGAAGTATAAACGGGGCCTAAGGAAGGGATAGAAAACCGCTGCGGTCTAGGCGCCCTATTGTCGCGGTTCGGGTTTGGATTTTAACCAGACGTTAGATGGCCGGTAAGCTGCTGAACGTCTGCCGTCTAGAAAAAAAGCCGAGGCGTTGCAAACATCGTTGAACAATGTGAGCAGCCGGTGGATGAAAACCCATCTCCACCCAGCAGCGGTCGCATGCGATGCAGCGGAGACCACGACAGATCATCAAGGGCTTCATATTCATGGTTAGCCTTCAAAGTGAGTACGGAAAATGCTGGAACGATGTTTGTGGGCTGAGCTTCTCATCACCACATACGTAAGTTTTCACCTCAAGCAACTTCATGACAACTCGTACTATTTAGGCCTCTAGTGGTGCTTGTTGAGGATATAAGATATTGGAATAATGTTTGGCTGCGGTGAAAACTCTAGTGAATGAAAAGGGGAAGAGGTGGCGTTAAACAATCCATTTCGGAATGCCGCGCCACGTATTCTTCTTATACGGGATGTTGCGGAGGCTATTTGAATGAGTATTTGCTCTCCTCAATGACTTGTCTCGACTTACATATCCTGTACTTCCCGAACAATTCTTGTGCCAGTTCATCGATCCCGATGAGAAGGAAGGCCTAGTTGGCCTGAGCGGGAAGTCCGAGGTGGGAACCCGGAGACGGCTACACGCAGCAGCCGGCGCCTTCTCCAACTGCTCTATCTCGCTCCTGTTTCCATTGAATAAAATTTTCTTGGACTTTCTCTGGAAAATATTTTAATCGCCAGAGAAGTTACAAAAAGATGGATGCTGTGATTAAATCATATCATCCTCATGAATTTCTTATCTTGTCAGCCTCAAGGTTTTTGGGACTCTTTGAAGCGCAGGTGATTGGTTGATTTACCTTTGCATAGAATAGAGGGAATGAGCAATGAAGCTGCCTAAACGTACTGACGTTTATTTGATCGATAGTAGAAATGTAATTTATGAAGGGCCGTAAAGTAAGATTTGCGTGTTCCTTCCTATTGTTTCCACTGTATTTATGCTCCACAATGTGTAGACAGAAGTTTCACTATTAATTATATAGACATTCGGCCACCGGACTAGTCCCGTGTATGGAAGTCTCTTCATTTGGCACAGCTGAAAATTCCTACAGTTTCTAGTTTTCTGTATTATGTAATAAGCTAAGACCACTTCTGTAGCTAAAAAATGAGAAGTTTACAGACATTCAAACAGTATGCTAGTTTTTTGTTATTCTACATTTGCAGCCGACCAATACCTCTTTAATGTGAATGTAATTAATTTTTAAACCAAAACTTATCTTGCATAAAGCATTTGATTTGAAAACCGTCGTTTCGATTTATGAGCATTCAGCTCTATTTGAAAATTTATTTATTTATTTCTCCATTTTCTCCATTTTCAGATGCCTCAGGGCTGCCCGGTCTGCGCTGGTGGGCGTCTTCTAAGAACTGGTCCACTTAAGGGAGACCCAATAAAACCCACTTTGTTCAATATGCAGACACAAACACGGAAGCTATTTTTTGCGTAGACAACAATTCGCCACGTGATGTGATTATGGCTTCGGCGTGCGTTGCTTAGAGGACAATAGAATTTCACCGTTGCTCGAAAAAAGGGCGAGCCACTCTAAAGGAGGGCTTTGTCCACCTCCTTAGCACACTCGGCAATCATTTTGCTGCTTCGGTGCGATGTAGCAGCTGTTCAGCAGCAAAAGAACCTCGAAGAACTCCGACCAACTTTTGCTTTCCCGGATACGGCATTCGTCAACAAAGATAGCCTTTAAGCAAGTAGATGTGGCGCACGGAACCCGTGTCTATGACGGATATTGAAGACGTGTAAACGAACTTTCGTCTCCCTCGCGACGTTGTCCATCAACATTAATGGAACCTGCCAGTGGTTTGCCGAAGAAGACGTGAGGCTTGAGGTTGTTGACCAATCGGTCGAACAAAATGAACTGGCGGCTGTGCAGCAAGCAACTTTAGATGAGGCATATGTCATCCCCCCATTTAGGAGTTCCACAGTTGTGTTCATTCGTTCATTTCCATGTTATTCTCCTCCAGAAAAGCGTAGCAACGTATCCCTCTTCTTCATTCGTGTAGCGTCAATCATACTCTCGAGTTTTCGCTGCAATCCTGGTTTTGCAGGAAGAATTGATTACGCATAATCAAAACCAAGAAGCCATCTTATTTGTATCTGTATTGCTTTTCTATCGATGCCCCCTCCAACTAGGAGTCTTCATAGTGCCCAACAGGAGCAACTGGTGGCAAGTGCAAAGCATGGGCAAGGTCAATTAAACCGAACGATTGTCGCAAAATCTGTCCACAGTCGAGCGCTGCTGCCGTACCCTGTATCTACTCATGTCGCTTTTGTCGTGCCTCGTTCTCGGTCGCGAGCTCATAGTTGTCAGCGACGGCAAGGGGCCTGTTCACACTTAGCGACGGCAGCGGCGAGAGGACGAGAGCGATGGGAGGGACTGGAGCGACGGGCGTAGTGCAGTGTGCGTAACTGCACCATAACGTCTATTATTGTTACTCAGTCAATCAATCAACGCAGACACTAGCAAACAGTCATATTACCTACACCATCAATTTGGCACTCAAAAGAAGTATTATATAATGGCATGCCTTGCCTTGATCTGAAGAGTGGCAGAATAGGAATTGCTTCCTTCGGACACCAGCGCGTTATGATGTAATTACGCACTACACACACACGTCCGTCGTCACTCCGTGCTCGGCGTGAAGTATGAACCGGTGGCAGCAGCAACGAGAGCGACGGGAGGGAGTGCGACAGCGCTCGAGTGTAAACAGATTTCGGTGCAAAGCGGCTCGGAAGGGGTAACCTCGCATTTAGTGGTTAGCCACCTTCGTAAGAAGGCACATAAACGCTCAGTTACAACAGAAGTAGCCTAGCTCAGTTCACCAGAAGGGTAGACCGCATCAGTGCAGTGTAAATTTTTTAATTTAGTGCAACAGAAAATGTTTTGTAGAGCTGCCTCACATGGTGACCCTCTCCGAGCCGCTTTGCGCCCAGATTTCGCCGCGAAGTATGAACAGGCTCTAGGCGAGCGTTTAGCGTTGGAGCGCGTAATTTGCTGTCGCTAAAGGTCGGAAGAGCTCGAAATTTATGGATGGAAAAAAGGATAAAGGATAAAGGACGGTGTTATTCAATCCTCTTTGTGATGCGCCACGCATTCTACTTCTACGGGATGTCGTGGAAGCGTGTTGAAAGCGTATTTGGCCATACAATGACTTGCGGTGGCCAGCCGATGACAAGTCAGCGCTTTATCCTTCCCAGACAAGTCTGGTACCAATTTCCCGACCCCGAAGCGATGGAAGGCTTGGTTGGCCTGGGGGGGGGAGATCCGAACCAGGAACCTGATATCGGGTGCACGCGGCAGTCGCGCCTCCTCCGACTGCGCTATACGACCCCACTCGCTCGCTTGATACAAGGTATTATTCAGAAGCCATCCCTAAACATATAGCTTGCTAGATGGAAGGTAGGGCTGTTCGCGTAGATGCTTATGTTTTCTCGAATTTCATCAGCAGTGGAACTGACCACTTTGGCAGTCCGGGCAGAGTAAAGCTGCCGAAAAATAGGTTTCAAACTCCCACAATAGGAATTCCGTTGAATATCAGGAGAGTTGTTGTCCACTTACAGGTCAATCTCTTCGGTGAACCATAGTCTCCCTTGACCGGTTTAGTACATGAGTCGCCGTCATTCTCTGTTCATATTTGTCCGCATTCGCTTCTTTGTTTACTGTCTTTCTGACTTCGGAGCACCCACAGTTTTGCATAATTCTGGTGACGCATGAGGCCTCGCGGTTTACTAGCAGTGACGAAGAAACAGATAAGCTGCATCTGCGACCTCATTCTGGTGCCTGCTGCTAGGATAGACCACATTCCGAACTGTTTTCTTGAAGTGACCGTCATTCTGTCTCCATCTTGTTCCTAGACAGGCCCTCCAATGTGAGTATGTGCTTCGCTTTCAGGAGGTCTACCGTTTCAGTCTTCCTTGATTTACGACGCACATTCCTTAGCAAGTCAGTTAGACGGTCTTCTAGTCTTTAGTTCGCTCGTACACGTGTGGATGATTCAACGAATTCTCGCGATCACAAGTGTCTTTCGATGGTTTTTTAGAAGCGCCTCATTACAGTTTCGAGGACGCATCACGCAGAAGCAACGGCTTCCTCGCTAAATATAACATCCACTAACATCTGGACAGGTCAGTCTTAACCTCTTGCTTCGCATTTGGCTGCTATTCGGCTAACAGGACTAAAAGCTCTTAGCTTTTCTCATCCGTCTTCAATACTTACCGGGAAAGGATCTCGGGTGTATGTTTGAACGGCGAAAATGAATAATACTGCAAGATCCTCTGCCCTTCAATTGGTGGAACACTATGCTCCGTTTTCGCAAAATCTTGAACCTACCAGGTTAGTGGTCCTGTATTTTAAATACTATACAGTCGCAAAGTCTACCAACGCAACAGCTTCCAAACACTGAATACACAAAAAAGCAAAGTTCGTGCTTCATGAGCGCGAGGTCCGGTGTTCGATTCCTTACCTTGCAGTATTTTGGCTTCTCTGCGTATTCGATGATGGAGAGGTACTTCAAATCAGTTCCTTTAAGCCTCAATTGGCTGGTGTCGAGGTTGTAAGCCGTCACAACGATGTTTTGTTGCGATCAAAACTTCTAGCGCCAGGCGGGGGACTCGAACCCGCACCTCCCTCTGACCGGGCGGGAATGCTCTACGCCATTACACCACCGGCGCCGTTTGATCGAACGCAACATCCACACCTCGTGGGACCGATCAGCACCCACCCGTATCCGGGATGATCGAGTCCCGCCTGGCGCTAGAAGTTTTGATCGCAACAAAACGTCGTTGTGGAGAGGTACTTCCTTGTGCGCCTGTGGGACTCAACAGCAAACTTTCAGGAATCTTAACTCGTTAGGTTCAGTAACTTTGCAAAAATGGAGGATATCTTTCTACTATTTGAAGGGCGGGAGTTTTCATTGTGGTATTCATTTTCGCCGCGCGGACAGACATATGTCTGAGAACATTCTCTGGTCCACACTTCGTGTATCTCGAACCGAGAGCATTTTCTTTGCAATATGTGGTTAGGTTTGTGCCATGGTAACTTTGCAGTACTCAGTTTTTTCGTATCCCGACTAAACCAACCCAATTAATGTCGAGCTTTCCTAGCAAATGTGCGAGTTTTCATACCGCTCATAAGCATTCGTTGAATGACAAGGTGCAGTTCAACTGGCAGCATCACCGTGTACCTAAATGCCAACACAAGAGGATTTTGGCAGCGCACATCTTTCGCCATTGTCTTTGAATTTGTTTGTTGAGTTTTTCATCTCAGTTCTATCGGCAGGTGAATTATTTACTTAAGACCTTGTTAGCTAAGCCAGGCGAGCTAGCTAAGCCATCTGTCATCATCTGGCAACGATCCCACTGGGTCGTTGCATCACGAGGGTCTTGAATAGTGTTGTGTTCCTGAGTAAGTTTATCTTTCTCATTCAGGTTTCGTGCGTAGTTTTAGACAAATTTCGGAACTGCTAGAATAGCATTCGGTCGAGTAGATTCTACGTCAAAAGCATTGCACCACTTTGAAAGCCTTGTCGACGGTTCAGTCAAAACGTTGGGCCTAAATAAACTTCACTCACAACCTCGTACTAATATGTGCAGTTGTGTTCTGGATTCTAAGACATAAGTTTGATGCTTTACAACAGCTGCATAGTTGTCTTTGGTCCTTATTTGTCTTTGGCAGCAGATTACGAGGCCCTACATAGTAAGCGTCATACTTGAGGAGAAGTTGCTTGAGAAATTAACGTCATCATGGCGCTAAGCGCAAATTTTTTTTAAATGGGGTCAGTCAACAGTATAGTTGTGTACTCGAAATGATTTCGAACGTTCGAATGGTTTCAAATGCCCACAAATTTCTAATATTCGAATTCGAATATATTTGTTTGAGTATAGCTTTTCTGAACATTTGAATTCAAATACGTTCGGGAAATGCGATTTTGTAAATACACGAATTCGAGTGCGTTCGAAAAGCGTGACTTTCTGAATATTCGAATTCGAATACTTGAAGATCCTTCGAATACCTACCTACTCGAATAGATCACTCAAGCACAACTATAATGAGCAGCCGGCGAGAGGCTTGAGCCGTTCAAGTTGGTCGTTTTTCTTCATTCTAATACGTTAAAAAAACCCTTCTTGCAGAGGGCTTCACTGCCTGTCGTTGCCACTCGTTTCCGGTCTTCTTTGAGAGTCGTGATCTGTGAGCAATGTGATACTGGAGGAGACTAGATTGCATCACATTCACGCAATTTGCTCTGCGGCGGTGCTCGTTCTCTGCGCCGGACGAAGAGCTTCTGCCTCGGTAAACGCTCTTCCCGGCTGCTGTGCGAGTGTTACCAACCATTCTTCCGAGTCCAACGCACTACGAACATTACTTTGCGCACTGGTTCTTTACCTCTCGTTTATTTCGATGAATGAAGAGCTTCACTTTGTACAAGCAGTCTCTTCCAGTATTTCTTATCTTCCCGGACTTGCCCATATTAAAAGAGAAATAGAGGTTTCATTAACAATATCAGGGCTCCGTCTTCTAGGAAACAGGTTATGGGCTTTTTTCCTAAGAATAGTTCCGTTGCTCAATAAAGTGATCAATGAGTGCTTCCTGCACCTTCACTTAACTCTTTCAAGAGAAGGGCCAGTAGAAATGCTTTTGCAGAGGTTACTGAGTTTTTAATTCTGCTTTGTAATCCCAATTTTATTCTTTTATTCCTAATTTTATTTTTATTCTTTATCATTTTTTTGTGTTTCAGTTCGTACTATTAATTATGGCTATGTTGTATGAACTTGCTGTTCTCGTCATCTCTGTACCACGTAGACTTCGGCTTCGTCATGAATAACGGATAAAAAAGCATAAAGAACTGCGTTACTCAAGCCTTTTTGGGAAGCGTCACCCACGCATTCCACTTCTGCGAGATGTCGTGGATTTGCCGTGAATTGTCGAGGCGCATACAATGTGGCTACTTGTGGTGGCCATCCGATAAACAACTCTTTATCCTTCAGAGGCAAGTCTCGTACCAGTTCATCAACTCCGGAGTGATGGAAGGTTTAGTTGGCCTGGGCGGGAAGTCCGAACCAAGAAGCTGGCATCGAGTGCACGCAATAGCTTGCAGTTCTTCCTACGGCGTTACACGTCATGAATAAATAAATAAATATGCAGTTGCACATATGCACAGATCTCGAATTTCACATTAGGAAAGATCTAGTTCTGATTCTCTTGGTAAAGCATTAGCCGCATGGCGACTGCTCTTACGTGCGAGCTGTTTCGCTTCTTCAGTACTGAACACACGACAGTCCCAGTTCGGATAGAAGTCATTTTTTAGACATATTATTGAGCTCTGCACGCTGTAGTTGGGTTCTCGAATTTTTTTTGATTATTCGAATGGTTTCGAATGCTCACATTATTATTATTATTATTATTATTATTATTATTATTATTCCAATTCGAACATATTTTTATAATATTCGAATTCGAATATATTCGAAAAAAGCGGGTTTTCTGATTATTCGACTTCACATATATTCGAAAAAGCAGATTTTTGAATATTCGAATTCGAATGAAAATCATTCGAATGCCTATTCGAGTACATATGTCATTCGATCACAGCTGTACTGCACGCCAAAGCCATAATTTCAAGCTTACAGCATTGCACGAGAAGGTGCAGAACATCATCATGAGGAAACTCATGGTTAGGTGCCATGGTTCTATAGATGTTAATGTTTATTACTTATGTCGCGAAAGTCAGACGCGAGATATAAGTAGGACATTACAAACACACTTCAGAAAAATGCACAATCAAACAAGGATAGGGTGTCCCATGCGAATACATAATTTTCTAGTAAGATTATTTTGAATCTTCTCAATTCTGGAGATATCTTTTGTCCTACTAGGGTTGAATACTGTAGCGCTCGTATCAACTAATGGGCGTATATGTATAAGTCTTGTAAGTCCTTAGAAAAGTTCGGAGAAGTCTGGTTTGCTGCTGTATGTGAAACCAAGATGACGGCATTTCGTCAAGTTCTGAGAGAAATGCTGAATTCAGACAGAACATCCTATCTCATAGAAGGGCATTTGTCTTACCATTAATCCTATTCTATAAGATTCTCCAAGGTGTCAGTGTCTTCACCTCAATCTTCTAGTCACAGAAAATACACTAGAAGTGGAGCGATTTCATTAGTGCTTCTTCGTGCTAGACATAATCTCCGACAACGTTTATTTACAATAAAGTTGTCTTTCACTACATCCGACTCTGAAAGCAAAAGCCATTTCCGAGCGGATCTCAGTCTTTTAAGAAGCCTTTAAGAAGGATAGGAAACACTTGTTTCCGTACTAACTGTTGTGCTTCTGGTTTGTTTGGATCTTGTGTTGGTTGGTTCGTTAATGAATTTGCCCAAGTGGCCAGTTTATTCATTTTTAACCTTTGACGTTTGTTTCTTAGTGCATGGGATGTTCTATGTAACAAATATATAATAATGTCATAAAGCAGCAATAGGAGCTAGCGATACATTTGCGCGAACACCCTTCCAGCATCCTTCCCTTACCCGTTTGTAGACAATACAGTGTAATTTGATGTTGAATTGTGTTGGGAAACAGGAAGAAAGCAGACGACATTCTGACGCAACATTCTTGGCTCGGGTCGTCGTTCGCTTGGCTTTTTCCCAGAGGACAAAGGATATGAGTCAAATGTTGGTACAAGCATACCGCGCATGCAACTGTCGCCAGCTGTGCACATTATCGGACAAAGTGTGCCGATACCGACACTTTGTCCTCTGGAAATTACAGTATGACAATTCTGTCTAGGCCGATCTGCTTCTGCAATCGATTTGGTTGACCGCAGAATTGGGTGACATTTCTGCGACAGTTAGTCTTCGGTTTAACTGAAAAATTCGGCTAGCGGTCTTATGGTGCTAACAGACCTCATTTCAAATGAGACAGGCCAGCTGGCCATCCAGCTGCTCTGACGGCGTCATTTTGGTAAATCCTTTCGAATCATGCGTCGATTAATAGGAATCGTAACACCAATGCTGACTAAGTTATAAACCATTTTCCCTTTGAGTTGGACACCTTCCTCGTCAAACTGGACACTCTTCTAAGCTAGTCTTACAACAACGCTTTTTAATACGAGCAAACCCTTCCAAATCGAAAACAGCTTCTTGTACATCAAACTAGAGACTCTTGAAAAAGGTTGGAAGATTTATTTGTCGAAGGAAAGATTTAATATAACTTTTTTGAAGTCGTAATTCACCCACCCAATAAGTGAGCATATTGTTTGAAATTCATCTATTCTCTGTCTCGTTTTTTTGCTTGTCTCGTTTTTTTTTGCCTATTTGTGTTTTATGGAAAGCTGTTCTTGTGTTGTTCTTCTACTAAGTTATCAGCCATTTGTCTTAAATTCATACTGTTTCTGCTTTTATTCCTGTCGCTGATAATAGACTTATTATTATCTATATCTATAAAATTTTTATTATTTCAGGAAAAATAGTCGGTTAAAGCTTATCTTAGTGAGCAGGAAGGCGGCCATTTTTAGCACCGAAAAAGAAGATTGCGCAGTGCAACCGTCCAGGATGTCGCAATTTTTATTCGACTGAAAGCAGAATTGCAGTTTGCATAGAGTTTCGCACCTCTAAACGATGCAACAAAAACGTTTGTAAAGAACACAACACATATTCTCACTTTAGTGCTTCATGCAAGGAGCATTTACACTAGCAATCAAATACGCGATCTGCTCTTTTATTGTACTAGAGGATTGCTGTCTTATTATGTCTTGAAACAATATTTAGTTTATTGTTTTTCCTGGAAAAATAAGTCTTATAAAATCAGTACGCTCATTCGGGCAGCTGAACTAAAAAAATCAAAAAAGTTGTACAAAATTTTCCTTTAACAAAAATATTCTAACCATCCTGGATAGTCTGTAGTTTAACCTATACGAAGCTCGTTTCGATTTGTAAGAATTCAATTTAATTTCGAAAATCATAGACTAGCTTAGAAGGGCGTGCAATTTGACGTGAAAAGGGTCCAATTTGATTTGAAAAGTGTTCAATTTAGTTTGAAAAGCGTCCATTTCGACGTGAAAATGGTATATGTATACTGTAGTGAAGATGAGCTAGGAGCAGGGTATGCAGGCACTGAGGATGTTTTGAAGAGGTATTTAACTGGTTCCCGGGAGTATGTGTTACCATTACATCACCGAAAGTCATGCCATGCCTCCTGTCATCTCCTATGGCACTTGAAGCAGTGCGTTATCAGCACTATCACGCAGATTGTCATGGCGTTGATAGATGGTTGTGTGATAGGAAACCCGGAAAAGACCCAGAAATCAGCAATATGCCAGTTCAACTTCCGCTTGAGGCTTTTCTTTCCTCATACCTATACTTCATTGTAGCACATAACGTAGCTAGCACTACTCACCCCGATATCACGGGTGAATGCTGATAAGCCATAAGGATATCAGCACTCTGATTTTTCTTCTTCTTCAGCGTTTGTCCCGCTCCTTTGCGGGGTCCGCTCTTCTGGTGTCATATCGCCATTTTTCCCGATCCCGTGCAGGATCAGGGTGGACACCAGCTACTTTAAAGTTCTTGTGTAACGTATCAGTCCAGCGCTGCTTCGGGCGCCCTCCAGGTCATCTTCCAGACACTTCCAACTGAAGGCCTATCTTAAGTTTTCTGGAAAACGGCCATGGGCTGATAGTTACACAAGGACTTTAAGGTGGGACTCACCCGTGATACGGGATGAAAAGTGATGGATGGTTATGTGCGATCAAACGGCGTCGGTGGTGTAAGGCATATTACCCCGCTAGGAGATCGTAGGGTGAGGGTCGACTCCGGTCTGGCGCAAGAGTTTTGATCGTATCTAAACATCCATCTATCAATTTGTAATCTCTATAGCAGCCGCTCTAGGCTTATTAAACCATGTAAAACACTAACGTTAACCTAACACTGTTTCTAAAACCCTCTTCTCCACCTGCGAGGAGATTCAGACCAGTTCATCAAGGCATACGTCATCGTGGGCTGCAGCTGCTCACCGCCAGCTATTTCCTCATTCAACATTCGATCAATGAGTACGCTAAGGCCATCGAACAGCTGATCGGATCTATCACTTGTGTAAACGATGAGTTGCTTATTAGCCTGTTGTCCACCTAGCTCGTTGGAGGAACACCTCAGGGAACTGTGTACCTCCCCAGAGAACAATGCGCAGCACTTATGATGCCGTTCAGCGGTCGCCACCGGTGGTTCAGCGGTCTCCAAACGTCTGGTTGGGGGCTTCGCCCAAACCCGCAACACCTTGGCCACAACGACTCTTCTTTTTTAAGCCTTCCTACCTTCATCGGTCGCGTGTAGCGCAGTCGGAGGAGATGCGACTGTCGCGTGCACCCGATACCAGGTTCCTGGTTCGGATTTCCCGCCCAGGCTAACCAAGCCTTCCATCCCTCCGGGGTCGGTGAATTGGTACCAGACTTGTCTGGGAAGGATAAAGCACTGACTTGTTCATCGGCTGGCCACCGCAAGTCATTGTATGGCCAAATACGCATTCATATCGCCTCCACGACATCCCGTAGAAGTAGAATGCGCTGGCGCATCCCGAAAGGGATTTCCCGAGTAACGCCGTCCTTTATCCTTTATCCTTATACCTTCATTACAGTAAAAAGCTGGTCTCAGATACTGTATAAAATAGGATGGTACGATATTACACGGTAGGGTCTTCGGAACGGTCGCTATAAAGCCTATCCAACCTCGTTGCACGTCAAAGCCTGCTCCAATCTCCATGTAGGGATGTGCATATGTACACACTACACGTCCTCACTTATTACATAGTATCATGTGACTGCTGCTCCGAAGCAATATAATCTGCCGAAAAATGGATAAAATCAATAGACACTGGTCGGTTCCTCAGTGTTTCTACGTAACTTACAGGTTAACCGCTTCACATATCATTTTCACCTCAAAGTGGACACTTCAAATCAAATTCGACATTCTTCTATGCTAGCTGAAAGATTTTTGAAA
Source organism: Heligmosomoides polygyrus polygyrus (assembly GCA_947396885.1). NCBI lineage: Eukaryota > Metazoa > Nematoda > Chromadorea > Rhabditida > Heligmosomidae > Heligmosomoides > Heligmosomoides polygyrus. Next base: position 26,864,305 of record OX377204.1, on the reverse strand, counting down.
TCAAAGCGAACTCTTCCAAATCGAAATGCCCTTCATGCAACTTTAAGTAGCACATTCAATAAGTTGAGATGGTCAGAATAATTTTTTGTTCAAGGAAAATCTGGTAAAACTTTGAAATTGTATAGTTTACCTGTCCCAATAAGTGGAATAATTTTGTAAAATTTATATTTTTAGAGAAAAATACTAAATTAAAATTTGTCTTAAAGCACAACAAATAAGCAAGCATACTGAAGATCGCGTCATGCACTCAAAAAGATCGCCGCAATTTTTATTTGACTGATAGTGTATATGCTGCATACATGGAGCACCTAAATCTTTACAGTTGTTTTTGTTCTATCGTTGACAGGTTTTGCTCTATCGTTGACAGGTTGCCATACCCACTTAAATGAGGCTTACGTGGGGCCTGCAGAACTTTTCTCACATCCGCACCGAGAACGGCAGGAAGGTGTGCGTCTGGATCCACTATTTCCTCCTCCTCCTAGCAAAAGAAGTTGTTGAGGCTGGAAATAAAAATTAGAATCTTCACAGTAGTTCTGCACTCCTGCTGCCGTCTAGATGTCAGGAAAGTGAAGCAGCCAACACAGCCATTTCCCACTTCCATTCGAAGACGGCTTTGCAGTAGTTCCTGAGATTGCTATATCAGAAATTGTTGTTGTGCAGAGGAGTGGCTATTACGGAACGAACCTATGCTGTGAGAAACAATGTTGTTAATCTGGCCGACATTTCATAAGAAAAGGGGCAGAAAATGCCTCGAATGCAGTTCTTTCACTGGAACGCCCGACACGGCCACTCTCGAGCAAATCCATTCAGCCTCTGTAGGGTAGGCTGGGATAGAAAACCGTTTTACCCCCTTACCATAGTGTTATCCTAGCTCGTCTTGCTTACTATTTGTTCGGCTCTCTTAGAGCCTACCTACAAATATCTAAACACGAGCTTTCTCCACAGTATATGGCTTCTTTGTTTACAAGGGTGATGCTCCCGGATGAAGAGGAACACTGTCCTGTCCAATAAACTTCAATTTCGCCTTCATTGATAGTGAATAGGCCGTTGACTTTACCAGTAGCTTCTGCATTAAAGACAGAAAAATGAAGGAAGTTTCTAGCCTACCCAACCCATATCGCTTTTGGCTTCGAATAGGTACAGTACCGGACGAGTCTTTTGATTAGACGCCGAAAAAACCGCACTTTTGCGGTTTTTGCGTCTTTTTGCTATAACTCGCCCACAGTGACGAAGTTTTTTAAAGGTCTTAAAACGCAATTGAATTTCGAGTCCCTTAAAAGTGTGCATTTCGACTTTAAATACATTAAGTTCATCTTGATATGAAAAGTACCTCATTGTATTTGAAAAGGGCCCAGTTTAAAGATAAATGGTATATTCCAGTAGAATGGAGAGTTCCTCCCAACCCGTATTGAGCTCGTATTGAAGGAGTGTTCCGGTCTATTAATCAATGTGATGCGCAGCTTGAATCACCGATGACAGACTAAAGCCTTAGCCGATCTAGAATGAAACAGCCTAACCCAAACATAAACAGAAGCCAGAACAACGCGCAGCAACAGAACCAACCTGGGCCGAAAACACTACAAGAACATCAGAAGAACATCACTGGTCAGAAGAGATCCTACTTCACCATACTACTTCATCCCAAGACTTTCCTTCGTTGCTGTCCATGACGCTCTCGCCGTTGTTGAAAAAAATATATCCGAAAAATAAAAACAATTGCTATAAGTCGCTTTGGAGAGCAATTGAAAGCACTGAGAAAAGCCCGTTGAAGCAGCAGGACGGGGATTGACCCAGCCACCTGGACATTCTAATCATATGTACGATGTGCTTAGCAGAAACAATAGCAGAAGCACTTGAGAAATTTCCCGATGCAGTTTTTACACCATGTATCAGGAAATGAAAATTCGTAGTGGATATATACATGTAGGGTTGGAATAGAGAGTGTCTCAAAAAATGTATACAGTGAAGGGTAATGACTGTGCCCACAGTAAAGGTAGAGAAAAAAAGTTAGGGGCTCATATGAAGGCTTACAAAACAGAAAATTTCTGACATATGAGTGGAGGGGTGCGACGCCGTGCACTCGTGAAATTTTGCGTTTTACACTCGATTGATTTGTTTCGCTTGAATACATGTTACAACTTCTTTACAAGGAGGCCTATCGATTGATTTGTGGTTCTCTCAAGGTTTAAAACTTAAAAACACACTTATGCTCGCGAAAAGTTCAGGATATCTTGAAAGAATCCAGGTGCAGTTTGAGAGGTTCTAACATTGCCGCTAAGGAAGCTTTTGAAGGTGTCTGGGACTCGTGTGAAAGCACGGGGTAACGAGATTCCTGTGGCGTTTAAATAGTCAAGATTGCGCCGTGTCCCCCGCTGAAATCTTGTATTTCAGACTGGACTGATTGTGCCTGGGTTGAATGCTTGTTACAATGTTGTTACTTCTTGGCCATATTATCGTTGCTGTGCCTCTGTTAACGTTTTCCGTCGGCTAGTAGCTGCAATTATGCCGATTAACCTCTCCATTCAGCTTGAATGCTGCTTCATCAGTCCGCAGAATCCGTCTTGTAAAATGGGGCTCCTGCTCACATTTAAATTGTGCGATCAATAAACTCGCATGTCACGTGTCTTTGAAGTGATTGTCATGTTCTAAACGTTAAAAAAGCACAGATTCAGCCCATGCAAGGGAATCGAGTATGATATGTAAGATTCCAGGGCATGGCACAATCTCGACTATTTACACGCCGCAGAAATTTCGTTATCCTGAGCTTGCATATGAGTTTCAAACATCTTGAAAAGCTTCACTATCAGCAGTGTTAGAACATTTTAAATGGTACCTGCATTTTCCAGGATACTCTGCATTTTTCGCAAGCCATAGTGTCTTTTTTAAGTTTTAAGCCTTAAATGAAGACAAATCAATCGAGACGGCCACTTTGTGAAGAAATTATGACAAGTATTCAAGCGAAACGCAATCAATCGAGTCTAAAATGCAAGAATTCAGATAAGTGCTTGGCGCAGTTCATACCACTCATATGCCAGAAAATCTCCATTTTCTTAAGCTATAATATGATTCCCTTTCAGTACCTTTGTTCTGAGCAAAGCTGCCACCTTTCAAACACTGTATACATTTTTTCTGTACCTAAAGCGGTAAGAGATTTATAACCACACAGACAATGTGCTATTTTCTTGGACGCATAACCTATCGCTTACCCTCGAGATTTTATGGTTATTTTCGTTTGATCATGCATCTCTCAATTTTTCTAAGAGGCGTTCAGCTTGGTTTCTAAAGTTCTCGCTCTGGAATGAAAATGTTCTGCTTCCAGTGGACGAAGAACAGTTTGATTTGAAGTGTCCAGTTTAAAGTAAGAATGGTGTCTAGCTGCGCGTGGCCTCTGCGGTGTATTCTAGTTGATTGTGGTAGAAATTTTTGTCACTGTATCATTTACGAATTGCTACAGAAGCGATTGTTCTTTACTCCGGCGGTATATCTCCAATTTACAGCCTGTGGATGAATGATGTGGTGATGTTCCGCTCGCGCGGCGATGACCATCCCTCGCACCTAGGGCTGTGCTAGTAGAATAATGGGCACCAGTAAGAAAACTGATCGTTCGAACCAGTATTGCGCCTTCAGGACGACTCTGCAATATCAAGTCGATGTAGAGTGCGTGGCGCATCCCCCATGGGGCTGGTTAAGGGCGACCCGCTCCCCTAGTTCCACTGGTGTCCTCGATAAGTGTTTGCGGCCGCTTTGGAGGCGGCCAGGTGCAGTTTAAGTGCGAGCGGGTGGAGCTTTCGGGCGTGAGTGGGAGTTAACCGGTGGCGAAGGTGCGAGCTGTGGCGTTCGCCGCGAGTACGTCGCGTGCGAGTGATGTCTGGCATTCTTCTTCTGCTCCTTTCCGTTTTCCCCTATTGATCGTCTTCCGTCCGTGTGTCCGTGTTGGCAGGCTTTGCCCTTAACGTAACCGCTGTCGACGTCGTCCACCGGGCTTTTTACGCCATCTGGCCGGCGCCGGCCCACTGCTGGTGTGAGGTCGCACTCGCTGGCGATTACCCCGTTCGGTCGGTGCTGCTGAATAGCCGCAGCTTCGCCGTGTGATTCGCTTCTCGTATCGATAGCCGAACGCTGCCCCCGAACGGCTTGTTTATTGCCGCGTGTGTAGGCCGCGCTGTGTGTATCGGCTGGATGTCGTCCGGCTGCACTCACGCCTAGTCATCGTCACCATTTTTCATCCGCTGAACGGATGCCACGCCCGAATGTCGGGCTTCGTTCCATCGCTGGCAATCTGCCCACGGTCACATAGAGAAGAAATGTCAGCACCGCATTCTTTTTAAGTAATTTCCACCTTTTTGCTCTTCGTGTTCTCGTGTTCATTTCCGGGCTGTCCAGATTGCTTTTTGTTGTTCTCAGCCGTTAAGCCGCTTAATGCTCTGTTGCTCCGATTTCATTTAAATCGCTTCACATACACCCTCGTGACTCGCCCCTATTCACGTCGACCTCGGCCATATACAGCTGCGTGATTTTGCGGCCCAGCTCCAAACACATTGTCTGCGCTCGCTCAGTATGATTTCTTCATCATAAAAACGCGTTACGGATGCGATTGGGATGAGGAGAAGGGGAAGGTACGGGTGAAAATGGCAACAGGGATAAACTACGCTAAACTACGGGCGTTAAATGTTTAAAACGATTTCTCGACGAAAATTTTTCGTTAATTTCCCGGCAAATCGTTAAATTTATTAAGCATACAGTAGCTGCTCACCGTTGTTTTATATGGCTGTTCAGTGGAAGCGCTTTCTGTGGTATGCTCACGACAAACTGAAGACTTTTAAAGGAAAATGAGTATTTTTGAAATCAAATTGAGCAATTTTTGAACAAAAACTGTCGTATCTTCCAACTTGAGCAAGGCCTTGCTTAGAAATGTGAGCACAAGTTTTCGATTTGAACTCTTAGCTGTGATTTGCTTGAAAAGTTTTAATTGGCTTGAAAAAAAATGAATGCCTTGTATGAGTTGTCAGAAATTGCTTTGTTCTTTTAGCTGTAATAATGACCTGGATGTTAGTTTAAGTGCAGATAGCAACAATTTTTCAGTATACTTCAAGAAGGGATCGCGCCCTGCGTTCATCTGGTTGCGATTTTCATTTTATTGCTATTGATTTTGCGAAACGAAAAAACAGGTGAAGTTGTAGAAAACAGGCACACCTTCTTTGCACCTTCACGTAAGTGGCATTTAGACTGTAAATCAATTATAAACCTTGGGCGAGTGCATCGAGCGATGTTTTTTTTTAGTATTACGCTTAAAATTTTCACCTTTCTCGCACTTTGGAACAATCTTAAGCATTTGCTTTTTCTTTGATGAACAAAAATTTTATAATATCTCACTGTGTTTGCTTTTCTGCAACAGGTGGATTGCAGTTTTTCACACAAGGTCACAGCCTTTCAAATCGAAGTTTAACTACCTTGGAGGGTGTCTAGTTAAATGTGAAAGATGCCCTTTTCGATCTGGAAGGTGTTGAATTTTGTTTCAGAAGTCGCCAATTTTACGTGAAATTTGTATATTTCGATTATCGCTCCACCTCTTTTCTTAATTCGCCTGATATCCCAGCGAGTGCCTCATAATATTTATTTATTTATTTATTTATTTATTTGCACAAAATAGTGCGCTTCTAACACGGACACAGCAAGTTAGACTACTAACACGAAAGAACGCAAAAAAAAACACACACAAAAGATTTTCTACAAACAAGAACAAGTACAGCCATCCTGTTTTTCGATGAGAATGACAAAACTCCTAGGAAAAAAGAGAAACAAAACAAAACGGAAGAAAAGTTACAAAGCACCAATAGAAAGAGTTGGGTTAATGAGGATGGGAAATTGGCGAAGAAGAGCAGTGGCCCGCCAACACTGCAAGTCGTATGAGGGAGAACGGCTCCGGATACCAACTTAGTAGGTCCGCCAACTCCACCAAATCCCATCCAGCAGCTGCTCTAGGGTCTAGGGTATCGAAAGCAGGTGCGTGAAGTGTCGTCGATTTAACGAGGTGAACAGTGAACGGAACAATTTCTAGGAAAAAAAAATCAAACAAAAGGAATGGGAAGAAACAAGGCATGATTAAGGAGAAAAAGCAAAATCAGCTGAAATTCCAGAAAAATGTGTAGTGTTAGCGAAACTAACTGAATAAGAGTAGATTAGAAACCTGAAACCAGAAAATTAAAAACGAAAACGAACAATGCAGTCTCTAGGTGATGTCACAGATATGCAGCTTTGAAAGTAAATCTACCTTCTTCAACATTTCACGAAAATCAAAAATATTTGGTGCTTCTAATAGGCTCGGAGGCAACATTTGTAGCCACCGAGCTCCACGATGGAATATAGAATTAAACACCTTTTCACGATGCTTTCTCCTTAACGTGGGATAGTGAAATCGGTATTTATTGCAGCGACCTTGCACAGGTAAAAAGGTCCAATACTTACTTGCTCTTAATCTAGACTCACCTTTAAGGACTTTAAAACAGAAAACTATATCATTGAATACCCGCCTATAATGAAGACTTCTAAGATTAAACAATTTGAGTCTCTCTTTATATGGAGGAACTACTCTAGAATTACCAGTAACAGGGATACACCTATAAAATAAGATTTTTGTGAAAGCCTTTTGAACCTTTTCAATCTTTTCTTGACCCTTTTTAGTAAACGGACTCCAAATCTGAGAACAGTACTCTAGTATTGGGAGAACGTACGTCTTATATAAGCATATCATTATGGAGCTGTCACTGCACTTCAGGTTTCTACAAATCGAGAAAAGAGTAGAAAATGCTTTTCGGACTATAATGTCAATATGATTTCTATAATTAAGCTCGCAATCTACGAAAACTCCAAGATCGCGAACCACCGTCGTGGGTGTAAGCATAAAGCTGTTGAAACTGTATTCCACACTAGGTGATTCACCAATATGGAGAACTAAAGTCTTAGAGAGGTTCACAGGTATCTGCCAAGTGTTAGCCCAGTCCAACATTATATTGATGGACTGGGATAAAGCCTCACAGACCTGGTCTTTATTACTGTTGTTGTAGATTCCATAAATCTTTATATCATCAGCATACATTTGCACCTTCACCCGAGAGTGGGTGACCAATCTTGCAGGAAGGTCGCATGTGTATGCAAGGAAGAGAACCGGTGACAGTACGCCTCCTTGGGGCACACCGCTACTGCAGTCATAACTCTTAGAAAACGAATTTCCGACCTTAACACACATACGTCTACCATTTAAATAAGAACGGATCCATCTCAACATATACCCTCTTATGCCAAGTTGGTGAAGTTTATGTAGAAGTTTTTCATGGTTTACTTTATCAAAAGCTTTTGACAAATCCACATAAATCACATCAACAGACTCTCCATTATTCAGTGCAAGATCCCAGTCAAAGGTACAATCCGCAAGTTGTGTAGCAGTAGAAGCTCCTGCTATAAAGCCATGTTGTTCAATTGGAATTACATTGTTTTTAGTGAACAACGCAACAACTCTATCACGAATAATGCTCTCCATTACCTTCACTGGAACTGGAGTAATGCTAATAGGTCGATAGGAAGACACCAATACTGAATTCGGATCTTTCGGAATAGCTGTAATAATGGATTCTTTCCATATTTTAGGAACTTCACCGTAAATCAAAGAGATGTTGAAAATCATAGACAAAGGCTCGTAAAGGGAATGTGCACATTTTCGGAAAAGAATTTGTGGAATACCGTCAAAAGTCGCTGATGTAGAGCATTTGAGCCGCTTCAGTACCCTTAGTACATCGCTGGGATGTATCATAAGTTCACCTATACTTAGCCGTTCATCAAAGTATGTCTGTTCAGTGTCACTCTCTACGCGATCGAATGCTGTTTGCGAGTCGGAAGTAAAAACTGAAGCAAAAAAGGTAGCTAGGGCTTCAGCCTTCTGTAGGTCGTCCTTATAAAGAACACCAGTGTGATCCTCTAGTACAGGTAACTCTGATTGCTGCTTCAGACTGCACCGGAGGAGGGAAAATAGTGCCTGTTTGTTATTTCGTCTAGAGCAGAGCTTTTCCTTGTAAGCTAAAAACCTCTTCAAGTGGTGATCCAATTCCTGACACACCTTCTTGTAGTGTGGATGAGAGAGTGGATTCAGTAATGTATTGAAAAGGCGAGATTTTTGGGCAATCAAATTGGAGATGTGTTTTGGATAACGTTGCGCCGACGTTCTTACTGTCTTAAAGGGAACATGTACAGATAAACCGTAATATACTACTTGGCAAAATCTTTTGTACAAATCATCAGTGTCATGGTATCCTTCAAATACCGACGACCAGTTAATAGAACTAAAATATAAATTTAAGGCAGGATAATTGGCTTTACTAAAATTTGGGAGAGGTAGGTCACGTTGCTTAAGCAATGGTATATGGATTTGAAAAGAAATTACATTGTGGTCAGATGAAGCGAACGGGGGAAGGACAGAGATATTTTCTATGATAGGTGTTGAGGTTAGAATTATGTCAAGAATTGAATCACCTCGAGTAGGTTTCATTACCTGCTGACTCAAGCAACAGCTGTCGAAGAATTCCACAAATTTAACTAGATGCTGATTTTTAGGTCTGCTATGGTGAACCCAGTCGATGTCTAGGTTGAAGTCTCCAAGCACGACTAGATGTCCATTTGAAAGGCAAAGTTCTAACAATGTGTCTATAAGGGTATCGTCTTCATGTGCATTAGAGTTTGGAGGACGGTAAACTAAAACAACCCTAGATGCAGATAGGCATGATGAATCAAACACATCTACACAGAGAACATCAGAGTTAAGGCAGGGGGAAACGCTAACAGAAGCCAAGCTAATGGAATTTTTAGCAAGACAACAAATACCACCACCTTTTCGGTCACTACGGTCAACTCTGAAAAGCGAGTAGGGAAAGTTAGCGACAACCTCTGAATTCGATATCTTTTTTGAAAACCATGTTTCAGTAACAAACACTAAGTCTGGTTCGTAGGTGGACAAAAAGAAATGGAGATGGTGTATTTTATTTACAAGGCTACGTGCGTTGAATAAGGCACAGTTCACAACAGGACATGAAGGTGGTATGCCGTGTCCGGCTAGACGTTTCCCGAAGCTTTGGGCTTCGGTAGGTCTTCTGCCCGCCTTAACTCGCCACGGTAAACCACCCACACCCTGTCGTTTAATTGCCTATTACGTTCCCTACATTCCTGCCTCAACTCATATTCTCGTTTCCGCTCCTCAGAGCTCATACTACGACGGATGCGAACCTTACTAAAGGCAGGACTGCTTCGAAGCCTCCACGAATTTAATATGTTCAAGTTCCCGAGCAAGCGCCTCAGCGCTTTGTGCAGACTCCCCCCCCCCCCCCCCCTTCGAGTTGAAGAGCGCCCTATTGTGTCCTAGCATCTGTATCTCTTACTAGATTGAGAAAAGCAAATTTGTTGATGGATTTGATGTTGATTCAATGAAATTTCCGAAAACATACGTTGAACTTCTGTTAAATTCAACGCCGCTGTATCATAAGAACACCTCTATAAATGGCTAAATGTTAGTGGAGGGTGGGGGTAAAAAAATGGCAGAAATTGAAGATGACAAAGCCATGTGGACGTTCTGAAGGCTAAAACGAGACGAAGAAGAGAAAAACAGCAACACATTAAGTTTGTCGGCTAAATCCGTTTGAACATAGTGTGATCTGCACCAGCTGTCAGGCTCGATATGGTTGTAAAGGACTGCTTGGGTTCTTGTGTCCCTTCCGACCAGGAAGTCCCATAGGCCCAAGAAGTGGTGGTAGTTGTATGGAAAGATGTCATGCTAATAAGGTGGGTGAAACATGTGAACGTAGCGCAGCGCTGGGCAAGCTTATCCGTGGTCACTTGTTCCCGATGGGGTGCGGCGTTGTCGAAGAGGAGGACCTTCTTGAAGCGCTTCGACTGAATAAGTTCGAGTCGCAGAACCATCTCTTCTATTTCGTTAACCATGGCCTTGGAGTCCATCGTCGTGCTTTTGGTAAACAGCTTCCAGTATACCGTCCATGGGCACAGACCCAAAAGCTCTGAAGGTGCTTCTCGCCGTGAACATCTCGCCGAACGAAGGTCGGCAACAGGTCACCAGGTCTCACCCAGACTCGCTGCATGGCAGGGTTAAGGTAGAAGACGTACCTCTCATCTTGCGTGAATATTGAGCCCAGGCTGCTCGGGGTTGGGAATTGGGCGAGATTTGCGAGTCACAGGTCGACTCGTCAGACCGGGGTTTCGGCATGAGACAGACTGCGGTTTTGGCATGCTTCTGGAAAGGTCGGAAGTGGTAACTTCTCAGGTGGCCTTCAGTAGGTAGCATACAATCATACAAATACGATAAGCACGAAATGAGACTGCAGTCACGAGATATATGGACACGGCATGGAGAGTCTCATTACTTCCCCCCCCCCCCCCTAATATAAGTCCTCTGTTCTGCACTGTGTTCTTTTATTTTCGCCCCACCCCTACCTTAACTATCTCAGCAATTCAGAGCTAAATTCTTAGAGACTTACTACTTGCGCAGTTTGTGCGTTAGTGAAGCATTCGTATTTCATCCTCGTCCATTTTTCGCAAATCCTGCTCTCTTTTCCTGTCCATTTCTTCGTTCTTCCTTTTCATTCCTTATCGTTCTAAGAGCCAATCTAATTTGATTCCCTTAAGAATTCCTTTCCTTCTTGCAGCCTATGTTTTGAATTTTCATAAGTATATAAACAAAACTCTACTATGGACCCCGACGTATACATTACACGACAACGTTGAAAACTGATAATATCCAGAGAAGAGCGTCTGAATTCTACTAGAATGGGGACGCGTGGTAGCGCAGTCGGAAGAAGCACAGGCTGTCGCATGCACCAGATTCCTGGTGCCTGATTGTATAGTATGTTCGTGTGTTTATCTCCCGTTGTACAGACCAAATACGCCTTCAACTTGCCTCCACGATGTCCCGTGGAAAGAGAATGCATGGCGTATCCCAAATGGGGACTGATTAATGCCGACATCTATCCATCATTTTTCATTCGTGAATCTGTTATATTCCCCTCCTGAAGGTAATCAAGCAATTTCTTAAAAAGCTGGGTGAAGCTTTTCTTACACCTCTGATCAGCGCGCTTAAAGTGAAGGGAGTGTCAGTTGTACGTAGCCTTTTTCATGCATCCACTTAACACTTGAACTCGTTTTTGTCTCCGTTTATGCAGATTCGAACGGAACTGTTCTTTGGTCGAGCGTCCGCTGTTGCTAAGTTGGTGTTTGAAATGCGGCCTTGATGATAATCGCCATATCCGCGTTAGTAAAACTGTGACCTAGTGGAGGAATACGTGCCAAGGTTCTGTTTGTTGTAGCAAGGCTTCGTTCTCCATTTTACTTGCTTGAAAGAATTTACTCAAAAGGTCGAGTGCTGTTCTCTAGTCTGCTAACGCTAGTATTCACTTGAGAATTGTTGTTGTGGTAGGACAGTTTCGGTCTGAATTGTCAACATAGAAAAATCAAACTGGTTCCACATGTTGCATCCATCACTGTTTTTCCACTGATCTCTCTCTCTCTCTCTTTGTGGAGCTTTAATTCTTGGAAAAGAAAACATACAGATGACACGATAATTGAAACTGCAGGAACTTCATGACAGTCGATCGGCACTCTTCGATTTGGATCTCTTCTGTTTGGTAAATATGGAAGAATGTTATAACCGCCTAACAGTGTGTGCGTTTTTCTGACGTTGTAAAGAACTACTCAAATAGAGAAGGTTCAGTGACAGAACTGACATGAATAGAGCTTTTTTAGGAAAAGAGCTGAGAAGATTGTGCGCTATCGTCCTAGAAAAAAGAGGTACTTATCGGGCTGGGGTCCGTTCCGGGATTGCACATGGTCGTGCAACGCTCACATAAACGTTTCTGTGCTCTCAGAACACAGAACTACGCAGGGAAAGGTTCTAGTCATACTAGTGCGTTTTCGCACTTCGTATTTCGATTTTTGCAGAAGAAAGTCGGACTCTCCTAACATGAATACGGTAGGCGTTGGACATAACTCAAGAACGGTATTGACTGGCGGGCCAATATCGATCAAAATTATTGATTTCTCTCGTACGGAATGACGAGGGAGTCACTCCAATACAACGCTTAATGGACAGAATTCACAACAAACAGTGATTATTGCTCTAGCTGCTAGCCGTGTGATTGCTGGTAAACAGCGAAGGTTCAAGCATAAACGTCGGCATTAGTCAACTTGTTTGTGAGATGCGCGGGCCACTCTACTTCTACGGGATGTCATAGAGGAAATTTGAACGCGTACTTTGAGCCTGTTGCCAGCCAGTGGATAAGTTAGTATAGGGTGCGTAAAAAGTATTGACGCACCTACTTTTTGTTTCAGCTCCAACTTTCTCTTTCTACCTTTCAAGGATTTTGTGTGTTATTTTTGTTGTCTATATTGTGTTCAAAAAATATTCTTGGAAAAACTGAAGAAACATGGTACCGTCGTGGCTACAGTGAGCCTCCCCTGGCTGTCACCAAAGGAAGTGAATACTTTATTAACAAGAGAATTAGGCGGCGTTCGAACCGGTCGATGAGGAAAGAGCTCAACAGCCCAAACGTCAGCCACGGCTCTGTCATATCAGAAGATGATTACAGATGTTCAAGCACGATAACGATCAAATCCAAAATTATCAATCTCTGTCCGATAACGGCAAACAGATAACGCGCGCAGGTGTGAACAGCTTCTTAGACCTGCACAGCTAATCATGAATCCGCTGGACTACTCTTCTTAGGCGATTTTGAAGAATGAGGTCTGTGCTACTTTCAGTAGAAGTGGCCAGCCGCAGATGGCTACCCTGTTAAAAGCACGGGATGAAATCCAAGCGAGTACTTGCGGCGCGTGCTCATGAATTTTTCCGTCGTTTTCGCTCCTGTATTCACAGTAAAGGAGCCAATGTCGATTGCGAGTCATTCTATCGTGTTTGTAAGATAATTTTCCATATTTCTCAAGTGAATATTTTAAAACCTACTGCGCAATACTGTTTCCACAACCGCCATTTACTGCGTCAATACTTTTTACGCACCCTGTATTCAATTCCCCAATCCCGGTGGGATGAAGGGCTTAGTTGAGCTGGGCACTTAAATTGTTACATTTATAGGTGAATATAAATTCTAGAGTTTTTTGAGACTCTCTGTGAAAGGAAGAGGCTAAACTTGTTTAAATTTCGTGAGCCGGTGACACCCGTAGTTAGTTCAGACTGGGCTTCTGGTTCCCGATTGCTACTTCTGGCCCCTACGAGGGCCGATGGCGTTGCGCGTTCTGCAGTGGCGCGGTGCCATTGTCTTCGTTTCGAATTGCCTGATTCAGATCGGGGCGACCGAAGGCGCTGCGTGCTGCGGTGTCGCCCACGTGGCTATCAATCATCGCTGCGGGTGTCGCCGACCGTGCGAAGTTTCTCGCCTGAATCCCTTCTGAGGCCCCTTATCATTACGATTTGCGAGCGAGCAGTAACACTCGTTCAAATAATGCCCGCTGAAACATTGCGCTCTCGGCCGCGGCTTCTTCAGTCCGTCTGTGAGCCTCTTGTATGTGCGCTGCCAGTGAGCTTTTTAGCTTAAATTTGATATACGGACTGCCGCTCCGTCTCTCTATCGTTGGGTCAGATGTAGGCATTAGGTAAAGGCCTCCACTGTAGTTGCATTCGAACGAATACATTCGAATTTTCTTTTCGAATAATTTGTTCGATTAGTCGAACATACGATATTTCGAGGCTTTCGAATATTCTAGCATCGAAAGGGAGTCGTATTCGAATATTATTCGAAAATCGAATTGTTTTATTCGAGTTTCGAATAAACTTTAAATGTTTAAGCTTAGAAACTGGTTCGAGCAAATTGTTCGGCTATTCGATTATTCCAGAACAGAAAAAATGGGTCTTATTAATTATTCGGTCATCCGAAAAAGCTGATGAGCGAATAAATTTTTTCGTTCATTTGCTCGAAAGTTTTCGAAATCGAACAGACTTATTTATTAATTCACTCAAAAATTTTTGACGTCGATTTTATTTATTTATTCATTCGTTCGATACAAATTCTCGAAGCACTACTACAGTCTCCACCCCCGCCAGAATTCCTGATCCTAGGCTAGTAGCACATGGAGAAGCTCCGAATTGTCGAGCACAAGCATACAGAAGTCCACTCCTGACGAGAAGCGAGTACGCTACCACCCGGAGTTAGTCGACAACCATTAGCGAAAAGATCGTACTGCACCACCATTGCAATGTGTTCTTGTATACTGTTGAGGACAGTGACTCCTCTCTGGTCATTTCATTCTTCTGGGAGCTGCACTTGGGGCCTTTCCGGCTGGAGATTGTGAAGGACGCTGGCCTTTCTCATGTGGGCGACGCTATTACATAGTTCTTCAATTTAGGGGATTTCCCTGATTTCCTTTCCTCCCATCACAATATACTATTTTATGAGTTTTTCGATTCCTGCGTAACTTCTGCCTTAGCAGGAGAATACCGCACAATGACAGTGCTGCAAGTTTTCCAACTTCTTAGGTTTTATTAAAGAAGGCAGTAAAGTTCTGCCCTGTACCCGTCATCCATTACCACCTATATGTAGTTGGATTACAAGTTCAAAACTAAGCAAGGGGAAGGCACTTCGTTGTGTTTTCCATTTTAAAGGCCTTCAAATAGATGAAAAATATGTATCATTTTTGCGAAGAAAGTCTTACGAGTTACGGCCTTCAAAAGTTTTTTATGGAATCACAATCTCGCAACTCAAGCAGTTTCCGAGCATTGAATATGCAAAAAGGAAAAATGCTGCTTCATAGACGCGTGGTCAGGTGCTCGATTCCTTACCTTGCAGAATTTTGCATTGTTTTCTGCATATTCGTTGTTTGGGAGGTACCACCTTATGAGACTGAGCTATTCCATAGTAAGCTTTCAGGGGCCCTAACTCGGTAGGTCTAAGGACTTCGTGAAAATGGAGCATACTTTTCTGCTAACTAAAGTGCGAAACTTCTCGCAACGTCGTTTATGTCGGCCGTTCGGACAAGCACCTTCCCTGATAAAACAGCTTTTGATTGTTGATTTGCTGGCGGCTTCCTCCTGAAACGGGCAAACAAACGACTGTCGGCTGTGCCACTCTTGACAACTACATATGTAGCTCATTTAGTCGTCTGATAAGACGAGTTTTCTTCGATTCTAGCACTTGCTGCACTATCAGGTCCCATTTTTATTATCATACGGCTCCCATTTGACCCCAGAGTGGGTCATACGTACAATAGTTAACTCAACGAACCCTGCCGTATTGTCAGTGGTTTAGGACTAATCCCAAAGGAAACCGTCAGCAGTCAATGTCTTGGGCCTACATCGAGCCCAGCTGTGTAGCTCCTGAAATCTTCCCCTCCATTCGCGGGCTTTTTCTTAATAGTTAGGTGTTTGATCAGCAGTGACACAGAAAGCCGTTGGTTTTGGCATAGAGCGCCATGTGCTGCCGTGCTTTTGTTATCCGAATCGATTTGTTTTGCTTGTGAGCATTTCCCCGAAGCTTCTCCTTCCTCCAGTGGAGGGTCTGGGATCCGGTCGAGAGCCGTGGATTCCAGGAAATCTCCATGCTTATTAGGGGAGTGCTGCAATTGCTGCTGCACTAAGGACGTTTCGCTCATTAGCATATCCTTCAAGTGAATTGCGATTGGCATTCCGTAAAACCTCCAGTTGAATTCGACCATGCGCAACTCTGCAATTAGGCCGCCACATTGATGAAATTTTCATCCTGACAGTCGTGACTGTTTAATAGGTGTTGTATTTTCTTTGCCAACTCATGTAATGACTGTTCTCTTGGCTTAGTTGAGGCTGCGGCAGCTGGGAACTCTTCCATGATCACATTTCCAAACGGTGTCAAGTTCGATTGGAGGATGATAGTATCGTCTCCAACGCGATGCTGATTAATGGTGGTTGAGCAGATGATGTTGCGCGTGGTAGCGCGGACGGATTGGGCGCCGGCTGTCGTTTGCACCCCGAATCGAATGGTCTTGGTTTGAGCCCGGTCCACATCAAATAATCCCCCAGTGTCGGTGTACAGAGCCAGACCTGTTTGAGGAGGATAAAATACCGCTATCTTCATCGAGTGCCCTATGTCACTGCGTGGGTCAAGCATTGTTTCAATACATTTGATTGATCCTGGAGCGGCTGATAGAGAGGCTATATATTGTTACAAGATTTTTTTTTCCAATCAAAACTCATGCGCTATCAACTGAAAAAGCGTCTCCACGATTTCCTGTGGGAGTGGAATGTGTGGGGCATCCCAAATAGCTATTGACTAAACATAGAGCTTAATCGTTTATACACATTGTTTGATTGTGACGTAATTCATACATAACTTTTTAGTCACAGGAATTTGTATGTTGTACGAGTGGAGTGGTTTTTTGCTGGAAAAAAGAAATAACACAGGTACGCAATATTTTAATTTTTTGATTGACTTATTTATTTATTCGCAAGTGATTACAACTGGATAGCACAAGTTGATATAGAATTCACAACTGTATGTATGGGCAGTAGACATACAGCGAGAAAGAAAGAAAAAGAACAAAAATCAACGAAAATGAGAAAATAAAATGCAAAGATTTACGGAAATAGGTGTGAGGAGGGGGGGGGGGTTGAGAGGAGGGTGAATAGGCGGCATGATGCTTGGTGGAGGAAGGCAGTGGCCCACCACCACTGCAAACTCCACAGCCGAGAACTCCGAACACCGTCGTAGTACATGGGTTCGCTTCCACCACCAATTCGAATCTCGACGAAGACGTGAGATGAAGAAAAACGTGACCGCAGACAAGGGAAATACAATCCGAAGGCTGTGTGTGCAAGAGCATTAAGAACGGACAGCGGAAACTTCATCGAACTTATTAAGCTTAAGCGCTTCACCTTGAGCCTAACAAAAGACAGGTTGTATGACAATGTAAGATCTCCATCTCTATTTCTTTAAAAACGTTTCAAGTGCTCATATAAGTGGTACTGAAAGGAATCAGATGTTTTCTTTCTAAGAAATTCCTATCCAACCGATTCCATTTTGGTACAACTCTAAAGAGAAACGAAGCTTCAGAGTGTCGTGTTAGGCCTCTTGTGCATTACTCTGTAGGGATGCCCCCTAAGCGTCTTCAGAGTCGATGGAATTTCAGAACTATTGGAAATAGTTAACGAAGTTTCACCCTTGGTCATCTTGTGCGATATTATGAAAATATTATTTTTGTGTTATGGCTATCAAAGCAGCAATTATTCCATATCCATGCTCAGTTCGATTGAACGAACGTGAAGATTAAGCGGAATTAAAGTCGCAATTCCATGTAGTCATTTATTGAAAACTCCATATAGCCTACAATTCAGGATTTATGATACTTACCAACCAAACAAACATTGCAAAGCACTTGACACATTCATGGCGCAATCCCGATATTCAAAACACTTCTAGATGAGCAATTCATAAGAGATGGTCGATAGAGATAATGCTTGTGATTATGTGCCACTTCCACAGAATGAAGGAAATTCCATTTGCTTGTCGTTGCGGATGATTCTCTACGGAATCAGCACTCGTAGTGCTTTCAAGATCTGACTCTACTGTGGAGCACGTGGCGCGCACCGAAGGCTTCGGTTACCGTCCTCCTCTATCCTCGATCGTTTAGTCCGTTTAGTTAGGTGGATTGCTAGGCGACCACGGTCGGTGCCTACCTGCAATATAAACCGCCCATTTCAAGAGCTGACCCAGGAGCGATTATCAGAGCTTATCGGTCGGGCGACGGCCGTCTGAAGGGCGCTTCAACGTGAGCCGAGCCCGTGCTCTCTTGGCAGACGTCCAGACCAGCGTGTAGGCGCGTTTCGATCGAGCGACGTCACCTCTCGGCGCATGTTCGTCGGTTTTTAGGACGGTATGTCATCGCGTTGGCCTTATGAGTGGCAGCATGCCGGCGAGACGGCGCTGCCCCGGCCGTAATGTTTGCATTCTCTGCCGGTGTTCTCAGCTGGGATATCGTGTTCGGATCAGTGCTTGAATTGAATCGACGAGCACAGGGTATCCAGGGAATTCTCGGCGCTGATTCCTCGCTCTCCGTCTCTCGGTCGTATCTCTGCCATCTTCGACAACATGCATATGCCGGATGACGTAGTGGAATGCCGTGACAGAGCAGCAATTAGTGTAGGCAGTTCACCAGCTTCAGCTCCACAAGGCGTCGTCGTCTGTCCTTTCGCCGCGTCCGTCCTCCCACGGGATTCCTTCACGTTCCTCTAGCGGAGATCACGTACGGTAGCGCGGAGAGCGATGACTTCATGTGCTGTATCGGAGAGCCGCGGACGTTTTATCAGGTGTCGTCAGAGTCGCTTATCACGACAGCTATCGGGTCCACAGCGTCTTTTTGGGTTATTCTAGCAGACTACCGAACGGCTGCAGCTCGCTTCCTCCCTGGCTCTTCGTCAGAGCTCATTAAATCCTCCGGTGACTTCAACGCGATCTCTGGCCTTCCAGCCTTGTCAGACAGATTGATTGGCGCCACCTCAGCGAGAAGTAATTCCAGCAGAAAACACTCTTCTCTCAACAACAATTGATTTCCTCTTGCTTGTTCGTTTTCCGCGTCACTTTTTCACCTCGTTTATTGAACATTTGAAATATCGCCGCGCCTCGAACGTGACACTTCGTTCTAATTGCATGGTGATCCATTATGTGAGAAACCCTGCCATCACGTGCTTCTGATCAATCTAGTGGTCTGATTGTCGATGAATTATTGCCCCAAAAGAGGTGTTTCGTACCAAATTTGTTTCACTTATGAACACTCTTCGGACGTTTTCGTGCGACTTTTATCGACTGTGGTCCTGTTCTTATCTATTGCGCCATTCTGTCTTCTATAGAGGATTACGATAAGGTACAGCTTATGTGATGTTCTCAATTCACCCTCTCTTGCACTCTTTGGATATACAAAGACTTTTTGCCTAATAAATGGGCCTTTGTTCTCCGTTATGAATGGTAATTCCTTGCGTTGGGCTTCCCTCATTCTCCAGCTACAATTTCCACTGCCACTGAACAACTATTGAATGTCTATAACTTCAGAACACCTTTGTCTAGGCTTAAGAAAGAAGCCGTTAGTCAATCCTTATGAGCGATGCGGCACGCATCGTAAATTTCACTCGGTAGATGCTGATTGATCTGTGGACGTTCAGTTTGTAGAGGAGTCGGCTGTCATGTTCACTCGATTCCAGGTTCTTGGATTTCGCCTAGCCCAAACAAGCCTTCCAGCCCTGTGGAATCGACAGATTGGTACCAGACTTGTCTGGGAAGGACAAAACGCCGACGTTTCCATCGGTTGACCATCACAAGTCATTGTATGGCCAAATACGCATTCAAGTGGCCTGCACTGCATCCAGTAGAAGTAGAATGCGTGGCGCATCTCAAAAGGGATTTGAGTAACTCCGTCTTTTATCCCCGGTTAGAGAATGCTTCAACTGACGCCCGAATCGAGTCATGGTTTGTGGTGCCCCATCCAGCAGCCTTCCATCTCTTCGGGCGCGTTGAGTTGCTACTAGCCTTGTGTGAGAAAAGTAAAATAGTGGTTTATCTTTCCGCTGCCTACTCATGTCGTCGTATAGGCCGGACACACATTCATCCTATTATATAGTACCGCCGCTAAACATTCAACCAAATGGCGTTTGCGACGCAAAAACGCGTTTTTTGCATCGCAACATGATGACTTGTTTCAAAATGAAGTTTTCCTAACAAAAATTTGCAGCGGCTTATGCGATAGCCTGGTCAATCATATGGCATGTGATTACCATTTTAGAACAAGTAGAAGCTTTAAAGGCAGAAGCGAAATTAAAGAGCCACTTAATTGCGTTGACCAGACCGACATCCGTGGTTGCGTCTCGCTTAATTGGGCCCTCAGGCAAAACTGGACTTCTTCAATCAAATTTTAAAATCATTGACTGTGCTCAAATTTAGTTTTCTTCATGTTTTTAAGATTCTTCTCTCTACAACAATTCATTTGACATCCAATTTGACCGTACGATATCCAATTTGAATGTGCTGCTGCGTCACAATCGTCATTTTCTTTCATTTCAGGAGAGAAATTATCAGTCTCTCAGCTGTTCACGTTGTTGGCAGAAGAGAGAACATAAGAAATCCACGTTTGCAGCTGATTTCACCCATTTCTGGCCGGTTGCCAATTGTCAAATTCGCAAGCAAGCAGACCTTCCCTGGGCAGTACGCTCTTTTAGCGGATTCAGAGATGGAGATTCATATTTCAACTTAGAGCTATAGCTCGAAATTGGGTCAGCAGGTTGGACACGAAGTAGAGACTCTGAGCAAGAAGTATAAAGAGGCCAAGAGGTCAGGTGGCCAAATCTCGACTACTTGAAAAGACAGCTTTCTCCAAAAATGTGAAGGATGTTCTTCAGCGTATGTGCCCAGTTTTCGCGGAATAAATCCTGTTAAGCTGAACAACAAAACTCCACGGTTTTTCACTTAAAATCTTCAACCAACCGCGACACCGTTTATTTGTTGCAACAGTTCGGGCGCTGACGTAGTGGTATGCGTAGTAATTGCGTTGACTTGACGCCCTGAAGAAACATTGCGGCCGCTTGCCTGCCCAGCGAATCCCTCTTTACTCCTTATTCGACCCATCCCGTTGTTTTCAACCTATCGTTTTTTTGCTGTCAAATTTGATACGGTTTTATTTGTGCGCTCGTTGGGACACTTCCACTAGGAATTAGAAATACAGTTCTATCCCAATTCACTGTTTATGCCATTCAAACCTTCTTCCCAAAGCACCTAAAGTGTGTTAGGCTTTAGAAGAAGACCTGATGCTCGAATGAAAGCTTATCCGTTTTGCCTTCATAGCGAATAAAGGGCTAATATGTAGGTTTATATATATCCGTATGAACAAAATGCGGGGAGCTTGCGGGATTGACTGAGGTGGAGACCTTTCTTCATTGTACTCTATTGACTGCACTGATCAGAAGTGAAATCATAGTACGAATATGTGAAGTTGTTCCACTTCATTTAAAAGCTTTTTTTTCTGCTGAGACGCAAACTTCAGTTTGTCTTTGTGTTGACTCTTTCTCATGGTCGTCGGGACCCTCCTGTTTTTTATGGCTTTATTCTTGCTTTGAAGTGCCTAATACGTGTCTGCATTATACGTTTGGGGTCCGAAGTGCGCCTAGGATTATTCTCGAAGTTCTTGCATCCATTTTGGCCTGCTCAAACAATTAACAATGTCTTCGTCTTCTATACGTTAGCAAAATTTGTTCGAGATTTATTATTTCTCTCGTATACAATGTGCAGTTGTGTTAGGATAAAATTCCTTTTCTGCGAACATGTACCGAGAAATTTTGAAAATGCCCCATATCTACAATACCGCTCCTCTTTTTGGTTTTTTGGCGAGATTAACGCAAAAAACCCCCGCCGTTTTCCCATGACTCCGAATAAAGTGGCCTAATCAACAAAATATGTTACTGCCCGAATCCAATGTGGGTGGTCTATCCAATGATTTATGTAGGAGTCATCCAGTGGTTTTAGAAAGATATAGTTTTGGTGACCTATAAGACCGAACGGCGGCTACTCGCTCGAGATAATTGTACTGACAGAACCCAGGTTTTGTAGGTCTCAGATATGTCTTTTCCAAAACCATTCTATGATACCTACAACATTGTATAGGTCGCCAACTCTGAATTTGAATGATCTCCTTTGTTTTTCAATATTTTTCAATGGGCTGCTTTTTAGAGAGTGCTGTGAAAACGTCGAAAACGGCAGTTCTTTGCGCCTAATCTGCATAAAAACCAAAAGGCGGACAGGAGCGGTATTGAAGCTGATCGAAGATAGAGCGCCGAGTTCTGTCTCTTTTGTTGGACGGTCGTAGTCTACAGAAGTGCTAACTAGAAGCACGCTTTAATGAATTACGACTCCGCCTTCTTCTTGAGCGAGGAAGGTGCGGTGCAACTAATGGCCTCGTTCTAGCGCGACTTGGTTCATCTCTCTTCGATCACCTACGCGGTGCCCTTATCTCCAAGTGCTGATCTGTTGAATTGTGCCTGTGCCGCGTTTCCTTTGTGCTCATCAGTGTTTATCGGTCCGCTTAGCAGGCCTCGCCCAGCCTATCGATTTACTGTAAAGTGCTCAGTTAACTGATTGGCTGAACGGATTCAATTTCAGCATGACGGCAGTGGCATCACCGTCGAGGAACAGCAGGCTGGTGCCAGTTCCACCAGACGGCGGCTGGGGATGGGTGGTGGTGTTGGGCTCGTTCTTCGTGCACGTCTTTGCCGATGGATTCGTCTATTCATTTGGAGTGCTCGTCGAAGTCCTAATGAAGGTCTGTCTTTCTTGATTCACAAGATTTGCAATCTCTTTGTGCGTCTGTATATCCCAGCTCCTTTGCGTGCTATGGCGTTGGCGGATAATTATGTATGACACTTAATTTCGTGCCACGCAATTTACGCTGCTTCGATGACGCCATTTTCTTGCAATAAATCAAAGGTTCCGTCTAGACCCTGTCGTTCTTAAGAAGCTTTTTATTTCTTTTAAAGTGTTCTTAGGATGCATAGAAATTGGATCCTAGGGTAAGTGATGGTGATAGTATTCTCAAACACGCCAAATAATGAAACTGGCCTTAACAACTTCTTCTTGACTTCCGTGATATTTTTCTCTGAAGAAAGCCGAACATTGTGCGAAGGAATTGGTGGTCCGATCAGTTTAAAACTTGTGAACAACGAAACATCGGTCAGGCAACACTTGCGGTTGAAGATGATGTGGTAGAGCTCGTTCTGGAATTGGCCACCAGGGATTCACAGGTCCATCGTAGAGCGGGAGGCTTCTGGAACTTCCGGAGTTTCAATGGGTGGCCTTAGTCAACGTGACTCAAGCAATCTCTTTGCCCGTTTCAATCCAGACCGTAGGTTCAATGTGAAGTTCCTAAGGCGACCTTCACGACCCGATTTCGGCGTTGAATTCGCCTGCGATCACCTTGGAGAAGGTATGTCCTTTCTTACAGAACTCCTCCTGCTCCGCGTAGTAGGCTTCGACCTCTTCATCGTCGTAGTCGACGTAGTGCGTTGGAGCATACTCAACGGACGTAATCGTCAAAGCTGGTACGAGGACAAATCGCTTCAGTCGCAAACGTCCGATTCGGCTTGTCAGGGACTCGTACGAATGGATGGATGTTCACGGCTGACGAGGAGACCAGCACTTTTATAATGCTTCCATGCCATGAGGATGTTATGAAGAACTTTATTGGACTGAGGATACGGTCGTCTCATCAACTTCGGAGCCTTAAACACAATTCGTGGCTGTTGAATGGAGTAGATCTGCGACAATCAGTGCATGCCAGATGATTGTCTTTTTGTATCCACTCTGAAATTGGAGGTTACCTAAAAAGTGGAGTGGTTATCAGGGTCCGGATTCATCAAGCAGTGGGTATAGGTAGAGATACCGTATGGGGATCGCACCCACTATCCGTATTGAGTACGGGAGCGATTCCTTTGCGGTATCTCTACCTATACCCGCGGGTATAAGCGTTGGTGGATCCGGACCTAGGTTGAGTGTGGGACTCGTAAAAGCAGAAATATAGGGCGTGCAGGCGATAGCCGGCGAATGCGCTGCCACTCGTCTGCGAAAGAGGAAGGCTAGCAAAAGTGGCCTCATTTCAGGAGTTCAACTCAGACAACACCGTGTGCGCGATGATCATCTCCCTGCTCACTGGTCTGACACTGGGCAGTGGGCCGTTGGCGTCAGCGATCTGCAACAAGTACGGATGTCGAGCGACGACGATAACTGGCGCCATCATCGCCTCTGTCGGGTAAGAGAGCTCACAGTGTTGCTCTGGAAAAACTAAGCTCAGCGTCTATCCCTTTAGGTGCACTGCATCGTATTTCGCGACAGAGATGTGGCATATCGTCTTCTCCGTCGGAGTCATCATGGGTATTGGCTTCGGACTGATGTATTGTCCCGCGATTGTCGTAGTGACGATGTACTTTGAGAAGTGAGTTGAACTGAGATACGTTTCTTGTCGCGATCGAGCTACTTGAAGGAGGTGCTCTGAGAACGATGCTTCGGTGTGAAGTTTATCTGCTAGATTAAGCGTTCTGGTGGTTAAAGCACGACGTTAGCCCTGTTCGACCATTCTTTTGGGTTGTTCGATAATAATGGTTAAGGAATTGAATAATTTTGAATAATTTTTAGATGTCTCAAAGTGAATTCATTTATATTAACAACAAGCATTAATCAGCGATATATTTACAATTTTGTTGGATGGCCGTTTGCCGTCTTTTGGAAAGTTGAAAAATTCAAAAAAAACCACGAAGAGGACGTGTTTCCTTAGAAATGAAGAACTGGTGCAACTCATTTTTAACAGCCTGATCGGAATCAAAAGTTTCATAATTCAAATAGCTTCAAAAGGAGCAAGACAAATATTGATCTGAAGGTGCAAGGGGAGGGCTATAAAGTGGATGTGACATCAGTTCCCAGTTGAGCTCTGTTAATTTTTGGCGGGTATCGAAAACCTGTGGGGTCTGGTGTTACCATGCTGATATACCACGCCTTTGCGATTGGCCATTAAAGTCGTTTTTTCTTAACTTCTTCGTTATATTTCGGTAGTTGACGACAGCGACACTGGAGCCAATAGTTTGGCTTCTTGGAGGCAGTTCAAAGTAGACTCTTCCCTCACATGTTCATGCGTTTGGTAAGGTGGATTTCCTTTGACTCGTGAGGAACCCAGTACATCCTGTTTGTTTACGCAACCAAACTGCTATAAGTGTAAGAAGACAGTTGAACTCAATATGTCAAGCTTCTATGCCATCACTCAAGTTGGAATGCGTCGGTTAGTTTCGACTAACGCCCTCATTTTAGTTCTAGTTCGTTTATTGCCAATAACCATACTCTGTAACCGGGTAAAAAAAAACAGAACACGCATAAGATTGGCTATGTAACCCATACACAAAGTAGTTTACACAAAGTAGTTAACAACCACTTAGCAAGCAAAAAAATGGACGGCAAGGAGCTTTCTCAGATAAGAGGGGCCACTGTAGGACGAAAGTAAAGTCAAGTAAAGTCACTGAGGAAGAGAAAAAAAAGAGGTAGTCATTAAAAAGGCAGACAATATATAATTTGACACAAAAAGTTAATTCCTGGATTCACTGAATTGCTGAACTCTCTGAACTGTCGCCGGAAACGCTAGAACTACGACCCTCCCAGCACGCAACTGGCCGAGCCATACCGGGGCGGGCCCTGTATTTCAAGGACCTCATTGAACTAGTACGTACCCCAGGCGATGGCTGGGAGAGGAGGAGGCGTGTAGGCGAGACGAATCAATGGGAACGTTTGAATAGATTGTGATTTCAAAGGCTATCATTTATATTGTATTTTAATATAATAATTACTCAGTAACTTTTTTGAAGCCTATGAAATTTATGAGAATCTTTTGTGGTGTGATTTTTTTTGAAGCCTATGAAATTCTTATGAAAATCTTTTGTGGTGTGATAGTCCTTTAGTGGCAACACCCAGCTAAGAAAGCATCCATACATCTCTGAGGCACTATAAATGCGTGACAGAGTGGGGAGCAAGAGAAAAGAAAAAAATGATGTAGAGATTGTCAAGAAACACAGTGAATTAGACATTTAGGTCAGCATTGAAACCAACTGTAAAGGGATGCCAGAAAAAAGAACACAAGAGAATAACAACGAACTATTGCAGCTAAAAGCATCTAAAGACATCTAAACAAAACACCTAGAAACAACTGCAGGAAGAACTAAAAAAGACTAAAAAAAGCTAAAAAAGCTAAAAAAAGCTATAGCCCGTTAACAGGAACAAGAGAAGAAGGGTCGCGGCTGTTAATAGGCGAGACGATGCGCAGCAAGTGCGTAGGAAGAGGAAGCCATATTGAACTGCTCTGAACTGCTTTGAAGGCCGCGTTACTTCTGTAAGAATATAGGATTGCAAAACACTTTATTTTGTTTAACAATTTAAAAAAAGAATTAAAGGGACTTCCCTGCAATTTCGCCTGCCACGACCCAAAAACTCAATGCATGGTACCACGGAGCAGTAAAAAAAATTATCGTCATCTTTAGTGATTGTGCGGCCAGTATGTGGTGCATCTCACCGGCTTTGGTGTCTCCAATTTCAGGTTCCTCACTGTAAACTACGCACAATTTTTCCCCAGCTTGCACCGCATTTTCGCCATTTTGGAAGTAAAACATAAAACAATACCGATAATGCTCTCTTTGATTGTCCATCTTCATCATAGTTTTGTACCAAATCATTCTTACTATTGACACTCCTCAGTTTTCGATAAAGACAGGCTAAAGTCTAACCTTTACATACAGTACTAATAATATATAATAATCTAGGCTACGCAATCGCTAAGATTGTACAGTTCATGCCGTCTATGAGAACAAACGACATTAATTATCAACAACCCAATATTTCTAAGGGATGTCGCGGAGGAAATTGAATGCGTATTTGGCCTATACGTTGACTCCCAGTGACTGCCGATGGGCAAGTCGGTGTTTTATCCTTCCCAAACAAGTCTAGTAGTCATTCACCTACTCCGAGAACGGGAAGGCTTGCTTGGCCTGATAGGGAAATCCGTGCGAGGAACCTGGAATGGAATCACGCAAAAACCGGCACTATGCGATCATGAACACAATCCGCAAGTTGTCTTTGGTAGTGGTGGTTGTTAAGAGAGCATTGATGATCACGCCGGTGCAAATCTAGGGGAGATTCGTTCTCTCAAATAACGTGGAACTTTGCCCTTGAGATATGCGTAAACGTCAGGTCGTTTACCTTCGTAGGAAAAGCTCAAGTTCAACAAGGATAGTCTTTATCTGTGACTTTAGAGAACGTTGGCACGTGTTCCGATGCCAGATACACAGTCAGCTTCCCCATTCCTCCAAGCGCTCAAGCTCGCGAGATTCTTCGGATTATATCAGACCGTTCGCTGTGTGCTCGGACAATAAGAATCGCCGCTGCTCGAGCCCTTCGGGTTCGGTCACCTTAACCGCGCTTTCCCGTCTCAGCAACCCTCACCTCATCATAATCACTGTCGCAATATGACTTCATCTGTCGACTACTGAGTACGAAAGGGCGCGTAGGATTAGCCTCGAACACCGAGGCCGTAGAACTTCTCCGACCTTATTCTAGCGACGATGGCCGACCGCTCTGGTCTTACAAGTTCCACCGTGCTGTAGCTAGCAAGGAAGTTCTTTGTTGAAAACCAAAACATTTCATACGCAACTTTAACATCTCTTTTTTAATTTAACAATTGTTTTTCACAATGTATATAATGGTGTCAAATCTACGCAGCGCATCATGAAGAGGATTTTTCCCTATGTGAGCTCCGATTCGCAAAATTTTCCTTGCAAAATTTCATGAAATTACCGATCATGACGGAGTGAAAATGGTCCTCTTCCAAACGAGCAATCCTCAATTAATAATCACTGAACACTCGAACAAGTTTTGCAGAGGATATGGAGGTGCAGGTGTGCAGCAGTGCTCCGCTCCCTTTCTCCAATCTTCCGGATCATTTGGCCAAAAACATCAAATCATAACGCTACGCACGACTAAATATCCCACGATATGATAAAGGATGAGGCTAATCAACTTCAATCTCAGGGGTAGACTAGCATACAGTGGTGCTCCGTTTACGAGTTTCTGGCTGCGGTTTAACTGATTGACTCGGTGTTTAGACGAAGATCACTGGCGACGGGAATCGCTGTTGCTGGCGCTGGAGTCGGTACCGTGTTGTTCTCGCCGATCAACGAGTTCCTCATCAGTCACTACGGATGGAGATCGGTGTTCCTCTGTTTCCAAGGTTAGTGGAATAGAGAATGGAAGGAGGCAAATTGCTTTCGCAGCTTCCTTGAGAGCCTTGTATACCAGTGCGTTCACATTAAGCCAGCTTCTTGGTGTGATCTGCGGTCTAAAAATCATCTCCTTTGACCCAGTCCTGCACTATAGGGAAAACAAGACATTTTCTGAACGTCTTTCCTAAGATGTGGCGCCAAGTGGTTGGACCGAGAGAGAGGGGAGTGGGTGGCGTAACGAGTTCAGATGAGCAGCTAGCTTATATCGAAAGATCTCACCGACTCATATGCTGGGAAGGAAGTCGTGACGTGGTGTTTCAGGTGTACTCGGCCTATGTATTCTGTGCGGCTGGACCTTCCGACCACTACACTTCAGGGAAGTGAGCGTCGACGATGAGGACGCTGTTGAAGGGAAGAAACCGGAGAGCGCGACCATCGAAGTGGGTCCATTTCGGAAAGGGCAAACGCTGTTGTTTCTTCCACTTTGTAATCTCACAGAAAGGTGAAAATGAGAAAAGAGGTAGTGGACCACACTGTGGCAGTAATAGGTCAAAGAAGTTTATGATTAAAGAAGTTTTTGGTGAGGTAGATGTTTTGATATATACCAAACTGGACACTTTTCGAATCAAATCGAACAAAATCAATCAAATCAAAACAATCGAACACTTCGAGTCAAACGGCTCA